>CM045888.1:5814600-5879600 GCA_025169545.1 Anguilla japonica | reverse complement strand
GGGAATGGGAATGAGGCCAACGGTTTGAACAGAAGTGCATTTAATATGCATAAACACGTGAGTAAATAAACTCTGTTTGGATGTGAAAAGAGGCTGAAGTGCCTGCTCCTGCTCAAGATGCAGAAACGCAAGATGCAGGTGGTAAATTTAAGAATATCTCCCATTTGGTTCCTTTTTCAAAATTTCTTTTTTTTTTTTTGTTATTTGCTTTTTTTGTTTTTTTTACAAAAGCTCTGGGGAGCAGTGCATTATGGGGCTTCTGGCTTCCTGCCTCCAGGATGTCTCCCAGAAGAGAGGTGGTGACTGTTGCTGGCGTAAAAAAAAGGGGGTGTGGTATTCACAGCGGGTCGATTTGCATATTTGCATCCCACCAAATTCCTTTTCTTCTAATCAAATGGGTGACCGTTTACACCACACCCCCGGACACCGAGAACAGGCCACGCCCCTTAAAAAAAAAAAAAAATGGAGACCTAGAAGCCAGCCGTTTTACATGCCAGTAACGTACAAGGTAAGCAGCCTAATGAAAGGTACTCTTAGTTTACTATTCTCTGAGTTTGCCCATGCCCCCCCCCCCCTCCCCAAATGAAGATTCCCTTTAACACTGCACCAGTCGTACATGAAGAAGCTCCACCACAGGGCTCATTTTAACCACATTTCCATAGGCTCTGACCTCAGTTTCTTCCCATTTCTGGTAAAACGGTTAAACTAAACAGGCCTGGGGTCACATTTAGTGTTGCAAACTTTTATTTTTTACTTTGCCGATATGTTTATGTGAGCCTACACAAGGTCAACAAGGAAGGAAAAGAAAATCTAAATTGTACCCCTCCCTGTTTTTAAGGATCATAAATTAAGGAGCAGTTCAAATTCTTGCTTGAGGATGGTGTTTTGTATCCAAAATTTATAGGTAGGTCTGGCACTTGTCCACAAGACAGTGCTTGTTCATTGGTCCTGCAGGTATAAAGGTCCCACGTGCAACAACTACTTGTACATTTGTTCCCACTTTACATTTGTATCATGCCTTGTCTTAATCTTTCTTTGGACTTCTTTCATTTTTCCCTTTCCTGCCGTGTGACTGGGTGACAGAAGCGGATTGAAAGCCGCACTTCTCTGTCGTCACGGTTACGGAAGCCAGGAGAGGGGGGTGGGGTTTTCGTGAGGTCTGTGTTCTTTGGCAGGGGTCTCTCATTCTCCTCAGACTGCTGACCGCTGATGTCTGTCAGTTAACACCATTCCCTCTCCCTGGAGGGGGTACTAGCATTGTTCAATGTGGAGCACCCCCCACCCCGACTCAGTCCCACTACCCATTGTATTGGTGATGTTCCAATTTGTTTGGGTTACTTTTGACCCCCTCCCTGTTCTATCGAGTAATAATAATAAAAATAATAATAAAAACTAATTTTAACCCTTTAGTTTGGCGTGTACTTGTGTGAATATCACTCTTGAAATAAATTTATTTTGTCAGTTGATCTCATTTAATGTGTTTTAAAATAATGTCAGAACCTGTGGTTTGATTATTTTAATGTTCAGTATTTCATTTCCCTTTTCTATGAGTCGTTTTTGTGTGTGTGTGTGTGTGTGTGTGAGAGTTTAAATTGTTTTCAGAACGATATGGAAGTGAATTTTTGTTTTAAAATCCTTCTTTCCATGTACAGTTAACTGAATCCAGCGGTTTCCATGGAAATGCACACCCAGACCAACATGATCCTGTAGAGCCGCAGGGTTCTGCTGGTGTTCATTTTCACTTTGAAACTAGCAACTGATTCAGACCCTAGAAACCGGGTGAGTTACCTATGCAACCAACCGCCCCGGCGCTGAGAAGCAGGGAAAACCGCAGACCCTAACGGATCCTGCGGCTCTCCAGGACCAGGGCTGGGGACCCCAGCTGTCCCTAATTTGTGCCATATTTGTCTGTTTTTTTTTTCTCGAGATATGCGCATGATCGTGGCTCAACTCTTATTTGCATTAAATATTACACAAGAGGTAGGCTACTGAATATTTACAATAAAGAATAAGCACAAAAACAAAATCTTTTATACATTTAACCAAGGAAGATAGATCGGGAGAAATTCACACATATGTAAACTCCCGCATAACCGCCTTTTGCACGAGCAGTTTCCCAGATTATCCGACGCCCTCCGATCCGATGCCAATTTGTAATCGAGATCGTGTAGCTACCTTGTCCTTCGTTTATTGTCTTGTCTACATTGTACCCCAGCAGGGGGCGATAATGCGTCAACGTATTAAAACAGGAAGTGACAACGTGACGTCACGTCACCTCGGTTTCGAGAAGATGGCGACGGCCAAGGTGAAGCAGGACATGCCTCCTCCGGGAGGTTATGGACCCATCGATTACAAGAGAAATCTTCCGAAACGGGGATTCTCTGGTCAGTAGAATACGGCTTTGTTATAGACTTGAAAGGGAATGTGTGTTTTCTCCCCCAAGAAATATACTTGCAGAAATGCAGTGGCGGTCTAGCCGGGCAGCTAGAGCTAATTGTGCTAGCAAAACACAACGTCTTGAATCTCTTATTCTAGAGGAATGACCGTATTTAGCTTCATATTAAAATAATGCAAAGTTTTGAAACGCAAACCGCATTAATTTTTTACGAAACCAGTGCAGTCCACTAGTAAATAGTTTTAGATTTAGATGGTTTGCTGTTATCGATAACTTGGTTAGCCAGTGAGCTAACTTACACTCGTTCGTGCGTTCCGGTCAAACTTGCCTGCTGGAATTTCTAGTAAATGAAGTGAGAATTTATTGACATCTGTATTATATTGTTCAGCATTAACATATGTGCAGGATTGTATTTTCAGAATTACATATTCACTTGTTCATTTGTAATGTATAACCCCAGGTGAACTAAGGTTGAGTAGGTTGATGGCTAGCTAACTTACCTTACTTCGCCTGATGCATTCTAAAGTTTCTAACATAGCATTGTGTGTGCATAAATAGGCATTTATACTGTAGGCCACAGACATGTGTATATTAACTGTTTGGTAATACGAATGTTGTTGATCCTGTCCATCTTATTTCAGGGTACACAATGTTTGGAATCGGTATTGGCATCATGATGTTCGGATATTGGCGGATGTTTAAATGGAACCGAGAGAGGAGGTAAGATATTAGATATTATTAGACATCGATGTATGGCTTTAAGAACCCGATTGGTCAGAACAGGTACGCGGCCATTGGTTTATTAGCACGACGGCAAAATGCTACACATTGTATAATTATTGGAATGGTATATTGCAGCTTGCATACTTTATTAATATGCATGTCTCAACCAGGCCCGGCAAGTTACTTTTTAGAGAACAAAATTGAACCAAACCAGCGTGTGCTCTGAAGAAAACACACGTTTCTGTTCTCTTTCTGTTCTCCATGTTTGATGCTGACTGCAAAAGTGCTGCAAACTGCAGGTTTTTGTATGCTTTCACTCGCGTTGAAAAAATCACACACAGCTGGCAGTTTTCACGCAATTGACAGCGTCATTTACAGAGTGCATCAAAAGCATCGCCTCTCAGGCGCTTGTCTGTCGCATAATATCAGCTCATAATACAGGGCTGTACGCTAACATTGTTTTCCAAGGAACACGTGCGCTCCTAAGTTTAAAAAAAGTCAGGAGCACACTCATGAATCCCTATTAGTAGATGTGCTCTTAGCTTATTTTTCCAGCTGGCACACACCAGTTTTCAGGAGCAAGTAGAGCCCTGTCTCATCAGATACAATGTTAGCATCTGTCAAATGGTGAGAAGTTCTTCATTTTCAGGTTATCAGTCAATACCAAACCCAAACCTATTAGGAATCATTTTTGTCTTATAATAGCAGTAAACCATTTTTTATGTCATGTCTACTCTGTGCGATTATGTATACGGTGTACTGTATCTCTATGAAATACAGTATCTCTATGACTGGGGTGAAAATTGCAGGGTGTGGGGGGATTGTAGGGATGGGGGTTGTAGTTTTGGGGTGCAGGATGTGGGGGGATTGTTGAGATGGGGGTTGTAGTTTTGGGGTGCAGGGTGTGGGGGGGTTGTTGGGATGGGGTTGTAGTTTTGGGGTGTGGGGGGATTGTTGGAATGGGGCTTGTAGTTTTGGGGTGCGGGATGTGGGGGGATTGTTGAGATGGGGCTTGTAGTTTTGGGGTGCGGGATGTGGGTGGATTGTTGAGATGAGGGTTGTAGTTTTGGGGTGTGGGGGGATTGTTGAGATGGGGCTTGTAGTTTTGGGGTGCGGGATGTGGGTGGATTGTTGAGACGGGGGGTTGTAGTTTTGGGGTGTGGGGTGGTAACAGGTTACTTGTGTTTCAGACGGCTGCACATTGAGGAGCTGGAGGCGCGGATAGCACTGCTGCCCCTGCTACAGGCAGAGAAGGACAGGAGGTCAGACACACACACACACACTTATACACACACACACACACACACTTATACACACACACAGGTACACACACACACACACACATATACACACACACACACACACATACACACACACACTTATACACACACACACACACACATATACACACGCGCACACATACACGCGCACACACATGCACGTATGCTCACACACACAGACACGCGCGCATGCCCACACACCCACACACACAAGTACACACACACACATGTACGCACGCACACACACACACATGCATGCACGCACACACACACACACATATACACACACACACACACATACACGCACACACACACAGCCACACATATGCATGCACACGCATACACACACCTATGCTCACTAACACAGTTGCGCATGCATGCACACACACACACACACACACACACACACACACACACATACACATATATATGCACACAAATGCAGACACACACACACTCTCATTCTCTCATGCACACACAAGTAAGCGCATAAACACTGACACGCACGCATTCTCACATGCATACACACGCACATTTAGGTGCACACAGGCCCAAACACACACACACACACACATACACAGGCCTTGAGGCTGAGGCTGTGTATCAGAGCATTAATTTACCTCGGTTAAGATTTTTTTTTAGCATGACATTTACATTATCGATTATTTCCAAAGTCAATCATGAGTGAAAATTAAAATGGGAAAATATCACAACAGCTATGAAAATTCATTGAAGATTAGTGGTGAGAGTAACATTAATCAGAATCACAACAAACGATCCGTTTTGTGAAGTACCTGCTACGCCAGCAGAAGGTGCCAACTCATACCCCTCGGGCTTATCACAGGCCGCTACGAACTCGACAGACGGTGTCATCTTTTTTCTCTTTCTCTGTCCCTCTATTTCTGTCTTTCCGTCTCTCTCTGCCTGACCCTCTTTCTTTCTCTCTCTCCCTCTTTCCACCTCTCTGTCCCTCTCTCCTCCTGTCCCTCCTCCCTTCCTCCCTCTCTCTGTTGTCCATCTTAGGACGCTGAAAATGTTGCGGGAGAATCTAGAAGCGGAGGCAGAGATCATGAAGGATGTTCCTGGGTGGAAGGTAAAAAAATATATGCATCTGTGAAAATGGGGGAGCTGTACTGATGCATCTCCTGTAGTTCCCAGCAGGTGATGCACTTCAAATAAAGGGGGCATTTTTTACCCTTGAGACAAGGTGCTTAACCTTGATTCACTTCAGGGATTATCCCGGTCGGCATACCAACGGATTGTATATTTAAAAACATTTTTTAAGTTGTGTAAGTATCTGCTAAATGCCTGAAATTAAAAAAAAAAGACAGAATATTCAGTGCAAACCGGTGTTGTCCCTCCACCACGATCGTACATGAGATGTGTGACACAAGAGCATTTGGGCTTCAGTGGAAGGTCTTTCAGTTATAATATGGAGCTGTCTATCTGGTGAGTTTAGAGAGTCTGTGCTTGTGTAGTTCTTTTTTTTTTACGTGCTTTTCTTAAAGACATATGACTGAATAGCAGTTTGTGCAACAAACATTATTTAAACGTGCTTCTTGTGAATGTGTGAAGGAGCTTTTAAAACCCAAAGTGACCGGGGTGCCTGTAATGTCTGCTGCCCCCTACAGGTTGGAGAGAACGTCTTCAACACCGATCGCTGGGTTCCTCCAATCACAGAGGAGCTGTTCAACTTGAAGCCACAGGCAGAGATGGTGCGCAAGCGCTTCGGGTTCCATTGGGCCCTCTGAGGCCTTGTTTAGGCCAAGCCTGCACTTTGCTACAACTGGCTGGCTGCACACCGCCCCCTGGAGGACAGGAACAGGAACTGCGTATGGTGTTCGGTGTTGTTCATTGTAAATGTTAATTATTAAAAATCTCTTTTCATTATTTCTCCCCAGTTTGCCCTGATTATTTGTCTTTTGTTCCACATATATTTCTGGGATAATGGCATCAAAAAAAAATATTTTTTTGGTGTGAGATCACAAATATGCAATTAGAATATTCTTAACTGAACATTCTAATGCTACTGGCAGCATCTAGAAAGCAGAAAGCAACGGTTTAAAGGAAAAACAAAACATTCTAAAAATAAAAAATCACTCTTCAGGGAGGGTGGGGAGGGGGGGGGGCAGGACAAGTAAAGTGTCCCTTGTGCAGAAAGCATTTCAGAGCAGGAGTGTTGACCTAGCCACATCCCGCATGAGCTGAGAGCTTGGCCGACCCGGGGTCCGGGCCCATATTTAGACAGGATGCTGTGCTTTGATGTTAAGGCAGGCCGTGCGTTGAGTGACTGGATTGACGGGAGGTGGAGCGTTTCACTTTGAAGTGCCATTTGCCCCCACGAACCTCTGTTCTCCTCTTTGATGAAAATGTTGTTTTCTCATCTGCAGAGAATTTTCCACCATCCGCTGGCGATGCCTTTTCCTCTCGGGTTCTATGCGACGGGTTCACGTGTCCTGGTCACTGAGGCTTCCATCCAAACATACCCGCCATCCAAACATACCCTCCACCCAAATGTACCCGCCATCCAAACCTCCTCTCCACCCAAACGTGCCCGCCATCCAAACCTCCCCTCCACCCAAACATACCCTCATCCAAACATACCCTCCACCCAAACGTACCCTCCACCCAAACGTACCCTCTACCCAAACGTACCCGCCATCCAAACGTCCCCTCCACCCAAACGTACCCTCTACCCAAACATACCCTCCACCCAAACGTACCCGCCATCCAAACGTCCTCTCCACCCAAACGTACCCGCCATCCAAACCTCCTCTCCACCCAAACATGCCCGCCATCCAAACATTCCCTCTACCCAAACGTACCCTCTACCCAAACGTGCCCACCATCCAAACATTCCCTCCACCCAAACGTGCCCTCCACCCAAACGTACCCGCCATCCAAACATTCCCTCCACCCAAACGTGCCCGCCATCCAAACATACCCTCTGCATAATCATACCCTCCGGCCAAACATACCCATTCTGAGCTAGCCACAGGAGAGCAGCCCCCCCTAGAGTCTGGTTCCTTCCAAGGTTTCTCCCAACATGACTTCCAGGGAGCTTTTTCTGGCTCGCTCTGTGGGAGGCTCAGGCCAGGGTAAACCGTGAAGCGTACCGTTGCGAATCCATTGTGAAGTGCGCTGTATAAATTAAATTTGACTGACTGATTTGAGTGACGTACCCCAACACTCACCCCACATTCATTGTTCCCGGTGTCCTCTCCGATGCGCCAGGCCCGTTTGGCATTTAATACATTACCCCTGTGCATGATGGGATGCCATTTCCTTAATGGATGAACCACACCTGTGTAGTAAATGTAAAAGAAATTTAGCCTCAGCAGGTGCTCAGAGGGATATCCACAGATCACATTTTACACACAATCCGTTTATACAGCTGGGTAATTTACAGAAGCAGTTCCTGTTAAGCACCTTCTTCTAGGGCACAAATGGCAGTAACCCAGGTGGGAATCGAACCCACAACCTTTGAATTTACTAGCCTTGCTGTCCGTCTTCTGTCCGTTTCCCTTCGTCTGTTCGCGTTTTAAGGACGGTTCTGTTCTTTGAGAGGTTCATTGGGATGCCACTCGGCTTCTGAAGGGTGTGGGGTCGCGGGTGCGCGTTCTAGAATGTTCTCAGCTGTGAAGATTGCTACATTTGCTACATGCTGATGTCACAATCACTGCTGGTGACTGAAAGGGACCGAGTTCTAGAACACTTTGAATTCTGAAAAAAAAACATTCCAAAAAAAAAAAACCTGCCCCTCAAAGGGTTAACTAACAGAAGCATGAGCTGGGCTAATTGCTGGGTGCCCCCCCCCCCCCCATGCTATGCTCTGCCACCCCCATGCTATGCTCTGCCCCCCCCCCCCCTCCTCCTCCTCCCCTCCTCCCCCCTGCCTGCCTGCCTGCAGGTCGCTCCAAGCACAGACCCGCGTTCTCACTTCTCCAGCTGCAGGTTGTACGTGTTGACTGAGCCTCTCGGCCAATCGGCTAGGATCCCCTGTGAGTGACCCAGCTCCTCGATTGGCCGATTGTCGCCCGGAGGGACCGGCGGATAAAAAAAAGACACGCCCGCCAAAGCTAGCTCCGGCAGAGAGGCGGAGAGGGGGCGGGCCCTTCGCCAGTCAGCGAGAGAAGGAGACAGATTTTTTGAGTGGGAGTGTGAGACAGACACGCGTACGCCAGTCTGCACACGGGTTCGGTTTGGACCGAGCGTGCAAAAATACACACAGGCACACAAACTGGCTTCAGAGTAGAGAGCGGAAAGAAGAGAGAGAGAGAGAGAGAGAGAGAGAGGGGCAGAATACTCTGAAAGCCTGTTGCTCAGTGAGAGTAGAAGACAGACGGAGAGAAGTAGAGAGAGAGAGAGAGCGAAAGAGAAAGAAGAGTACTCAGAGCTCGTTGCTAAGTGAGAGGGTAAGACAGACGGAGAGAGAGAGAGAGAGAGAGAGAGGGAAGCAGAACACTCTGAGAACCCTTTGCACAGTGAGAGGGTATAAGACAGACGGCGAGAGAGAGAGAGAGAGAGAGAGAGAGAGGAGAGAGAGAGAGAAGCAGAACACTCAGAACCCTTTGCTCAGTCTCTCTCTAAATTAGCTGAGGAGTCTCTGTCGCCTTGTCTGACTGTGAGCAGCGCCATCCAGCCGCGAGATGAACCAGGGTCCCACGGAGAGGGAGGGCGAGCCCGCCGAACCGCTGCGCTACCTCAGGTGAGAGGGACCCGGGACGGCCGGAGAGGGGCGGGCCGGGGGGGGCGGGGGGGGCGGAGGGGGCCGAGGGGCAATGGGGGGGGGGGGGTCTGGGGACGTTTGGGCATCCAGCTGCACTTGGGTGCCTCACAAGGGGGGACGGTTGTGGGTTTGAGTCCCGGCTGCCCAGATCCTTCCCGCGCGGGGAATTTGCACGTTCTCCCCGGATTCTGGGTACTCGGCTTTCCCTCTCACACCAAAAGGACGCACATGTGAGACTAGGTCTGCTCCTGGCATTACTGTGGAACAGGTCACTGTGGCTGCCCACTGCTCCTAAGTAACTAGGACGGGTTAAATGCAGAGGACAAATTGTATCTCTTATAAGTATATCTCTTCTCCTGCACTCCAGCTGAATTGTGTTTTAGCAGGACCACACAGCCTGTGTTTTTAGTGATGCCACATTGGAGCTAGTGACTGAGCATTAGGAACTTCCACGGAAGAACTTTTGTGCAAAGCTGTGTGTATATGTATGTGTGTAGGACAGAGTTAGTGTGTGTGTGTGTGTGTGTGTGTGTGTGTGTGCATGTGTGTGGGAGAGAGAGAGAGAGTGTGTATATGCATGTAGAAAGAAAGTGTGTAGGAGAGAGTGAGTGTGTGTGTGCGCACGTGTGTGGGGGAGAGAAAGTGTGTGTAAGTGTGTGTAGAAAGAAAGTGTGTGTGTGTGTGTAGAAGAGTGAGTGTGTGTGTGTGTGTGTAGAAAGAAAATGTGTGTGTGTGTAGAAAAAAAGTGTGTATGCGTGTGTGAGCAGGGAGAGGGTTGAGCAGCTTTCATTCTGGAATGCACAGTAAACATTGTCTATTACCTGTGACTGTAGACAGGGACTCAGAGAATCAGGAGAGCTAGCAGGAGTGAATCTCCAGGATAGTCATGAGGGTAAAAAAACAGCCTTTTCACTCATTTCAGTGAAGGGAGGAAGAGTCAGGACCTCTCACAGCACCACAGACACACACACACGCCGTGGAAAGTGGAGAAATGTTAATTTTTTTTACGCGTTTCTCGAAGCCGAGAAAAAAACAGACTGGGTTGAAGACGCTTGCCTGTGGCAGTTACTTGCTTTTTTTAGCACGTCTCCTCGTCCAGGGCAGGGTTTGTTTAACTCAGGGGTTTCTGTTCGACTGCTTTTCTGTTATTACAGATGAATATTCGCTCGAGCACTCAGGGGTATGACAGCTGCGCCCCATTTGGGATTTCTCTACCTGTAGCCATCAGTGTAATTCTCGCCGCCTAATTGTTACACTGAGCTCGGCATACCGATTGGGTAATATGAAAGACTAAATGATAAAGTAAGCTTATAGATTAAAGAAAAAAAATTAAAGTTATTGAGATACTGAATTTTTAAAGTTTAATCCCTTGAAAAGCGGGATTCCTAAAGTGAGGCTATAGTTGTTCTTACACTCATCAGGACTGCGATTAAACACTCCTTAAAGAGCCACAACGTGTTCTGGGTGTTTGGCTCGCGGAACAGATGAAAAGCATGAAAAGCATCTTTATCCCAGGCACACTTCCTGTAACGTACTTGCAGTTTCCCTGTACACTTCCTGTATCTTTCCTCTTTACTTTCCAAGATCTATCCTGTAATGTTGCCGACACTTCCCCGCACTGTACCCCACTGTGTAACTCCATTTGTTGAGCAGTTGGTGTCATTCAGTTATTTATCCGTAGATTTTCTGAAACTTTCCTCCCACTTTGCCCCCAAGATCCCAGGAACTTTCTAGCAACTTTCCTGTAAGTGCCCTCTCACTTTCCTGGAATTCCCAGGAACTTCTAGAAACGTGTACCCTGTAACTTCCTTCTTGCCTCCCGGTTGCATTCCTGTAACTTCGCTCGTTTTCCTTGGACTATGCCGTAATTCTCTCTTTACCACCTTGCTGTGTCTGGCCAGGTGACGCAGGTCCCGCCTGAAGAATGATGGAGGTTAATTGGGACATAATTAAGCTCCCCGTCCTTCCCTGCGTGAAGCTCATTAGCTGATTGCAGGATAATTACTCTGGGAGTTTTGCGACTCAGCAGGAAAGTTGTGATTAAACTTTATGTTTAATGTGTTATCGTTCACCGTCTCAGATTACATTACATTACAGGCGTTTAGCAGACGCTCTTATCCAGAGCGACTTACACAACTTTTTTACATAGCATCTAACATTGCATCCATTTATACAGCTGGATATATACTGAAGCAATGCAGGCTTAGGTACCTTGCTCAAGGGTACAACGGCACTGTCCTAGCAGGGAATCAAACCTGCAACCTTTAGGTTACAATACCAACTCCTTACCCATTACACACTACACTGCCAGATCAAACCTACAGGACGGTCAAGCTCCAGGGACAGGGCTGGGCAGCCCTGCTCTAGCTGTAGATTGAGGTGTGGCTTTGTGAGGGTTGGAGTGAAAATCTGCGGGACGGTTGATCTCCAGGAACAGGGCTGGGTGGCCCAGCTTTATCCAATGCGTGTTATTTTCTCATGCATCTCTGCTTTGCGTCAGAACTGTTTTTTTTTTTTCTTTAATCTTTTTTTTTTCTTGAATGAACACCCTGCTGCAGTCTGCAGTGGACTCTCCCTTTGAGTTTCGTGAGGAAGGGGGGAAAAAAAACAACGACGACGACGAGAGGATCAAAAAGGGTTTAAAAAAAGGAGGGGTGGGGAGGGGCCGCGGGGCGAGCGGAGAGCAACCCGCCGTGGCCCCGCCCGGCTCCATCCGGCCTCTTACCGCCATTAATTGATTTGCTTTTATTTTCGACAGTCACCCATCACCCCCAAACCCCACACCTCTCTGGGGGACCGGTGTCCTGGATGAGGCTTTCATGTTCAAATATCACCCGGTGCCCCCCCCCCCCCCCCCCCCCCCCCCTTCCCCTTCCCCCTTCTCCCCCCCTCCTCCTCTAGTGTCACTTAATGCTGGCTGTATAAGTGCAGACCAGACCAGACCAGACCAATCCAGAGAGGATCACATCAGACCAGACTAATCCAGAGAGGATCGTGTCAGGCCAGATCAGATTAGACCAGACCAGTCCAGACCAGACCAGAGAGGACCAGATCAGACCGGATCAAACCAAACCAGATCTAGACCAGGAAATGCAAGGTAGACCTGACAGTACCACACCAGTCCGTATTAAGCCAGACCAGACCTGCAGAGCTCAGGGAAGCCCAGACCAGGCCAAACCAGAGCAGAGCAGACCAGAGGCAGCCTGACGAGCTGCTGATCTCCCACCCCTGAGGGTCAGGATACGAAGACGAGCGAAGGTTTTTATTCACACCTGTCTGTACCTCCTGCCTGTCCAGTCTACCTGTTTACCTGTCACATGCTGCTAAGCCATTGTGCTCCTCAGGGGTGGACAGAACTCAATTCTCATTGGCTTACTGATCTTCTGGGGTCTGGGTCTGCTGTAATCTAGTCTGGTCTGGTCTGATCTCGTTTGGTCCGGTCTGATGTAATCGTGCCTGGTCATTACACAGCCAGCAGAGCGTGTTATTGCCCCAGGGGCGGGGACGGGGGGGGGGGGGCGAGGGGCAGTACTATCTGCCGAAATATCTGTCGTCTGTCCTCGCCCGTCCGTGCATCCGTCCGTCCGCCGCCGATGCCCCGCTGTTCTCCGCGGCGGCTTCCTTCTCAAACCCGCCGACGCTGGCAGCTCCAGAACAGCTTAATTTCCTCCCTGTCCGTGGAAGCGTTTATTTATAGGACCGGCTTCTGAACGCAGTAATCAGAGAAAAGGCAAGAGTGGGCTGCCGGGGGGAGGGGGGGAGTGAAGGGGGGGGGGGGGGGTGTGGGGGGGGGGGGGGGTGGGGGGCGGACACTGATTTGTTATCAAGCAACAATCTCCGGCGGTAAAAACTCAGCTTAAGGCACAAAGAGAACTTGATTTAGATTTAGCCATACGCACTGAAGTGGGGGGGTGGGGGTGGGGGTGGGGGTGAGGGGGTGGTTCTGAGGGGGAGGGGGGGATAGGAGTCTGAGGGTGATGGTAGTGCCTGCTCAACTTAATTTTACCAAAGAGTAAGACTGCGTGCGAGCCTTTATAAACACAGCCACTTCACATGTGAGAGTTCAGCAGAAGCATGTTTGTGTGTTTGAGTGGGGGCACGGGGGAGGGGGGGACGGCTATGTAGCATCACTGACCCAATCAGTCTTCTTTCTCTAATGCGCCCCCCCTCCCCCTCCCATTATTATCTCTCTCTCCTCTGTGTCAGATTCACAGATGGGTTAGCTGCTGTTCATTAGCTTCTGGACTTGTGGAGCTCGGGGCAGGTTGTTGTTGTTTTGTACAGAGTCGAGTGCCTCCCCCAGGGAAGGAGTGGGGTGGGGTGGGGCGGGGCGGGGCGGGGGGGGGGGGGGGGGGGGGGAAGGAGGGCTAGGGGAGGGGGGGGACGGGGACGCAGGTGATAACTGTGGGAGAGGGAAGGGAAAAAGCATTTCTAATTCGGGTCCAGATATCATAAAAGTTCAAGAAGTACCACTCTTGAGTAGGGTGTTTGCTAATGATAGTTTGATAATCGCTTTGCTTATGAACACCAATAACCGGCCCCAGGTGCCACGGTGAAGTTTCTCCAAATCCGTTTTTGTCTCCTAATGACAGGGGAGACAAGTGCTCCGCAGCTCGTGCGTTTGTAGTGCTGAGAGAGATTCTGACTCGGGGGGGGGTCACTGAAATGGCGCAGGCTGTTTTGCCCCCGCCATGGCTGTTCTTCTGGGGGGGGAGTGAGAGTGTGAGAGTTAACATCACCACAGGCTGTGTCTGCAGTGCAGATTTCCCTTGGTGTTTTGGGGGGTTCTTTTATTGTTTTTTTTAAAATAAAGAAACCTTTTCTGAAATATCAGCTGAGTCCCTCTAGGGAGGCTGCGTACCCCCAGAGTTCTTCCTGTGACAGTCAGCACCCCCCCCCCCCATCCCGACCCCCCCCCCCCCCCTCCTCCCCTACTGTGAACTGGATAGGCGTCGTCCCTAGCGACAGTCCCAAAATGTCGCGTCTCCTGCCCAGATGAGCCCAGATCGTCCCCAAGGGCTGCCCCGCCCACATACGACCCCCCACCCGGCTCCCAAAATATCGGCCTCCCGTTCTGTACTCTGTCAATCATCCCCCCTCTCTCTCTCTTTCTCTTCTCTCTGTCTGTCTCTCCACCTCTCTTCCTCTGTACTGCCCCCCCTCCCCCGAGGTCCATCCTCTCCCAAACCGCCCTGAAGACTGACACGTCGAAAATGTCAGGAGCGTTTGGGCACTCCGCACTGCAGCGTCCCGCCGAGCTCCACGTTTTGGGGGTGCGGGGAGAAGGTCCCCTTGTGCCCGGAGCGGCAGCCAAAAATACGTTTTCGATGAGAAAAGTTGCAGCTGGAGAATTTTTTTTTTTCCAATTTTTAAATCATTCAAGAATTGAGCCAGTTTAGCGTCCCATCTCAGCGGCTAAGTCAGAGGCGCCCAATGAGGTGCCATGAAGGCCACAGGGTACGCAGGTGTTCGTTCCGACCAATCACTGCACACACTGATTTCACTAATTAACACACCGTCAACCAGAGAGCAGGGAGCTAATTAGTCAAGTCACTTTTATTTGTGTAGCACATTTAAAAACAACAGGAGTTGCGCCAAAGAGCTTTCCAGTCACTACAGTACAACACAACAGACCACCACAATTAGTGAAATCAGCGTGTGTAGTGATTGGTCGGAATGAACACCTGCATACTCTCAGCCCTCCACGGCCAATCAGTGACTTTAAATTAATCGCTTGTTATCCGTGCGGTAACACTCCAAAAAAAAATTGGCACCGCTGAGCCAGGTAGCCTCGAAGCTGCGGGAAGTTCGGTCAACAGCAGCAGCACCGGCAACCAATGAGGAGGGCTGGCTGTCGAACCCTGGTCCCGGAGAGCCTCACCACCAGTGTGCAGGAGTTTACCGTCTCTCAGTGTTTAATTGCCCAATTAAAACAGTCGATTGCTGCCGTTAGTTCAGCTCACCTGGTTTATTAGGTCTGAGCTGCTCGCTAGATTTAAAGATGACAGCAAAATGCGTGCGTCACCCGGACCTTTCCCCCCCCCCCCCCCCCCCAAACTTACAGAGTCCCCAACGTCCTGTCAGCCATGGTTACCCCCTACCTGTTAGCAGCTGTCAAAGGTAGGTAGGGGTGTGTGGGGATTTTTGGGCCCCCTGCAGGACACTAGAGGCTACCATGCCCTTCCCCCCCCCCCCCCAGTGCCCTTATTAATAATGGAGGGGTAATCGTAATCCTCCCTGCATGCACATCTGTTATTGTTAGCCCCCCCCTCCCGATAACCTCTCAAAATGGTGCCTCCGGGACTGAGGATTAAAGGGGGGGGAAGGGGGGGGCACATCTCCAGTCCCGCACATTCTTTCATTCAGCAGGCAATTTAGGCCTTGGAAACAAGGTGTGTGTGTGTGTGTGTGTGTGTGTGTGCACATGTCCCTGGGGGGGGGGGCTCTTTGGCCAATCAGTGTCTTAAATTAACCCCTTACTGTCCGTGCAGAAACACACTAAAAAAGCCTCAGCCCTCCCTGACTGTGCCGTTCTCCTCCTCGTTCTCCTCCTCGTTCTCCGCGTCTCCCGCATTCTCCTCCTCGGGGGGGAATGGGGCTCAGGTGTGGGCCCGCGGGAATGGCGCTTCCAGGTGAGCTGCCTGATCCCTGCTTCCTGTCCGCCCCCCCGCCAGGCCCCTCCCCGTTCACCCCTTAACCCCTTCACCCCTCACCCTGGTCTCTCTGACCTCACTGGGACAACA
The DNA here is from genome assembly GCA_025169545.1 of Anguilla japonica. NCBI lineage: Eukaryota > Metazoa > Chordata > Actinopteri > Anguilliformes > Anguillidae > Anguilla > Anguilla japonica. The sequence goes on along the minus strand of CM045888.1, from coordinate 5,863,730 downwards.
ACAAAAAAAACAAGACCCTGCCAATACCCCCTCTAGCCCAGCGAACTCCACCCACCCGTGCTGTCAAACAAACAAACAAACAAACAAACAAACAAAAGTTCAAACTCGACGCGCTTCCTATGATGCAACCCCCTCCTTCGCCAGGCGATGACGCAATCCGCCCAGGCTGGCGGTAAGCGAGGCCCCTGGTTGCATCACGGGCTCCGGGGGGGAGGAGCTGGAGCCGCGAGCGTCTGAACCCGTGCCGATACTCCGCTTACACGCGTCCTGCCAGGGCTTCTGACAAAAGCGGTAAAACCACAGCGCTCATCGCAGAGGTGTGTGGTCAGGGCCCCCCCCCCCCCCCCCCCCCCCACCCCCATATCCTTTTGAGAATCCAGCAGTTAAAACCATGGAATTATTTTAAATGTCTGATTGTTCATCACCCTGTACTTTCACAGCACACTTTCTACGTAGCGTAAACATGTTTTTTTTTGTCGTGCAATGAGAAGTCCTACACCTCTCGTTCAGCTTTTTCACCAAGGTTTCCTTCGACCGATGCGCGTTTCCTTGATATTTTCTGTCCCAGAAATGACACATCAGATGACACACTGGAGACAGAGATGTCTTGCGGGTACTTTGACCACACGTCCTTGAACCAAACATTATTTATTTATTTATTTATTTTTGGCATGGTGGCATAGCTTCTGGGGGTAACTGTTCCAGGAGCTGTTTAATTATGCCACAGCCTGTCTGTGAGAGAATGAGAGATAGCAGAGGGGTGGGGGGAGGGGGAGTGGGGACGGTGGAGGAGGCTACCAGCCTCTCGCCTACACGTGTATCTGGGTAAGAAAGGTTATCGTTTTTGGCAATGCCATCGGATGGAGTCATTTCATACACCTTGTATGTAGTGTCACATTTATTTTCTGCCAATAAAGCTTGTTGAAGTTGAAGTTGAATTTGAATTCCAGAAAGGGAGGGGGGGAGGGAGACACAGAGAGGCCTAGTCAGTAGTCACAGTGCCCAGTTTTGGTCTGTAAGGCTGAACTAGCTGTCAAATGTGCTTCAAAACCCGCTTAGTTTTCTGTTCCTTCCTGCGTGTTTCAACAGCACGTGTGTGTGTGTGTGTGTGTTTAGGACAGCTTGGGTTCAAAACATTAGCGGAATGTGATGAGTAACGCTGTTGTTTTCGGCACCAGAGCTAACGGAGCGGAAAGCGCGTACTGAATTGCGCGTTACGGGCGCTGTCTCCGGCGAACTCGTGCCGGCTGTGCTTACCTGAACACGGCGCACCGTTGCCATGTCTCTGGTTTTGTCGCCAAATTTCTAATATGAATTTTATATTTTTAAAAATATAAAAATCAAAGCCGCAGGTACTGGGCTGATTTTAAAATACGCTCGAGCTCGGTCGGACAGAATTGTAAGGCGAAATAACGTTATCTACCCTTACTAAAATGAGAACAGTTTCACATCGCGTCTACAGCACACCATCGCAAACTGAAAACTCAAGACCGAGTGAATGTTTGCTACGCGTGTGGGCGGGTTTGAGAGACTAATTAGCTGGAAATATTGCTCACACCTGGCAACACTTTGCCAATTAAACAGCATCAAATTAGCACGAGGGAAGTATCACATTGGAAAGTTTAATGACGTAATTAAATAGGTGTATTTGCGAGGCATTATAGTCTACAGTCCTTCCCGGCACTCAAGAGCGTACTATAAACAAAATAAACGAACTGCTTGAAGATGTGGAAATTTTGAATACTTTGCAGCCATTGTTGGTCTGTATAAATCATGGATGGGGAAAAGAACAAGTCTTTTTAAAAAAAGTGTCTGCATGTTTCGGGGGGGTGGGGGGCTAGGGGTGGAGGGGGGAGGGGGGATTCTGCAGTGCTGCTAACCGGATTTTGATGATGTAAAAATCCTGGTTTAGGAATTTAGTTAATCATTGACAGGAAGTAGTAAGAGAGGGCGGCGTCTGTTACCCTTCAAGTGTCTTTTACTCTCAGGTAGTGTACACAGTCCTCCTCAGCCCACATCTACCTGTTTAACTCTCCATAGAGAGAGACGAAAAATCGTATTACATCATATTCATTTAGCAGATGCTTTTATCAATAAACTAAATGGGAGAACATCACAGTGTTAAGTTTCTGAGTGACCATGTTTGTGATTTTAAAAGGACGCATGAGTTGAAGGGGCGGGAGATTTATATGGGAGTCAGTTGAAGATGGTGGATTTTGAGTAACATTTTGTGGGTGGGGGGGCGGTGGTTTTCCCTGACAATGGCAACACTGCACAAGCCGTGCTCTCTGTGCTCTGGTGAAAATCACTGGAGGCAGGAGTTGGCTTTAGCCCAATGGTGCACAACTCCGGTCCAGGAAGGGCCGATCCGGGTGCAGGGTTTTCTCTCCAGCCAATCACCACAGTCTGACAGCTCTGTGAACCACGCTGGCTCACTCCTGCACTTGAGAGCCGCACGGTCTCCAGGATACACTCGCGGTCTGTCGGTTATTAGGCTCGTTTCACGTGCGTGAGCAAACAAAGGGGACTGTGCACGTGCGTGTTTTGCCCTGTTCCGCAGTGGGCTGGCGGGTAGCGTATGGGGGGGGGACAAGCCTGTTTTGGGTTGACCTGTTTTTGTTGCTTGTCCCGCGGGGCCCTGCCGGGGCCTGCCGGGGGCGTGACCGGGAGAGGAGGCCATTAAAGAGCCGGTAAACAGGTTCATTAGGTGACAGGTGATTGGCCACGGGGTGACGGGCCAATGAGAGAGAGGCTGTCGAGGGAGAGGAGCAGCGCGGGCCAAATAAGAAGCCAGCACCCCCTCCGGCAGAGCCCCCCCCCCCCCCCCCCCCGCGCCCCAAGAGGAGAGATGAAAACAGCCCCGAGGGCTCGCTACTGTTGCCTCTCTCTCCACGCACGAGTGAGCATCCTCCCGCTGCTCCCCAGGTGTGCCAGACAGGTGCCGCAGTCTCTCCACAGCCCGACAGCCCGACCCTCGCCTCCTCGTTCCGAACAACCTGTAAATTCGCTCTCATTGGTGTCGCAGCTGAAATTATTCGATGGTTTTACGAAAGTGAATTAAGGTACCATGTGACCAAATGGCGCTATAGCGATTGGGCGTTCTGCACTGTGACGTGGCGCCGAAAACTCCCGCAGGTAAGGGGCAAGGAGGAATGCCCACGGGAGCTGAACATCTGTGTCGTCTATAGAATCTATGGCAGCACCGAGATGCAGGAGTTGTGTGAAGGCTTCAGTTCAGGCTCCTGAGTGACAAAGTCATTTATACAGCTGGATATTTGCCCCTGTTCTGTACAAAGGAATGTCACATAACCCCCTCCCACCCTCCCCTACAAAAAAATATTTAACAAATGAATAAAGGCATTTATGAGTCAGATCTCGGGTCGTAACATTTTGCAGAGGACAGAAATCACAGCTCTTTGCTAAATGGATCAGTCAGAGATCAGACACACCCTGGAAGTCCCTGCAATTTTGCCCACATCCAGCAGTGGCACTCACCCACCAACTCGCAACACACTGCAGACAATATGGTCAGAGGAAGGCCATTATAGATACTAAAATCGACTGTAACACAGTCCGTAGTACATTATCTAATATAGAAAAAAAAACAAGCGATTCAGCAATGTCTTAACCCACTGAAGAGAAGGCTCTTTGGAATGTTTTTTTTCTCTCTTGAAACTTCTAAGTCAGCGTTCTAGAACTCGCTGCTTTCAATGACCAGCAGTGATTGTGACATCAGCATTAGAATGTTCAGCTAAGAACATTAATTTCAATTCATTTGCATTTGCAGACTGTGTCCAGTTGAAACGAACGCACTGTTAATCTTATATATATATATATATATATATATATATATATATATATATATATATATATATATGCAGCATGTAACTTCTGATGCTCTGCTAATGATGCTTTTTTATTTGTTAGTAAATTGGAGGCAGTTGCCATAGAGACAGAACTGCTGAAGGATTACCGCTTTGGGAAGCAGCAGCTGATTGAGATCTGGGGACATGCATGTGCCATCGCCATCGTCAAGGTGAGTGTTCCTTAACACCTGACCCCCCCCCCCCCACACACCTGCACCTCTCCCCCATACCCCTGTGCGTATCGCCCTTCCAGACACCCCTTCACACCACCAGTGTCCGGACTCTCCCAGCCTTGAAAACCCAGTCCCCAGGGCCCCCACCACACCCATTGGTCAATCCCCAGACACGGATCTGAGCTGCGTGCTGATTGGTTGCTTGTGTTTGTTCGTAGGTGTAGAAAAACTGTTCTGTTCTGCCATTTCAGTCAGTCAGAGAGACGTTTCGACAAAAACGGAACTTGACTAGTTTTACTCCAACACAGCTCAGGCTTTACTCTGCTATGGCCCCGGCGTATGGCCTCCTAGTCGGCAAGAAAACTTTTCACTTTTCGACCGGAACGCCCCCCACACTCTTCCCTTACTCTTCACCACGGAAACGCTGTTGCCGGGGGGGCGTGCCCCCCCCGTCCCCCACGCGGTACCGCGTGCTCCTCGCGGCGCGTTTAACCGCCACCCCCGCCCCCGTTGATCCGGCCCGGGGGCGGGCGGGGGTGTGGCCTCCCAGCACAGCGGGGGGAGAGCAGACGCGAGCAGGAGACAGGAGACACAGATTACTGGTTTTGCCCGTCATGGGGGGGGGGGCGAGGGGGCCGCTTCCTGAGTCATTATTAGAGTGTCTCAGCTGCTCTAAACGCACCCAGCCACTGCTTCACTTCCAGGGTGGGGGGGGGGGGGGGGGGGGGGGCGGGGGGCGGTGACGTTACTGTGACTGGCGCAGCGGACGTTTCGCGAGTTTGCTGTTTAAAGCCAGATAACGCACTCGGAAATAGACTGCGTTCACGTTGTGTCCCGGCAACTATAATTTCCTTCTGTCCTCCTTTTCTCTCATCCTCTCTCACTCTTTCCCCCCTGTGTCTCTCTTTCTCTCTCTCTCCGGTCATTCTTTCTCTCTCTTCCTGTCTTTCTGTCTCTCTCCCTCGCTTGCCCTGTCTGTCTATTTTCCCCTGTCTTTCTTTCTGTCTTCCTCTCTCCCACTGTCTCTCTCAATCTCTCCTCTTTCTCTCTCCCCCTCTCACCCTGTCTCTCTCTCCCTTGTCTCTCTCTCTCTCTCCCTCTCTACCCCCATCTTTCTCTCTCTCCCTCTCCCCCATCCTTCTCTCTCTCTCTCCCCTGTCTCCCTCTCTCTCCTCCTGTCTCCCTCTCTCCCCTTGACTCTCTTCCTCTCTCCCCCTGTCCTTCTCTTTCTCCCTTTCCCCTGCCTCTCCCCCCATCCCTCTCTCTCTCTCTCTGCAGGCCTTCCCCCTGTCCTCTCTGGGTAAGAGGCAGCCCACAGTGCTGGTCGTCTGTGGCCCGGGCCAGAACGGCTGCATCGGGCTGGTGTGTGCTCGCCACCTGCGCATATTTGTGAGTAAAACACAGGTTATGGTCACACTGCGCATATTTGTGAGTAAAACACAGGTTATGGTCACACTGCGCATATTTGTGAGTAAAACACAGGTTATGGTCACACTGCGCATATTTGTGAGTAAAACACAGGTTATGGTCACACTGCGCATATTTGTGAGTAAAACACAGGTTATGGTCACACTATATATATTTGTGAGTGAGACATATTTCTGTTAATAGTTCATTGGTTAAAAAAAGATGAAAAATAGAAAAAGTGAGAGTAGCGTTAATTGGAATTACATCATGATACATAAATTAAAACATTTACTATTAAGTAGCTGCTATGCTAGGAGTGTGAAGCTTTTTCAAGGGACCGCAGTGTCTGCGGGTTTTTGGGGTTTCCTGTCAATCAGCTGCCAATTAAGGCCTTGGGAACAAGTGTGTGGATTCTTCAGCCAATCGGTTATTTAACTGAACCACTGGTACTGAGCCCACCCCAAAAACCAGCAGGCCCTGTGGCCCTCCCCGCAGGACTGCAGTTCCACACCTGTGTGCTACACCAACAGAACGTGCCAACTCAATACCCCTCAGGCCATGGCAAGCTGCTGAGGACTGGGTGGACAGTGGTGCAATGTTTCTTCTCTTTCTGTCTCTGTGGTTCTTTCTATCCCCTTGTTTCTCTACTCTCTCTATGTCTCTCTCTTTTACTCCCCTCTCTTTTTGTCTCCCTTACTCTCCCTCTTTCATTTTCCTTCCCTATCTCTCTCCCTCCTTCTCTCTCTCTCCATCTCCCACCCTTTCTCCCTCCCTCTCTATTTCTTTCACTCTCCACCTCCCTCCCTTTGCCCCTGTCTCCCTTCCTCTCTCCTTCCCTCACTCTATCTCCATCTCTCTCTCTCTCTCTCTCTCTCTCTCTCTCTTTCAGGAGTACGCACCCACCATTTTCTACCCCAAGCGGTCGTCCGACTCGCTGAACCAGGACCTCATGGTTCAGTGTGAGAGGATGGACATTCCTTCCCTGTCCTACCTGCCCACTGAGGTGAGCCCTGGGAAATTAAAGAATTAAACCTGTAGGGTGTGAGGTCACAAATACAGCGTGATTAGAATGTTCGCAACTGAACATTATAACGCCAACGTAACAATCACTGCTGGTAACTGAAAGCAATGGAGTTCTAGAACACTGTGACTGTGAAAATTCTTTTTTTTTTTTGTTTTTTTTAAAACATTCCAAAAAACCTACTCTTCAAAGGGTTCGCAAGGAGCCCAGAAATCCAGAAATGGACACAGGCCTCCTCGAGAATATGCAGATCGGCCCTACACTCTTAACGCTGACAGTTCTGTCTACGCCCTGTCACAGCTGGAATGTTCTGGTTTGACGCACCTTGTGATGAACTGTCCTTGAGGTGGGCGGGGCCAGGGACAGTGTTGGCGGTGATGACGCGTTCTGACCCTCACCCGGCGTGTCTGATAAACGGTGATGCAGAGCTGGGAACTCCTGTCAGCAACGGGAACGTCTGACCGTGTCGAGGCGGCGAGGACAGACGGAACGCAGGGGTCGACCCTCTGGTTGCCGTGGCAGCAGCCTCTGTGTGCGCCCCACGTAAACCCTGCATTAGCACCCGTCCCAGACAAATTCGCTGCAACGTTCTAATGGAGCAGAGAGAGCGATTCACAGCTCAAAAACCAACCACAGCCATTCCGCTGTGGAGAACAAAGCCTTTTCTGATCGGTTCAGTTGAGCCTCACTATTCAATGTAGTGTATAGCACGTTTAGCATTGCATGGCAGTCAGTTACTGACTGGGCTTGTGACCAGGGTTGCCAGGATTGCTTTTTATCTCCAGCAAAACTGGCTGAACTGTCGCTGACTTCTGGGATCGGAAAGCCAACTGGACCTTTGACTTTTTCCCCTGAAATCATGCCAGCTTAATAAAACCACGCAGTTCCGGTCTAAATTTGGAAGACTGGAAGACTTCCCAAGCAGAAAATAATCACAAATTTGTTTCCATAGTAACTTGTTGGCTCCAAGAAGCCGGTTGGTAGTTTGTTCTTTTTTTTTTTTGCGCTTTTTTGCTTTTTTTTTCTCAAAAGGAATGGTGTTGCCGGGTCCTCCATCGTTTTTTTTCCTTGTTACGGGACTGACGTTGTGCTTGTGGCTTGTCGAGTTCAGGTGCAGCTGATAAACGACGCCTACAACCTGGTGGTGGACGCCGTCCTGGGCCCGGAGGCGGACCCCGCGGACCTGGGCGAGCCGCACGCGGGGATACTGCTCACCCTCAAGCAGGTCAAGATCCCCATCGCCAGCCTGGACATGCCCTCAGGTAACAGCAGATATCGGGAGCTGTTCCTGCAGCACAGAGAGCTGGCAGTGCGTGGAGGGGCTTGCCGGGGATGTGTAGGGCAGGCAGAGACTCTAAGGGTGTTCAAGCAGGTTTGACGCAGTGCTGGACTCTCTCTGCACTGCAGGTAATATATATATATATATATATACAGCCTATATGGGCTGAATGGCCTGTTCTCCTCATTATGTGTTCTTATGTTCTAGATGGACTGAATGGCCTGTTCTCATCCGTATTCATTCCAGTATTTACATAAAGCCATTTTGGGTAGAGGGTCTGCCAAATACATATACTATACACTTGTATCGTGCAAATCACCGTACAGCGAGGGTTACGACTTCAACCGTCACCAGAATGTAGCCGTGTGCAATTTCTGTCTCATTTAAGTAAATGTGAACTAGTACAAAACAATTTGTCCCCTTATTCCGAAGGGTGGGAGGTGGAAGGGGACAACGCCGACGGCATAAACCCGGAGGTTCTCATCTCCCTGATAGCGCCGAAGAAGTGCGCCGTCGGCTTCTCCGGGAAGCACTACCTGGCCGGACGCTTCCTGCCGTTCGACATCCAGAGGAAGTACGAGCTGAACCTGCCGGAATATTCCGGAACGGACTGCCTGGTAGAACTGTGATCGGGCTCCGGGAACTGCCATTTCACTCTGATTTTCCCCCACAGAAACTTACACCCACGATGTTTAGAAATAAAGAATATAATCAGGACACTGCAGCGCTCCGGGAAATATATCGGCAGACGTACAAACGACTGCCACCATCAGATGGTATAACAGTGTATTTTCCCCCCAAAAAAATGCACAGCTCTGAAATATATTTATCATTAAGTTTTCCAAAAAAAATTAATAATTTACATATTTACAATATATTGTAGTATGTTCCAGCTCTGAACATGTGTCCAGACTATACAAGCCTGTGTTTTTAAATTTTATAGATTATGACTGTCGTTTTGTGAGGCTGGGGGAAACCTGTCCTGTTCACTTTACATGAAAAAGGAAAAAAAAAAAACGCTTATAACCTGCAGGTGGTCCAGCTCATATCTGAAATGAAGTTTGTTTACTCCCAATTAGTAGATTCCCTTATCTAGAGCGACTGGAAATTGGCTAAAGGAAGCAATTTCATTGGCTGCTGTGTTTTCATTGGCTTCCCCTATTAAGGCTCAGTTCCAGTGCCTCTGGTATCAAATCCAGACCGAGCCAGTGCTGATTGGCTGCAAGCCCTGCAGGGAAAATATCTAATTGGCTACAGTGTCACCCAGGGATGGAGGGATTCGCTTACGAGCGACCCATGCTGGTCAATCAGGGATCCACAGTCTGCCTGCTAAACCTGCATGTGAAGCACTTGCAACAGCAAGGGAGGCTGGAGAATAGAATCTGGCCTTTCCAAATTCTGAGAAAAAAAATTAAAATAAAAAATATTTATTTATGCAGATTTTAGCATTTTATTTCCCTGTCAATTTGACTGGCTGTTGTGCTGCATTATTCTATAAGCAATATGTAGGAAATACTGCTCATGTGTAGCAAGTCATGATCCAGTCTCCTGTCTTTTTAAATTTATGTACACGACTGTGTGTTCCGTCTGCCTTGCTGGAAAAAAAAAAAAACTTTTGCTTGGATCTTTAGAAACGTGCTGTTTAGATTCAATAAAAAAATATTTTAAAAGGAAGATCTGTTTGCAGGCTTGTTTTCTTCCTCCATCGGAATGAGTTTTATTATTTTTAATCGGAGTGTGAAAGTCGCGAGTCAGTGTCTTTTGTGACGTCATCCTCATAAAACTAACGTCAATGCCCAACGGTCGTACAAGCTCGTAATGGCTGTGGGAATCGCATGTCTGTTGCCCAAATAATTTAAGCCAAATGCTGGACAGCATGCTTGCCGATACGTTTTGTGAGTTTAGTCTTCTGTAGATTGTCCCGAAGCATTATTTGAATTCTTCTGTATATTATCTTGATATTGTCTGGTAAATTAAATTACTCCCAGTAAAGACAGGGAAATGGTGCCCTCTACAGGAATTAATATGGCAGCACAGCCAATTTGTCACTATGTTCTTTACCCGAGTGACTTCAAGCATTTATTCAAATAACGAAGGATTAAATGTAAAAATCCCAATCAAACAACGTTAGTTCGCAAAGAAATACACTAATGAATTCATCTAGCAATGAAAAATCAAATTAGTAACATTTCATGCCTTTTTTTCTTGCCGTCCCCGGAGTACACTGTTTAGTTGTAGGTGGTAGTTGCCATGGTTACAGAGGGCGCGATTTCTGTGGTTAACCGCAACCAGCAATAGCTGGGAGGTGAAGAGGGGGAAGGCACGGCACCACGCACCAGCGCTAGACTTGTAGCAAAGCCACATTGTTTAGCTAGATATTTGGTTAAATCCTCCTTGCAAAAATTGGCACGACACATATCAACTGTTGGGGTTTTTTGCAATGTTGCAGTGCCCGTGGGCCGCCAGAACTAAATTTCTTCTGTTTCTTTTTTTTTTTTTTTTTTTTTTTTTGAAAAGACAAAATCATATTGTTTTTTCTGCATCCTAAGAGGCACAACTGCTTTGGCATTCACAACTTAGCTAGCAAAAAAGCGCCAAGAGTATCATTTACAAGTAGAAAGGATTTCACCAGCCGGGCCTAGCGTTTTAGCGACGTTTTTAACCCCGCCCCCTGAAAACCTGGCGTTTAGCCAAGGGGAAAAGCAAGCCAATCTTGGCACAGGATTTTCAACGGTTTTTTGTTGTTTTTGCTAAGCATCATTTAAAAATATTTACATAACATATATAAAATAACACATCAGCAAATAATTCACAGATTTCAGACAGTTTAATTTACCTTTAAGGGGGTAAATTAGGCGGAACAACCATGAAAAGCACTTAAGAAAAATTAGGCTAGGCTTGTTAGAGGTCATTCCACACAAAGACAGGCGATACCAAATGTTTTTACGAAAATGTTTATTTATTTAGTTAGCTCAAGTAATAAACTAGAACGTAAATATTAACTATACTCGATGCCGTGGTGCCGAACTGCTGTAGAAGACTGCGACCCGCCATCAGACTCCAAAAATAAAATAAAAAAAACCCAGGATCTCAGGAATATTCTGTGTTCAACACCTGAAACAAAAAACAAATTCCAGAATTTTCCCACCATTCCCCTTAACAGTAATTTCCCAGTATTTGTTGTTTTCTGACAGTTGGTGTGGTGGCCTGTGATCAAAGTAAATTCTAAAGGGCATACTGACAAGCAAAAAGAAACCATTGGGAATGTTTGTTCACGCTTGCCCTTCGAAAGGCCAACTTCACCGTACGTATCAAACTTAAAACGAGCAACTAATTCAGACACAAGAAACCAGGTGAGGTGTCCGCTACTCAGCTCATTTTAACAGCAGGAGCGCTACGTAGGCTACAGCGCTGCATCAGTGGAGTGAACCATCTCTTACAAGCCATCAAGAAATCTCTGGTATTAACCTACCTGAAGAGTCTCATCCAGAGGACCAGGCCGAAGCGGTCACTGCAGCTGACCAGCTCTCATCTTGCACGGCTCAATCCAGACGCTCAGATACCCTCAACCTACACAAGGCAAATTCAAGAGATGAGTTCACAGCTCGAAGCCATCTATGAGCTACAAATTTAAAGCCTAGTCTTACAAATGTCCCTCAGTACATGCATGTGACCATGTCTCAAACAACAATTTAACATCACTGGCTCTGTACTAAAGAACTGCTGACATTTATCATCCTGGACACCCACTCCTAAAAACAAACAAAAACAATGCAAAACTCACTCTGAAAAGAAAGTGTAAGAGATCAAGATGTAGTTTTAACAGCAAAGTTTTACTTTAATGCACTTTTCAAACGGGAGAAAAAAAACCTCTAAACATTCAGTTCCAAGTACAAAACAAAGCCTCTGATTTCAGTGAGAACTTCCAAGGGAAAATGTCTCATTTTGAGGGAAGTGGCGAGAGTAGTCCAAAATGGGTGGAGAACGATCCCTTTTACAGGATTAGCAAAGTGGGGGGGGGCATCAGAACTACAGATGTGGGGGGGACTCCAATGGTCAACATTAACAGGAGCCAAAATGGCCACTTTTAAGGATGCCTCCAAGGTTTAGAGGTAGAGTCTGGGGAGGAAGGGGTTGCATCAGTTAAAAGTTTTGCCAAATAGACAGCACTTGAAATTTACCACAAAGTGCTCAATACAACGGTCATACTTTTTTTTGGTCATCATTTTTTTTTTTTTTTTAAATAAGAGATCTTGGAAGAGAGCACTGGGGGGCGTGGTGCAGGGAGGGAGGATTCAACGACCACTAAAAAAAATGAACTCAGTCTGGAGGATGTGAACAGGAGAGCAAAAGGATTTACCTCACATTACAGGCCTATCTCCACATATGAACTAGCCAAGAGAGCAGCTTGCGCCTCACACGGTTCTCATGTCGGTAGGCCCAACACTCCTCCAAGGACAAGGCGGTTTTTTCCCCACCCAGTCGAACAGTAGCAGAGAGCACTTGGACGCAGTGAAGGATTATGGGACAACACAACCAGAAACGCCCAGCAGAACAGCCCAACTCATCACCCAATTCCCTCCCCTCCCCCTCCCCAACTTCTCATTTCTGCACTGAAATTTGGGTCCAGTTGTGAAGTTTAAATATCTCTCTTCTTTTTCTTTTTTTTTTTTTTTAAAAAAAGGGGGTCATGCTGAAGAATAAATCCATCGCAACTCTGGGTTTGGATGCCTACTAGAGTGTTAGCCCAGCCAATCGGATAAACTCTTCACAACTTCCTACGGACTTCCCCCAGTCTGGAAAATTACTTCCTCCCACACTGACCATCAACTGCCCACACCCCTGAGATTTCTTTTAAAAATAACAGCAAACAAAACACTTCAGTCATTCAGCTGGTGCGGGTATGGAGGCAAATGATTTGTTTGACAAGGCAAAAAAATACCAAGAGTACTTTCACCAACTGTTTTAATAGGCTTCATGAAGCCGGAAGTTACCCAAAAACAAACAAAAAAATTCTTAAAGGTCATTTTGAGACAGAACAAAAAGCACATTCCTTTCCAAGCATGGACAATATTGGCAGTAACAGGTGTTGTTTTGAAGTCAAAGTGCAGGAGGACATTTCAGCCCAGGAAAACAGAACATTAAAAATGAAAAACAAAAAAATATATATAAAGCTGAGCAGAAGTACTTGGTAGCAGGGCTGTGGGCTGCAGGTTTTTTTAAAAAAAAAAAAATCTTGTGCCATATTGTGGCGATTTATTGGAAAGGAGCAAATTCCAACCTTGCTACACTAAAGAAATGCCATTACAGAATTACAGAAAACTATGAGGCATGTCACAGTCTATCATGAATTGATGAAAAAAAAAAAAAAAAAAATGGAAGTGAGCATTTAAAATAAAGTTTTAATGTGGGACCTTAAACAGGTCAAAGGTCAGTTAACGTGGGAGATGTTCCACTGTGAACCAATTTTGGCGGGATCTCGGTTTTCAGACTTTATTACAAACAGGTTGTGGTTGGGGAGGGGCGGGGGGTATATTAAAGTTGTTAAAGCTACCAGGCTGTGTTTACCAGCAGATGCTTACTCGCGGAACAAGCCCGTTTTTATAGAGAAATTTATTTTAAAAACAGCCGTAAAGTTTTAGTCCGGTTTCCCCTTTACACAGCCCTATTCTGGGCCAACATTAAGTAATGAGCTTGTGGTACAGGAACCCTTTGTGAACAGTTTCGCCATTTTACAGAGACCAAAATGAAACGCAACAAGAGTAGTCACCTCCTAACGCTGCCACGTCCACTCCATCGCCCGCTGAAATGGAAATATACCTCAATTCAGATCACAAGAAAAAAAAAAGAAAAGGAAAAAAAAAACTGCAGGACGAGAAAAACAAAAATTCTTCGAAGAGCGCATCTTTATAAATACAGCCAGCGAAGGGATGGTCTTGAATCAGGAAGGATTTTTATTCGTGTGCTGCCGAGGACAAGAAGTAGGCACAGGTGTAAAGGCACTGAAGTACTAGGACATCTCCCCCCCAAAAATCCCCAAAGCTACTTACCCCCACCCCCCCAACCCCCATCCCCCCAACCCCCCCAAAAAAAAAAAAAGAACAGTTGACTTACACCTCTACAGGGAGAAGCACAGGGGGCAGTACTGAAGAGGCGCCATTTAGGCACGGCTTTGTCAATGTTTGCTTCTGCGTCCCGACAGGACAGAGACACTTCCAAAGCTTAAAGCCAGCAGTGGAGCCGGTTTACCCCCCGCCTCCCCCTCCTCCCCGCCACCACAACCCCCCGCCCCTGAACCGCCAACAAAGTTAGCGGCGACAAGCTCGGGCAACTCCAGTCATCCTCATGAACGGTTACTGCAGAGGAGGTGGGGCAAGATTGGGAATCCTAGTTTGAGATCTGCTACGCCACGCCACCCCCAACCCCCAACCCCCAAGCATCTCTCTCAACTGAAAATGCGGGCAGGACACAGGCAACAGATCCGTACTTAAGCTCACATTTCATATCATCCTACTGTGCTACTAGGAACCTTGCACGTGGACAAATGCTTTCTGATAAGGGGCAGGACAGAGGGGAAGACAAAAGAAAAAAAAAAAAAAAAAAAAAAAATCCTTAGCTTCTCCACCTACTCATACGTACCGTAACTCTCAGTCATAGCTGTCCCTGTAGGATCCAGAGCGGTCACCATAGCCGGACTGTTCCCTAAAAAGAAGAAAGGCTACATTAGCACAATGCCATAGCTTCACTGTTCTGCAGTGGCACTGAGGACACAGGCATTCCCAGGCGATGGCAGCCATTTTGGCTCCTTACCTATCTCTGTAGTAGCCGCCGCCGCCGCCGCCGCCACTACCACCGGAGTATCTGCCACCACCACTCCTTTGGGAATATCCGCCACTGTAACCACGGTCACCACCACCGCTATAGCTCCGGTCTCCTCCGTAACTCCTGTCACCTCCATATCCTCCACCACCTATATGAAACACAAAGGGGGGACAAGCGGGGGAGACAGAGCAGGAAGACTCGTGACCGTTTTTAAAAAAAAAAAAACTCTTTCCCCTCCCAAACGTGTACGAAAATCAAGGAGGGCATGACAAAGCAAATGGAGACACACCATTTTGCAATCGCCAGCCCTTACCTCGCGAATAACCAGGCCCACCTCTTCCACCCCTGCCACCTCTGAAGAATCCGCCCCCTCTGCCGCCTGAGGGTCCGCCTCGAAATCCACCACCAGACCTCGATCCAGACTTCCCAGCTTCGTCTACTCGGATGGTTCTGCCGTCAAGAGTCTACAAGAGGAACAGGGAGGAAGAAGAAGAAAAAAAACAAGTGTAACATTTAGCCCTTTGAAGGAGTAGGCTTTTCACATTTAGCCCTTTGGAAGTCGGAGGGTTGCCGGTTCAAACCCCGCCCTGGGCGTGTCGAAGTTTTCAGAACTAACCCCTAAGTCATTGAGCTTTTCTAGTCCATTTACCATTTAAGTCAGAGTTCTAGAACAGGGTTTCTCAACCCTGGACCTGGGGATCCACTGTGTATGCAGGTTGTTGTTCCAATAATAGTAATTATGCCCACTGAAGGACATTTACCCTCTTAAAGACATGTTATGCTAGCCATGCCCATGCATGTCCTAAAAAAATGGATGTATTGACCTTCCGGAGATATGAATGAGAGACACCAGATATTCAAGAAACCTCAGACCTTATGACATTATTAGTACTTTCTTTAATCGACCTATTATCCTCTGCAGTGAGTCTGTATTTTAAACTGATTAATTTCGGCAAGGTCACAAAAATTAAAGGGAGTGAATGGGAACCGAGTAACTAAAAAGGCGTCCGATGTTGCTAGCATTCACGCTACGCAAACACAATGAGGTAAGCTCCACAAAATTACTTGTTTTACACCAAAGTGAAATATCCCTTTAACTGAGCAGGATATCGGCTTTGACAAAAACCAGCATGCACAGAAGATTCTCAGGACCAGGGTGGAGAAAGACTGTTCTAGAACTCCAATGTTTCGAATCACCAGTAGCGAGCGTCACATCAGGATTAGAATGTTCAGTTCAGAACATTCTAAATCGCGTACTTGTGATCTTGCACCTAAAAGGGTTAAATGTAGGCAAATTACCAGAGTAACTTATCAAGACAAATTCATCAAACCCAAAAACAGTGACCTGGCGATGGCGAATGAGGCCTTACAATGGGCGGGGCCACGTGTCCTGCTGTCAATCATATGGCTTGTGAACCAATTAGGACACCACCCTAAGCCTTGAAACAGATTGTCTCAATCTCTCAATTCGGGGACCCACATAGTTCCTGGTTACCCTCATTTTTTTTTAAGCCTCCCACCAACTTCAGAGCCCCAGCCCTTATAATCAATACCAAACCCAAGCTTCCGTGACCACATACAGCTCCACTCAGGTGAGTTCAACAGGCGAAATTACCTTTCCGTTCATGCCTTCCAGGGCGTCCTTGGCATCGTCGGGGTTTTCAAACGTCACAAAACCAAAGCCTCGCGACCTGTGCGTTTCCCTGTCTCTGATCACGTCAACTGAAAACCAAGAATCAACTAAATTAATAAAATGAGGCCACACTTACTGGCTCTCGTACATAGAAGCAATGTGGTGCAATAAATACGCATTCAAGTTTCTGGTTAGAATTCGTAACATCGGATGAACGACAGCCAAGATTGCCTACCTTTCGAGATGTTCCCGTACTTTGAAAAGGCCTCTTCCAAGATCTCTTCTGTGGTGTCGAAGCTCAAGCTTCCGACGAAAAGCTTCCCTTCGTCAGACATGATGAATATCCTGCAAAATGAAGTGCCAGTCAAGAGTGTCAGTTAGCCAGCGCTCGCTACACCTTCTCTGCACTTTCAGCTGGAGTTGCATGCTTCAGAGGGTGCATTTTTAAATTACATCTGCCCACCACAAACAAGCCAAACTAGAAACAACAGGATGACTGAATAGGTTTAAACAAAAGGTTTAAATTTTAATGTGAACAATAAAAAGGGAGGAACAGCTCTCCAGTTACCTTTTTGGCATAGGCTTGCTGCACTCATAGGTGGCAACAGAACTCTGCTGCTTAATCTGATTGGCTGGGGCAGTTTATCATTATATATCGTTATAATGTGGCAGCGTATGACTCATTCTCCTAACTACGGTGTCCTCAAAATATGTACCGTCAACTCAGCATACTGCGTACTCTTTAGTGTATATGTTTTAGTATGCAAAAATATTGTCCATGCTATTTTCCAACCAAAACGTGGAAGAGTTGCAAGTTTTTTAACCATAAGTATGTTCATGTTGTAGTTACAGAAGGAAAATATCAGCGAAGCTACGTGTCATATTTATGGGAGCAAAACAGTCATTTACTTCCTGAAAAGTATGCTCCTGAATATACGCTGTGTTTTGAAACTGTATACTTGTGTTATTTCTAGTGTATAGCAGATGCAGAAGTAAAACGGCCATGTGATGAAGTGTGATCAAAACCGAAGAGCGCAACAAGGCAAGAATGCTAGATTTCACCGGAAGGTTCTCTTCGTGTTTTCAGGTATAAGTGTAGGTATATTTTATTTACGGATTTTAGTAGCATCGATGTGTTTCTTGCTAAGGTTAGAGGTCAGTATTGCTGACGTCAAAGAATAAGTATGTTCCAAATTGAACGGATTTTAAGCTTTCTTACACTGGGTACGTGTATTCTTGCAAGTGTATCTGGAGGTGTATTGTAACAACACGAGAACACAAGTACACACTGTGTCGAACGCAGCCATACTTAGCGAAACCCCGGAAATAAGTATATACATTTAGAGTGTTGCCTATTTAACAACTACACTCAATAGTAGGCAAGTGTACCGATTCAGACAGGGCCCTGGTCAGCAATTCAGTGCTGAAAACCGAACATGAATTACGTCCACTATGCCCAGTAGTAGCAGCGAATTGTAAAGGCGGTTTGGCTATGCTAATATCCGTGGGTAGTCAATAATCCTCATTGTGGATAAGCAGTGCTTGCCTGGCTCATAACTAGCATAGCCGATCATCTGCTAATTAGGCAAGCGTATGTTCGATGACGCTGCTAGCTAGCAATTGCATGTTTCATCCTGCATGTTCAGCGCAGCAACAGAGAACATGTTGGCTATGAATGAGCGCCACCAACGGAACTCCCGCCTACAGGAGATCGTATTTTATGGCGAGTATCGATTTTCCACTGGTTTATTAGGGAAAAGCCCGTCCCCGAAGTTAGGCGGAGTTATTCCGCGCGTCTGGGAGAAGTACCCGACCTGTGTGGCCGGTTTGTAACATTACCTGGGAAAGAAGCTGCGTCACTTTCTCCCACCAAAATCAACCCTGCCCGCACCGCGGCCATCTTAAAATTCCTCAGCAAAGCAGCACGGCCTACATTTTCCGCCAAACCACAGAGCCCCCAAATAACGCCACCACAGCCGGGATTCAGCCAAAACGCGTTTTAAGTACAATCAGCTACGAAGGTTACTCAACGCGAACCGTCAGACACTATACACACATCAAACGTTGTAAACGTACGAAAAGCGGAATTTTAAGAAAAATATCCAGGAAATGAATTAAATCAGGAAAAAAGAACCAGCAAAAAAAGAACCTAATTACCAGCATATGTGCATTTTAAACTACATCAGCCACTTCGTCATGCAATTCAAATTAAAGACTTGTTCAACGTTACTTAGCTGTAAACAGCCATTTTGATTCACGCAAACGGCAGTGAACTTAGCTAGCGAGGCTCCATGTGGCAGGTAGCTCAAAACTCCGAATCATACGACTGTAACCCACAAACAATTAGCTGATTATTCGAGCCATCTAGTAAATAAATTCAGAAATTTCGATCAATATATCTGCAAGTTCTTGACGCGAGTTGAACATACGAGTAAAATACTTCAGTACCACTAAAGTTAAAGCTAGCTAACCTCCATTAATGGTGGGCGAGCTGGCTAGACTACCGTATATAGCCATTTTTCAGAAAATGAACCAAATTGAGAATGAAACAAAACCAATGGGTATATGTTATACGCAGATACATACGTTTTACCCTCCTTCCTCAAGCTGGTCTTCAGATGCTGGATATGACAACCCTACAGTCAATGAGACCGTGCAATTAAATGCCCCCCTTCTTGTGAGAAATCAGAAGTACAGGCTAACGTTACACACGCAACATCATGAATAATTACAAAAGGGCGTGTAGATAAGGCGTTGTTTTTAACCTCGCTGACACGGAAAGCTCGTCAGTGATTTGCCAATATGTGAGCGTTGTGAGATATTGACCAATCGATGATACCTGAAATTTGCCCGCGGAGATAAGAGCAAACTGTCAGCAAATAGCGAAAGACTTTTAGCCAGTTATACTCCCGGATATTAATAATTTTAATGCCTGGTTCTAATGTCCAAACTTTAATTTTCCGTAATGGGCTGCTCTTTTAACATTGAACTGCCAATGTTATTAACCCCATCGAAAGCTTCCATTTAAATATTTATTTTAAATTGTTCTTTTGAAAGTCTTCTATTTCGCCATTTTGTTTCCATGTTGCTCTCATTTATTTTTCATTTTATTAACGTTTCATTACAATTGTTCAATAAAGCTTTTAAATAAATTTGGGAACACAAGACAAATGTATTTGAGTCAACCAAATTCTAGAACCAAGAGCTGATTACAAAATTACATAACTCAAAATGTAATAAGAAACATAATCGGTTATGTTATAACCTGATTGCATTCAAAATGCTTCCTGTTATTTATACAAATGTATTAATGGAATTGTATTATCACAATACAGCAGTATGTTTCTGAGAAGTTGGTGGTTTTTTTTCTTCTTTTTTTTCTTTTCTTTGAACGTGTAGCTACAGGACAGGACACACACTCAGGGAGTTTTTACCTAGTTTGCTTTTTTGGGGTTCAAGTCTAGTTTCTGCCCAGTTTTCCTTGTTTCTCTGCAAAGCATCTTTGATAGTTCTCTATAAAAAGCACTATACAGAAAGACTAATCGGAAATTAGCATATTTTTCTAAGTATCCTGGGTACATTACAAATTCTTCATTTTTGTTTTTGAATCCAGATACATAGACAATCACTGATCTTTGTCTTCAGTTTGAAGCACTCACAAGAGTGAACATTCACCGGAAATGCAGAACAAAGAGACAAGCCAGCTAGTTTATAGACCTAAAACCGGTCCTGTGGAAATTAGTGGGCGTACCACTGTAGCTGGGGGAGACAGCCTTCCCTGAACTCTCCAGTGAACCTATCTGGAATGCTCAAAGGGATCTCAGTTTCAGCACTACCATTGGATTTATTGGCTTGAGTCTTTCCCTACCACATGGCAGTTTACAGATTGCTCTGATAGTTAAGGATCTCCCAGAAGCCAACAAGGTAAATTGGCTTTTCCTGCTATTTTCCTGCTTTTCCACAGAAATCGTGCGTCACAACCTGGCACGTAAAATGACAAAAGCAGGAGACCACACATGGAAATTACAGGACAGATTTTTATTTATTAAAAACATACAAAAAGGGTGGAGGAAAATATGCAGAAGTCTATATGCCATCAGTTGTGTAAGCACGTGCAGGGATTAGTGAAAAAGTTTCACAGCAAATGTTTTAAAATGCAACACCTATAATCAGCTTACTAGGAGGGAGCAAACAAGCGTGCCTTGAACGGGAGAGGTAAACAGGGCACGACCTTCAGGGTGCGTTCCAACCGATTAATTTCTCACCTCCTTGCTTCCTGTTCTTGCCCGCTTTCCTAGTACGGAAGGCCAAACGGGTCAAAAAGGTGAAAATCACATCTGGACTCACTCAATGTGAGCACATTCCATTCGCTCTTTTCATATTCATATATTCAACCTTTGTCTCGGGAGGTCCTTGAATGACCCAGAAATCGATTGGTGCGCGCCACCTTTTAAGGACATTCGAACCTGTTGAAGGTCCAGGAAACTGAAATCTGTGAATTCTATGCTAATGTGCTTTATTACTTGTTTGGATTCACAAATGACCAAGGGATATTTTAAAATGAGCCTAGAAAAAAAGAAAAAAAAAGAAAAGGTTGTGCCAAAAACTGGCTCTTTCCCCCTTGGCCTAATGCCAGGTTTTCTGTGTGTGTGTGTGTGTGTAGGGGGCAGGGGTTAACTGGGTCCAGTGAAATATTTTCTACATGTAATATGTAAATGACACGCTGACCTTGCTCCTTCCCTGGATGCAGAGAAAGCAATACATTTTTGTTCTTTTCACTAAGACCCACAGGCAATGCATTATTACAATAACCTGTACAGTTAATATTTGCAGTGCCCATTTTCCCCTAGAGCTGGTCACAGAACATGGTGGATGGGTAAGTAGGCCTACCGTTAGCTAGTGACAAATGGCTTTCAAGTGCGGACATGTGGAATCAAACACTAACAGAATTTAATGTATTTGACGCATTTGGCCTTCCATACAAGGCCTTCTGTTCCAAAGGAGGAAAGAAATTGTGGACGGAGTGTAGCCTAGTGGGTATATGTGGACGGAGTGTAACCTAGTGGGTAAGGAACTGGGCTTGTAACCGAAAGGTCGCAGGTTCGATTCCCGGGTAGGACACTGCCGTTGTACCCTTGAGCAAGGTACTTAACCGAAATTGCTTCAGTATATATATCCAGCTGTATAAATGGATACAATGTAAAATGCTATGTAAAAGTTGTGTAAGTCGCTCTGGATAAGAGCGTCTGCTAAATGCCTGTAATGTAATGTAAATTGGGGAAAATTAAATTGGCAGTTGGAACACACTGTTAGATTTAAAACAGCGGCTCTTAACTCCAGGAACCAAAGAGCTGCCTACAAAACCAAGCGGTGCAGGAGAGCCATCGCATCAGTTCCCAAAAAAAAATTTTTTTTTTTAAATAAAGGAAATGACTCATTTGGTTAGTCATCCCAGTTCCCTTCGGCTAGTTTATAACTTCTGCATTTTGGATTATTAGACAAACTGTCTCTCACGCACACACACACACACGCACACACACACAAAAGACCATTCCACAGATAGACTATATAAAAAATAATTTAATAAGTCATCAAAACTCAGGTGACTGCAGTGGGGGACCCAAAAATGCACATTCTGCATGAAGACCGGGGCGCAGAACCCCACGTTCCACACGTCCCCGGGACAGGACTGCCGTCACACTGCCGGTAGGCCTGCCAGACTCCCAAAATCCAAGTGCTCTCCAATATCCTCAGCGCTCAGTGCCTGGTGGAAGAAGAAAAAAAAAAAAAAAAAAATTCTAGCATTTCACCTGCAATTTCCCAGTATCCATCCAAGAGGTGAAGGAAGGAGAAAAGAACCACATTTCAGCAGTAAATAAATATCTTTTTTTTGGGCTCCCCACGACCAAGGATATACCCGGGTAGACGAGCTTCCGCAAGTACCTGTCACCTAGCAACTGATTTGCACCTGGAGCACTATTCTTATTCAAGGAATCTGGACCAACAAATAATCCAGATGGGCAGGACAAACCTGCCCCTGCTCCACACAAAAAACCCCCCCCCCCCCCCCCCCCCATGCACCAGGAAGGAACAGATGGACCATCACGGACACTGAATTAAACACTGAGGACTGACCAGAATCAATACATCTATAATGTAATCAAAGATCTCACTGAAATTAGTGAAATGTTGTAAAATCAAAGGCATCAGACAGTACTGGAGAGAGTGAAGCAGTCTCATTCACAGGTAGAAAATGCACAACAGCTGTGTTAATTGTCTATTTTGAGCTATAGCAACCCTGAGTCTGAAGCAGTATTGCTCAGGTAGTGGCAGAGTTAGCCGTAGCAGGGTAAGAAAGCTAGATAAACTTTTTTTTTCTTTTTTAAAGCCAGGAAGTTAGTAATATGGCAGAGCCAATCTATTTAGAATTGTTTTTGCTGTAGCAAATTTCACCTATGTTTACCGACAAGGCAGCTGCAAGAAACTTAAGTTGCCTGGCTAGTATCTACCTAGCTATTCGATGATTTGTTTGCATCCAATCTCTCAACCTCATTTTCTACTAGCTAGCTTTAGCACCATCTCTGCAGTCTCTGAGCAGAAATCTAACCAAATCTGAAAAGTGCTCCAAAACAGAATGCAAACCGCAGCTTTTACCAAGTATACACTTCAGTTGTAATTTTTGGAATAAATTCCCAGCAGTCCACTCATTTATATGAAACTTCATTTTCCTACAGTCTATCGTATGGCATTCACTATTGCCCGCGACAACCTAAGGATGGCATTTGTGTCCATCTTAAAATTCTAGAAACCAATTCAGACCCAGGGACCCAGCTGAGGCGAGTTTAGTAGTTGTTCATGGGAACCAATTGATGAAGAGGCAAGGAACGACCAGTGAACATCCCACGGCTCTGAGGGAAAGACTGAGCCCAAGTGCAATTACTTCCATCAACAAATTTCATCAACCAGAGGAACAAAGACAACGGTGATTGGAGGGTGCTTTACTGGTTACTTCATGGCAATTTACAGAGACCAGAAAGCATCCAATGGCTGTCCGCTGCTCGTTAACAAGAATAATCCTTGACAAGAGAAGCTTCCCTCCTTTCTTGACTTGGTAGGTGGTATTATGACATGCTTATTACCCCTAGATGAGACAACTGATGTGTTTGAACAGCAGGAATACAACTTAGTACTGCATCAGTGGAGTGAACCATCTCATCAAGCAAACTACAAGCCATCAAGAAATCTCTGGTATTAACCTACCTGAAGAGTCTCATCCAGAGGACCAGGCTGAAGCGGTCACTGCAGCTGACCAGCTCTCATCTTGCACGGCTCAATCCAGACGCTCAGATACCCTCAACCTACACAAGGCAAATTCAAGAGATGAGTTCACAGCTCCAAGCCATCTGAGCTACAAATTAAAAGCCTAGTCTTACAAATGCCCCTCAGTACATGCATGTGACCATGTCTCAAACAGGCTCTGTACTAAACTGCTGACATTTATAGTCTTAAGACACCCACTGCTAAAAAAATGCAAAACACTAAACAGTAAGTGTAATACAGGTTTAGATGTAGTTTTAACAGCAAAGTTTTACTTAAATGCACTTTACAAGGAGGGGGTGAAAAACCCATTCAGGTCTAAGTGGAAAAAAAAACAAAAACCTCTGGTTTCAGTGAGAACTTCCAAGGGAAAAGGAAAAAGGTCTCATTGTGAGGGCAGTGGAGTGGTCCAAAATGGGTGCAGAACTCCTCATCTGCAAGATTACCAAAGGGGGAGGGGGCATCTGAACTAGAGATGTGGGGGGCACGCCAAAGCTCAACTTTAACAGGAGCCAAAATGGCCACTTCTAAGGATGCCTTCAAAGATTTGGAGGTGGAGCTTGGAGAGGGGGCAGTGAATATTAAAAGTAGACAGCACTCAATTTACCATGCAGTTTAATGGAGCACTTGAGAAAAAAAAAAAAAAAAAAAACCTACAACCAGAGTTGTCATCTTGGAAGAGAGGACTGATGGGTAGGAGGGAGGATTCAACGAACACTAAAAAATGAACTCAGTCTGGAGGATGTGAACAGGAGAGCAAAAGGATTTACCTCACATTACAGGCCTATCTCCACATATGAACTAGCCAAGAGAGCAGCTTGCGCCTCACACGGTTCTCATGTCGGTAGGCCCAACACTCCTCCAAGGACAAGGCGGTTTTTTCCCCACCCAGTCGAACAGTAGCAGAGAGCACTTGGACGCAGTGAAGGATTATGGGACAACACAACCAGAAACGCCCAGCAGAACAGCCCAACTCATCACCCAATTCCCTCCCCTCCCCCCCCCCCACCCCACCCCCCCGCAACTTCTCATTTCTGCACTGAAATTTGAGAGTCCAGTCGTGAATGAGTTTGAGTATCATTAAACTGAAGGTCTCCTGGCTAGTTTGCCTAGACACTGTGATAAACAAACTCTTCACTACTTCCTTAGAAGTCAGGCTACCCAGAATTACTCCCTCCTTTACTTCGCAATTGACCACCCCATACCCAACGACTTTGGCTGAGGTTTCAGTCTTTTTTTTTTTGGTCCAGGAGGCACACAGGATTCGTTTTGAGGCACAACAGGAAAATCAAGTAGTACTTTCAACCAACTGTTTAATAGGCTTCATGAAGCCAGAGTTTACAAAAAGTGATTCTTTAAGGTTGTTTGGAGACACACAGAACAGAAAGCACATCTTTCCAAGCAGGGACAATATTGGTAGTAACATTGTTCTTGAAGTTCAGAAGATTTCAGTCCATGAGAGCAGAGCACATTTAAAATTCAATACGTTGCAAAGAACACGAGAACTTTGGGCAATGGCCAGAAATGGCTGGGCTTTCACACGAGTGACCAGACTTCATGGTACCAGTTTCAATCTTATGACGTTTTATCTAACTTAAGTCACTTTCTCCATTTACTTTTTTCTTTAAATAAAAGAAAGGTGGTTTATTGGAAAGGGGCAAACCACCTTGTGACAAAAGAAATGCAACTGAACCCAAGAGAATTAAGTCTTTCAGGTAAATTATCGCTTGTCATGGTTCCCGAATAAATTTTAAAAAAGGGGGGGGGAAGAAAAAAAACAAAAAAAAAAAACACACCATCTGATCAGCTTTTAGGGTTGGGAGCTTGAATAGACAAACTCACAGGGGAAAGGTTTCAGAACACTAAAGCTGTTCCACTGGGAACAAACTCGAGATGAATCTTGGATTTGGAATTGAATGTGAAGAGGTCCTGCTGGAGGGTTGGTGCCAGGGAGTTTCAAAGATCTAAAAGCTGCCAGGCTGTGTTTAACAATATATAGACTTACTCATGGAACAAGCCCGTTTGTTTATAGAAATTTGTTTTGTTTTTTAAAAAAAAAAAAAAACAGCCGTAAAGTTTTAGTCCGGGTTTCCCTGTAGACTGCCTTCTCTGGGCCAACATTAAGCAATGAGGTCGTAGTACAGGAATCCTTCGTGAACAGTTTTCGCCATCATACATTGACCAAAATCAAATGCTACAGGAGTAGTCGCCTCCTAAAGTGGACACTAAATAAAAAAAAAAAAAAAAACGGGCTCTCTAAAGAGACTTCAGCTGCTTAAACAGAATTATACTACATTCATCACAAAAAACCACTTGGAGGAGGAACAAAATAAACAAAACAAAAACAAACAAAAAAAAACTCAAAAATTCTTCGAAGAGCGCATCTTTATAAATACAGCCAGCGAAGGGATGGTCTTGAATCAGGAGGGATTTTTATTCGTGTGCAGCTGAGGACAAGAAGTAGGCACAGATGTAAAGGCACTGAAGTACTTGGACATCTCTCCCCCACCCCCTCCCTGCTGAAATCCCCCATAGCTACTTACCCCCTTAAAACAGTTCAATTATGCACAAACGCACAGGGCCGGCATTCAAGGCGTGCCACTTAGGTGCTGCTTTGTCAACATCTGATTCTGCGCCCCGACAGGACAGCGGCGCATCCAGAGACTATCCAGGAGTGCACGTGGTGAGACCCACCTCCGGTCCCAGCGAGAGCAGGACATTTGAAACGCCGGTCTAGTGAACTGTGGCCGCACAGGAGGTGGGCCAAGACCGGGAATTCTAAATTGAGATCTGGATCCACCATCGCATTTAAGCATCCTTCTCAAAATGAGGGCAAGCGTCTGACAATGACAAGTTGAAACGGGTCCAATTCTAAGGTCATATTTCACATCTACCTACAGCACTACAGGAACCCCTGCATAATGGACAATGCTTTCTGCCAAAGAGGTGCAGGGAAAGAGCTTCGCTTCTACGCCTACTCATACTTACCATAGCTGTCATAGCTGTCCCTGTAGGATCCAGAGCGGTCACCATAGCCAGACTGTCCCCTAATGGGAAAAACGGTGTTAGCACATTATTGGCATAGCTGAACCCTTCTGCAGTTGCACTGAGGCAATAGGCGTTCCCAGATGACGGGTGCCATTTTGGCTCCTCACCTATCTCTGTTGTAGTAGCCGCCACCGCCGCCGCCAGAGTATCCGCCGCCACCACTCCTTTGGGAATATCCACCACCGTAACCACGGTCACCACCGCTATAGCTCCGGTCTCCTCCATAACTCCTGTCACCTCCATAGGACCTGTCTCCACCTCCATAGCCTCCACCACCTTGCAAAAAAAGATATGCGGGGAGGGGGGCGGGAGGCGAGCAGGGAGATTCGTGACTGTCGTTTGACCCTTTCCCCTTCCAAATGTGTACAAAAAAATCAAGGAGGGCATGACAAAGCAAATGGAGACACACCATTTTGCAATCGCCAGCCCTTACCTCGCGAGTAACCAGGCCCACCTCTTCCACCCCTGCCACCTCTGAAGAATCCGCCCCCTCTGCCGCCTGAGGGTCCACCTCTATATCCACCACCAGACCTCGATCCAGACTTTCCAGCTTCGTCTACTCGGATGGTTCTGCCGTCGACTGTCTACAAAAGAAACGGGGTGGTAGCTTAGTTGTAAAGGACAGGGCTGCCACATACTATTAATCACATAGTTTCACAGCTCGAGGCATCAGATTAATAAAAAACACCCATCATCAAGTTTTATCCACCTCAGATCCCCAACCTCTCAGTGCTATAAAACCAATCCTGAGCGAGCTCATGAAAAGGTGCAGCATCACACAGGTATGTGTAAAACGCGAAATTACCTTTCCGTTCATGCCTTCCAGGGCGTCCTTGGCATCGTCGGGGTTTTCAAACGTCACAAAGCCAAAGCCTCGCGACCTGTGCGTTTCCCTGTCTCTGATCACGTCAACTGAAACGCAAGAATTCAGTAAACTTAGCAAAGGCCATTCTTTGCAGTTATGACCAATGTACCATAAAACTGGTCGAAGGCAGTCGAACAAACCGGGTCAAAATTCGTCACGTCATCATTAGCCATGGGATACAGAAAATAAGATCACTTATTGTACGTCGCTTTGGATAAAAGCGTCTGCCAAATAAATGTAATGTAAAGACCACTTACTTTTCGAAATATTGCCATACTTCGAAAAGGCCAACTCCAAAGATTCTTCGGTGGTATCGAAGTTCAAGCCTCCGACGAAAAGTTTTCCCTCATCTGACATGTTGAATATTCTGTAAAAAAAAAAAAATTTAAAATAAGGGTCAATTGAGCTAAAGCTAAAAGTGCTGTTACCGTTAATTCACACAAGATGTGACTGTAGATTAAATCTGCATCTACCGACCTTACTTAACTTAATTTCTGAGTTTGACGTACTTAAGACATTACACAACACAATCTCAGTGTTTTCAAAGCATTTTTATTCATTTTAAAGTTTTCCTGCCAGCGTCATCGTTGTGCGAACAATACCACTCAACACAATGCCGCGAAACTGAAAACGAGGCTGCGCCATTTTCTCCCACCACATCAACCCTGCCCCGCGGCCATCTTTAAACCCACCCCCCAAAGCAGCCATGGCCTACATTTCTCCACCAAAACCATGGCTAACTATAGCCCCTTCAAAAAAACTCGAAAAACCGGGATTCAACCCAAAACGCGTTTTAAGTACAATCCGCTACAAAGACTGACGCTATTCATCGCTAGCGATTAGTAAACTATCCGGAACACAATTATTAGTTTTATTATTACAATCCGTCTGGGTAACGACGACGCAGCTTCTCAAGCTAACCAACGAAAAACGTCGCTACGTGATGCACTGCAAACGAACAAAGGCTAGCAAACATTACCACTCAGCCATTTTGATTCACGCAACGGTTAGGCAAATTACCGTTACCGTTAGACCATGGACTTCACACGCCAATGAAAGTTCGAAAGGGCACGAGAACTAGCTTGTTACGGTTGTTCTTACTCTAGTCTTACCTGGTAACATTCAGCTCTCATATGAGGCTAGTTTAAAATATTTTTACATTTCTAAATACTTAAATCATGAAATCCAAATTTACGCGGCCAAGTCGGCTAGATAATCTTTTTGCAAAAAACACAAAGTGATTAAGGTGGAAATAAGCGTTACGCGCGGTCAAAAACAGCTGGTTACCTGGTTTCGGTCTCCTTCGACTTGGTTTTCAGGCGCCGGAACGCATACGAAGGTTCAATACAGATGCTGCAGCAAAATGTCCTCCCTTTTGTGACAAATATACGCAGCTACGTCATGAATAATTACAAACCGGGCGTGTCAAAGGAAGATTATTGTGTTGTTTTTTACCTTGATCACAGGGGACACTGTTCTGTGATTTGTCCACATGTATCACGTGGGTAATACACACCAATCGACGAAGTCTGCGCGTTAGCGCGAAGATAAGACCATCTGCTCGGTGAAAACGGTATTAACCCTCCCCCTTCGTTACCAAGTACCCGCCAACTACGTGCCGGTGCATTGTATTGGTTGATAAGATAGGGGGTTGAGCTCCATTGGCTGCTGAATGGTGCGACGTTTACAAATGAGGTTCTAGTATATCATGGCATATAATACGAAAGCAATAAATACTTTTAGAATATTTTGTGCAATCATATTTTTCTGTTGAAGTTACATTTCATTATATGGGTGTTCCTACGGATTCGACGATAAATGGAAATACGTATTACCACGTCACAACATGAGAAATTCATTTGTGTAGCGAGGCAGATGGCCAACGCGCTGCGTATTGGCTACGTAAATGTGTAATTTAGAATTTTTGTCGCTACTTCTGCTACTTTTGCTAGTTCTGTAGTTCTGTGGCATGCATTTCGTGGCACTGCAGTTTATAGTTTATCTCTAGGAAAAAGATGTATGAGCAGGATTGTGAAGGGCATGGGGGTGGGGTGGGAAGGTGGCGCTGTGGTTATGATGATAAAACAGTAGAGTACTTATTATTATTATTATTATTATTATTATTATTATTATTATTATTATTATTATTATTATTATTTGTGCAGCTTGCATATGCTTACAGTACACAGGACAGAGCAGCGTCATGGCTGTCACACACCTCACACGTATGCTCACTAGGGGGCGGTGTTGATTCACCGCCAGCTCTGTTGCAGCAGATCTTGCAAGTCAAGCCGCTCTGTAACTCTACCACAGGATACAGAGTGAACAGGAGTCCTCAGCCTCGCCATGGAGCCAAGGAGGATCACATAACCCTTCAGTCACCAGGATCAAAGAGCTATCCTGCACACTTTCAGCATCGTACGGACGCAGCTTCCACTTCAATGTTATTCTTCCCAACCCATCTCTCTTTCTCTGTCTGTGTTTCTCTATCTCTCCCTCCCCCCCCCCCTCTCTCTCTCTCTGTTTTTGGCATCTCAGACCTTTTTCACTTCCTAAAATCACTCACAGCATCAGAAGTCTGTGCGTGACATTGCATTAACTTGCCCCGTTGCATGAGACACGTCGTGCTGCACGTGCGTGGCATTCTGGGAAATTGTTTAAACGTGGCCACTTGGTCTCTGATTGGACTCTCCACCTTGAGGGAGGCAAGAAGGGATACAGGCCACGCCTCCTGTTCTATTCTTCCTTTTGCAGGTGTGTTTGTCCAGCACACCTCACACAGGTAGACAGGTGAGGAAGGTGCCCATGCATACAGGTGGATCTTTGTTGAAATTAGTACCTCACTGACAAGGGTCCAAAAAACAGAGAAATGCCTGGGAGTATCCACAGAAGGACGTTACCTGTGCCTTTAAGAGGTAAAATAAGTGTGTGGTGCTATTCTGGGCTTGTTGACATGGTGACTGTGGGAGTGGACTGTTGGGGGGGGGGGGGGGGGGGGGGGGGTTGGAGGGGTGCTGAGGCGTGGGTGAAATGAGTAGGAGTCGCAAAATACAGGAAAATTAAAAGTCATAAGACCGTATGTGTGTGTATGTGCAAGCGTGTGTGTGTGTGGGAGTGTATGTGAGCGAGTGTATGTGTGTGTACATGCACATATGTGTGTGCGTGTGTGTAAGAGTACATTCCACCTCTCTCTCGCTTTAGATGTAATGCTATAATACACTTCCAGGTACAATCATGTTCCTGATTACCAGCGGTCAACACTACTGCTGGAGAGAGAGAGAGAGAGAGAGAGAGAGAGAGAGAGAGAGAGAGTGAGTGAGAGAGACAGCCTGTTCTAGACAGCCTAAGTCCACCTCCGCCTACTCACTGGCCCGTCCACCCACCCAGAGCACCACCAGCCTGTCTCTCAGTCTACTATCACTGCCAGAACCCCCCCCGCACTCACACACAAACACACACACACTCACACGCATGCACACACACACATGCACACACACACACACACACACAGACACACACAAACACACACATACACCACACACTCACACACATGGACACACACACACACACACACACACACACACATGCACCACAGACACGCATGCACTTGCACACGCACACACACACAAACACACGCATGCACAAACGCACACACGCACACACACACACACATATACACATATACACAAACGTGCACACATGTATCCTGTTCTACCAACATGGGGCAATTTCTAAAGAAGGTCGATCGTCATGGAAACAAGTTGTGTCACCCCCCCCCCCCCCCATCTCTCATTGTCCTTCCTTCCCCAGCACTGCAGGACAGAGAGATAAGGACTGCAACAGAGCAGGACAAGACCGGGGGGGGGGGCAATATCACCCCTTTGTCATGCCACCCTGTACCCTTCTCATGGCTAACTGCTGAGGCTAAGCAGCCATACCACCCTGTACCCTTCTCATGGCTAACTGCTGAAGCTAAGCAGCCATACCACCCTGTACCCTTCTGGTAAATGGTAAATGGACTGCATTTATATAGCGCTTTTATCCAAAGCGCTTTACAATTGATGCCTCTCATTCGCCAGAGCAGTTAGAGGTTAGGGGTTAGGTGTCTTGCTCAAGGACACTTCGACATGCCCAGGGGGCGGGTTTGAACCGGTGCCAGACAATCGGTCTTACCTCCTGAGCTATATCGCCCCTTCTCATGGCTAACTGCTGAAGCTAAGCAGCCATACCTCCCTGTACTCTTCTCATGGCTAACTGTGAAAGGAAGACCTTAGTTCTATCAATTTATGGAAGAATATCCCATGTGCATCCTGGTTTCTCTGAAACATTTCTGTACAGTTTTTTAAAGCATTTTTATTGGTTTACAGTAAATCACTGGACTGAAGAAACGAAGGCTTGTCCTGGATGGTGACAGCCGTGCATCGAACTATCCAAGATTCACCTTTTCCCACTCCAGGTCATAATGGCACAGGCAATAGCCTATCTGACTCACTGCATTCATGATTTTGGCTCAGAGAAGTTAAAAAATGACATATCTGACTGACAAACTCAATGGTCCACTTTCTACACTGAAGGTATCCATGCGTAGTGACGTCTGAACTGGTGTTATCAGACTAAACTGACAAAATTTTACCCCCATATTCCTTTGTTATTTGCTTGTGCCACGAACCAACCACTGCTGTTCTCCAGCTACCGTTGAAGGCTGTTCTCCAGTCTTCCAACGATGGTCGACGCGTTTCAGAGGCTTCCTCCGTTGCGCATTACGTGGTACTTCCGTGTTTTGTTTCACTGCTGACGTCACATTGCTGTCATTCAGCAGACGCTGTTATCTGGGGCGACTGACCGTGTAGGACTGCACAAGTGTGTCCAACCGGAGCTATCTGAGCAACGGCTCGAGACCTGACCGACAACATTCCCAAAACCGGCGAGCGTGAGCGCGGCACCGCTGAAGCCCCAAACGCAGGCCGACTCCCGCCGACCCAGAACCGCGACGCGAACCGCAGACCCGTACGGTCAGCATTGAGTTCTGGACTGGCTGCCGTGGCAACCACGTTTCACGACTGGGCTAGGAGAAGAGGCTTCAGCTGTCCCCTTCGTTGGTTGGGGATACGCAGCTGTAATGCACCTAGCGTCGTCGTGGTTACGCGCAGTGCGCGGTGAGAGATAAAGAAGTGGGGGGGGGGGGGGGGGGTGGGGGGCGGAGCCCATTCCGCCTGGTTGGTCACCATCACCCGAGCCGTTTCAGGGACACGCAGCCAGCAGGAAGTGCCGCGGCAGGCTTCCCAGAATTCCACCTCTTCCTGAATCCTGACAGGAACGGGAAGGGGAGCGCTCACGCAGGGACCGGCCCACGGATTCCAGGCAGCTGGCCGGGCCTCATCTGCGTGTGGGACGTTCACAGAACCACCTTTCCTGGAATCGCAAGTGGGAGAGAGAGAGAGAGAGAGAGAGAGAGAGAGAGACCATTATGCCTATA
This sequence comes from Anguilla japonica, assembly GCA_025169545.1. Classification (NCBI taxonomy): domain Eukaryota; kingdom Metazoa; phylum Chordata; class Actinopteri; order Anguilliformes; family Anguillidae; genus Anguilla; species Anguilla japonica. The sequence goes on along the minus strand of CM045888.1, from coordinate 5,830,823 downwards.
TGAGAGAGACAGAGGGAGAGAGACTATTATGCCTATATGAGTGAGAGAGAGAGAGAGAGAGAGAGAGAGACCATTACGCCTATATGAGAGAGAGAGAGAGAGAGAGAGAGAGAGAGAGACTATTACGCCTATATGATGAGAGAGAGAGAGAGAGAGAGAGAGAGAGAGAGACTATTACACCTATATGAGTGAGAGAGAGAGAGAGAGAGAGAGAGAGAGAGAGAGAGAGAGACTATTACACCTATATGAGTGTGTGAGGGGGGGGGGGGGATACCCTCCAAAATGTATTTTGTAATAAAATATAAAATATCTTCCCAAAAATTGTAAACTACAGGTGAGGTAGCACACAGTTATACAGACAGAATTTGTTCATTGGTTTATCACACCATTCTATATAAGTACAGATGTCATTATTAGGTTACTTCTTAATTTGTATAACTTTTTCACTGATTTTTTTTAACCATGACTGTCAAACGGAAGCAAACTGGCACAAACCTGACCTTTCTCCCTGAACACACAGAAGGTAAAAAAAATATTCTGTGTAATCCACACTCTTCCTGGTTGCCCAGTGCAACAGGACAGACTGATGTGTCAGCGTTTGCCATATATGGTGTAAAAGCTGCGTGACGCTACCCTGACCATGACGTAGCACCTGTCATTACCAGCCATTATTACAGCATGTTACCGCTCAGGACTTGCCTCATACACTCCCACGAATAAAGGCTCAGTGGAGGTGCATTTTTGTTCTTCAGGGAACAAATTTCCCAAAAAAATGTACCCTGAAAAGTACAATAAAGTTCTACCTGCATTTCAAGCTCATATCTGAGCACTTGTACCTTTGTACCGTAGGCATTTTTTCATACCTTTTTTTTCTGAGAGTGTATCACTGTCACGCACAAAGCAAATTTCACGAAGCCAGACTTCAGATTTCAAAACAACTGCTACAACGCGATGGTGACGTGCATTCTGTCGATTTAATGACGATCTATGTCAAGGTCGAGACCAGCCATGACAGGTGCTACGTGTTACGCACACGAGAGTTCTTAAGGCAGCCTTATGGCACGCGGGTCGCGGTAGGCACTGTAAATTTTCCCACAGTGCTTTGCAGCGCGAGGGAGCGGCGTCGCTCGGCGGGGGCTCGCTGACTCACGGCTGAGAGGCGGGGACGCACACGCGGCAGGGGATCTGTGGTGTCACGGGCGCCCCCCCCCCCCCCCCCCCGCGTCCACCCAAACGCGTGACAGGAACGGGCGGGTGGTCGTGCACCAGCCTCATTCGACCACCCCCTACCCCCCCCCCCCCCCCCCCCCACCCCACACCCCCACACATACACACTCACACACACACATTCCTGACTCACCAAACAAGGCTATAAAATGATCTCTCCCCCAGCACACCACAGTAATAACCTCATCCTGAAAAAATTCATGTTCCTCTGAATTGCAGCAAATAGCTTCCATGGCATGTATTTAAACAAGTATATTTTTTATTTTGTTGTTGCGGTTGAGATTTTTTAAACCAAATGTCCCCTATGGAACAGCAAAAATAATAAATGAACGTGAAATTTATTTAATTGTTTGCGATTCGATTGAACGGAGGCCAAAAACTTGGTGGGGCGGCAGCGTAGTGTAATGGGTAAGGAACAGGTCTTGTAACCTGAAGTTCGGAGGTTCGATTCCCGGGTAGGACACTGCCGCTGTAGCTGCGTAAATGAGTACAATGTAAACGCCGCGTTAAAGTTGTGTAAGCTACCCTGGACGAGGACGTCTGCCAAATGCCTGTAATGTAATAATCTCACGCATTCCTGAGCCTGGAAATGAGGCCATTTTGAATGACCCATCGGAACGCCAGGGCCAAGCGAGATCAGCTGACCTGATTGGTCGAATCTGCAGCACCACGTTCTGTCTCTCCCTTTCCCCGATTCTGATTGGCCGCTGCCCTCGTGCAGCTGAGACATTGCGTACCGTAAGGTGTGTGTGTTTCAGCTGGCGGTGGATATGTAACTTACGGGAAAAGATCTGAGTGAGCGCATGTGTCACACGTGTAAATGCAGTGTGTAGGCTGTGCGGAGAGGAGGAGAGGAAGAGAGGGAGGGGGAGAGGGGGAGAGGGAGAGAAGGAGGGGGGAGAGAGAGATTATTATGATAATTATGTTCATTCATGCATGATTATAGTCCAAACAGTATGTGTTAATTATATATTTTAGATTTCATAGATTTAATGCTATTTGTATATGTTTTAGCAATATCTGCTGTGGTTGTTCTGTGCAGTCACACACACACACACACGCACACACGCGCGCACTCACACACTCACACACACACACACACGCACACACACGCGCACTCACACACTCACACACACACACACACACACACTCCATGACTATCTCTCTCTCCCTCTGCTCTCCCCCTTTCTTCTCTCTCTCTCTCACCCCCTCTCTGTCCCTCTTTCTCTCTTCCTCTCTCTCTTTCTCTCTCCCTCTCTCTCTCTCTGTCCCTCCCTCCCAGCCGGTCACTGAGGCCAAATGCATTTAGCGTTGTTTCTCCAAACAGCTCTTTCTCGCGGGAGGCAGTTAAACCTGTTTAACGTCAATGTGACTTCACCACTGAGGATTAGCTTAGCGACGATAGCGGGCGTCTGTGGAAACCGGTGCGCTTATATTTGCTTTCCCCTGTGAAATCAGTCTGCTGGGACAGATGGAGCCCATTTCCTCTCGCTTCCAGTTTTCACACTGACGCAAAATTAGATTTTTTAAATTTATTTGCCACCTGACCAGTTGTCTGGCTGGAAATCCAGAAAAAGGGCATAGGTCAGAGGTCAAGGATCAGGGTTCATTCTCTGCAGTCAGTGGTAACAGGTGATACACCTGCCCCTGGAAAACTGATCTTCTGTACAGGCTGCAAACATGGCAACCCAAACCATGGCCATTAAAAAATAACAACCCCAGACATGACCATTAGAAAAACAATTAGAAACCATCAGAAACACCTCAGCTTCTCTCTTCTTGGCCTGAACCTAACCGGTTCCCCAGACCCCCTGGAGCTCCAGGACCAGGTTTGGGGACCCCTGTTCTAGCTGATATTACCTTCCAAAAGTGGGGCACACCCTCTGACGCACCTACCCCCTCAATAATCAACGTCTGGAAGACCAGGTGGAGGACTAACGAGCTGACATGGCTCACCTGCCACATGAAATGCCGGTTACACTTTTAAAATACCGGTTACACTTTTAAAATACCGGTTAAACTTTTAAAATACCGGTTAAACTTCCGTAGGTCCTGCTGTTCGGAGCAGAAAGATTCTGGCCCCCGGTTCCGTCCCCCCCTTTCGTCTGCTGCACGTACAAATTGTTCCGTTGACAAAAACACGAAAGATAAAAAAAAACAAAACGAAAAAAAAAAACAAAAACAGAGACAGGCTGTGATGTCGAGCGGCATCCCACCGCCGCCAAAAATAGAGAAGCCATTTTCTCTTCCGCCGTCCTGAGTCACAGAGCCGCTCCAGCCAAAAGACGCGTCTTTTTTTTTTTCTTTCCTCCTCCTTCTCTTTTTCTTCTCCTTCTCTATTTAAATATCTGCCTCATGAGCTAATTATGCCTGGCTGGCAGGAGTGTGAGCTGAGTAAGAGAGGCTGATCAGCAGACTGGCAAGAGGCTAGTCACAGCCATGTGGGGTCTGTGCATTACATTACAGGCATTTAGCAGACGCTCTTATCCAGAGCGACTTACACGACCTCTTACACACAGCATTTACACCGCATCCATTTACACAGCTGGATATGTACTGAAGCAACGCAGGTTCGGTACCTTGCTCAAGGGAACAACGGCAGCGTCCCACCCAGGAATCGAACAAAACCAGCTCCTGACCCATTATGCTACACTGCCTCCCCAGCCTACTACACTACCTTCACCATGCAGAATGTACAGGGACGGGGGGGTGTGTGGTGGAGGGGGGGGGGCTCCCAAAGTATGGGCGGGACCGGCTTAAATGTAATGTGTGGACAGAATGTTTGAATCCCCAAATGGGGATTTTCATTCATTTAAAAACATTTCAATTCCATATTTGCCCTCATGTAAAGAAAAAACTCGCTTAAGCATTCTCCAATTTCACTTGTATTATACCACAGAGAAACACCTCAGGGGGAAAATATATGTATATTTTTTTGTGTGTTTGTTTGTTTATTTTGTGGTGACAGTCACAGCAGCTGAACCCCAGGTGCTCCTGAGACAGGCGCTGCACTAGGCCCAGCGCACCTGCAGCTGTGTCGACGGCACTGAAACATTTTAATTCCCACGCTTGAACTTTCTCTGGACTATAATTAAACAAGGTGCTGTGGTTTATGAAAACGCATTTGCTCATTAAGTGGATTACAGGGCTTGCAAAGCGAAAAACACCCCGGTCTCTCGCCCAGTGTGTCAATCAACCCCTTAAATCCCCCGCCCCCCCCCCCCCAAGTCTGAAGCGCCATTTTCACCTGAGAACAGCTGGTATTGTTATAATGCAGAGCATCGGGGCGCAATTAAAATCCGGTTCACTTTCCAAAATTATATATTTCATTTTTTTGTTGTTGTTGTAATTATTCAGCCAGTGATCTGTAAACAAACACGAAGCCCTGGGGGGTATTTCACAAAGCAGGATTACTGAGTTAGCTGGATAACTGAGTTAGCTGGATAACTGCGCTGAGTAAAACCAGGAACCGCTAAGACATCTGTGAAATTAAAGGACACAGTTTCTAATCTCACTGGTGTATGACTGGTGTAGGTGTGGTATCAACAGCACAGGTACACAATAATAAACTCATTAAAGTTTGGGAGAGGAGGTGTGGGGGAGTGTGTACACAGACCCTAAATGCACCACATCACAGGCATTTAGCAGACGATCTTATCCAGAGCAACTTGCACAACTTTTGCATTTTTACACAGTATCCAGTATTCATTTACGCAGCTGGATATAGAATAAATTAACTCAGGGTAGGTACCTTTGCTCAAGGGTACAACAGCAGTGTCTTACCCGCATAATAGGATGATAAAATATATTTCCTTAGATTTTATCAGAAATTCTATTTCTGTAATGATGAATATCTGGTGAGTAAGAATCTGTGGTGGGAAGTAGGTGGTGTTCGGGGGGGTGGGGGGGTGCATTCTGTATGGCCGTGTTCTGCAGGATGTGTGTGTGTGTGTGTGTTTTGCCACAAGGAGGTGACATTTGGGCAGTGTGTGTATGTGTGCTGCATTGTCACAGGTAATGTGCAGGTGTTATGCTGTGGAAAAAGATGACCTTCTTGATAGTGGGTTACCGGAGCCCGGGGGGGGGGGGGGGGGGGGGGGGGCGATGAGCATGGCTGCGTTACTCTCCATCTCCCTGTACTTTACACTCTGTGACCCAACGAATGAGAGGAAATTTACGCTGGCCTCACACACTCACACAGACACGTACGCAGGCAAGCACGTGTATACACACTCGCACACAAAAAACATACACACACACACACACACACACAGACACACACAGTAACATACTGGCACACCAGCACACAGGCATGTACACATATTCACACACGTGTGAGTGTGTGTGTGTGTGTGTGTGTGCGTGCGTGTGTGTGTGTGTGTGGGTGTGTCAGTGTGCGCACATGCAAATACACACATGCACCTTATCCACTTGTTTTATGATTCTTTCAAAATGTTTCTTCAGTATTTATTTTCTCTCAGTTTCCCCTCTGTGTTTCAGATTTTGACTGTCCACTCCAGGCCACCGCACAGACAGTGACATTCTGCCTCGACAGATTTGTCCTGAGAGCTTGTCTTTCGCGCTTTGGCTCTCTGAAAGTGTGGCAGTTTTTTAACAACTCAAACTAACAACGGCCCCCAGTGCCAGTTCCCCACCAACAATGAGGAGGAAGTGACCATATATGGTCCGGCTGTGGCTGGCTCCCAAGAAATAACCAGCCAATGAGAGGCCTCAGTTCCTCTCAGTTCTTTTTCACCCTTATGGAATCAGCACTGAATAATTTACAGTGAGATTTACTGTATCACAGACTTTCTTTTGCCTTGTTTGTGACTGCAAATGAAAACTTGAACATGCACCCAGTGTCTGCCACCGTTGGATGTTTCTGGATTTTACTGGTTCTTTTACTGAATGTGGAGACATCTCAGATATTATAATCTTTCATTTTAACAACTTTTGGTTTTTCGATTTGTGGACATTTAACACAGCACCCACAGAAAATTACATCTCTTTACATATAATACATCCGTTGGGTCAATTAAATTAACGAATGGTTCAACTGATTAACAAATGAAATCAATTAAACAAGTCAAGGGCCACTCCTTCACACTGTTATTACGCCCAGTTGTAGTGGCAGAAGTGACACGCCTCTGCTGATGGCACTATGGTCACGGCCACCAGAGAACGGCTGAGTGGTTGAGCGTGCGTGCTCCGGAAGGAGGGAGAGAAAGAGGGGTGGAGCAGGCCCTGTCTCACCCCACAGCGCCCCCCGATCCCGCCGTGCCCCGCGCCCCCCGCCCCGTCCCGCCCCGCCCCGCCCCGCCCCTCCTGGCCCCCGGTTGCAGGAACTCTGCTCCCCACACCCTGCACTCTCCTCTCTCTAAAACATTTGCATGAGATGACAAGAAATAAAAGGCGGAGGATTTCCTTCTCTCTGTGTTCCGTTGGCAAGCTTTGTTTTTTTTCTTTTTGTTTTTTTTTTTTTTCTCGGAGGACTCTGCCAACTCCAACCGCAGCCCTGCCCAACTTTGCGCCCGTAGGCTGCACTGCACATCAAAAAAAATAAAATTATATATGTGTAGAAAAGAAAGAACTGTGTTTCTTCACTTTCTTCACACCAGGCACGTTTTGTTGTTGTTGTTGTTGTTGTTGTTGTTGTTGATTGTAGGGACAATGACCACAGGATTCTGTTTTGTCAAGATGTAAGTAACCCTTGCGTAAATAAAAAAGAAAATCTAAATACATAAAAAATAATAATAAACCACATACATTTTTTTAAAAAGATGTAATAATTGAGGATGGAAAGCTTTGCGGGCTGGCTGACTCTCAGGTTTTAATGTTATATCCTCAGACGAAATGAGAAAACTGAGGGGTTGGAGCCAGAGCGGGAGGACTCGGACAGAGGAGAGGAGGAGGCGGGAGCCGCGAGAGAAAGCCGCGGTCGGCGCGCTCTCGCCAGATGTGGGACCCCGCCCCCGAGAGGCGGGGCTCTGGGTGTGAGAGGCGGGGCCCTGGGCGTGAGAGGCGGGGCCTGGGGGTGAGAGGCGGGGCCTGGGCGTGAGAGGCGGGGCCCTGGGGGTGAGAGGCGGGGCCTGGGCATGAGAGGCGGGGCTCTGGGCGTGAGAGGCGGGGCCTGGGCGTGAGAGGCGGGGCCTGGGGGTGGCGGGGCCTGGGCGTGAGAGGCGGGGCTCTGGGGGTGAGAGGCGGGGCCCTGGGCGTGAGAGGCGGGGCTCTGGGCGTGAGAGGCGGGGCTCTGGGCGTGAGAGGCGGGGCTCTGGGCGTGAGAGGCGGGGCTCTGGGTGTGAGAGGCGGGGCTCTGGGCGTGAGAGGCGGGGCGCTGGGTGTGAGTCTAAGTCGTGCACACCGGGCTCGTCGTGGGTTCGCCGGCACCTGTGGTCGGCCTCAGCTGCGCGGGCTGGGGGGGGGGGGTCAGTGGGGGCGAAACAAGCGCGAGTCCCTCTGCTTTCAAAAAAAAAAAAAATCCCGATCTCATGATTCGAGGGGGGGGGTGGGGGGTGGGTGGGGGATGGGTTGGGGGGGGTGGCGGGTGGGGGGGGGGGGGTGTTTGGCGGTCAGCCGGGACGGAGCCTCTTCGCAGAGCGCAGACCGAGCCGTGGGCGGGGGCGATGCGTGGGCCGGTGCGCTGGCAGCCAGGAGGACGCGTGGGGGGGGCAGCGGCTGAACTCGACTCCAAACCGCACACAGCTCCAGCCTGGCTGGCTGGCTGCGCGCAGCTTCAGCTCCTTAAGGCGTGAGGTCACAAAACGCGCCATCAGAACGTTCCCGACTGAATGTTCTAAACGCCGACGTCACAGTCGCTACCGGTGACTGGAAGTGATGATGCGAGTTCTAGAACGCTGACTTTAGAATTTTGAAGAAAAATAAAAATTCCTAAAAATAACCCGACCTCTTCAAAGGGTTTGATTATGCAGTATTTTAAGGGGCCTGTGACCGCAGCAGGGGGGCGTGATCACTGCCTTTGCCGGCTGCGCTGCACGAACCAGAGGTGTGATTTGCTCACTGGGCTAAAGGCCAATGTTCCCCCAGTCAAAGGAAATAACGGCACCCCACTCAAACCCCTGCCACACACTCACGGAACTCCGCTACAGTAATAAAACAAGTGGCTAATCATGAGGTCACTCCTCACAGTGTGGCGAGTCAGAGAGAGCGAGAGAAAGAGAGAGAGAGAGAGTGTGTGTGTGTGTGTGTAATATTGTGAGCATGTGACAGTGTGGGTCACATTTTCACGGTGCCATGTGGGTTTTGGGTGTGGGTTTGATTACAATATTCCCAAGTATTTATCCCTCTCATTTAGCCCACAATATACAGTACACACACACAATACAGTCATGCACTCACACCATCCTGTTAGTGTCCTTTCAATCCCCAGGAATAATAGTAAGAAGTAAGAATAGGACAGTACCGTCACCTTACTCCACAGGGAGCTCAGAAATGAGTGTCCACCAATCACTGATTACTACCAAAATACTGGAGTACCCCCTCTCTGGTTTCTACTGGTAACCACAGAGTGTTCCGTGGTGATGATGTCACATGCCTTTTATTGTCCCCCACAATCCCAACAGAGATCTAAAGAGGGGAGGTTGTGTCCCTCCCCCAGATTCCTCATTATGACATCACAATGGGAAAGCGTGGTGACAAAAGGCTTCCATCTGTGATGCGTGCGCTGTCCCCAGATCACCTCTTATCCTCAGTCACTCTCCTCCTACACCCTCTGTGTCCTGATTCTCTCCCTCTCTCTCTGCCTCAACCCCCCCCCCCCCCCCCCGTCCCCTCTCCTCCCATCACCATCCCACTCTCTTTGGCCTTTTCCTCCTCCTCTCTCCTGGTTCCATCTGACTCTTCGCTCCCTCATTTCTCCAGCTTGGCCCCTGTATGTGTCCCCCCCCCCCCCCCCCCCCCCCCCAGGGCTGCCACATCTGCATTTCGTTCACAAGTTTTTTAATTTGCAGTATCCACATACACCCGCCCCACCCCCGCCCCCACCCCCATCTCCACTCACACTACAACAATAGACACTCGGCCATTGCCAGAACATCACTCTGCCGATGGTCTTTCAAGCCCATGAGAGAGAAATCTTTAATGGTTTAAACCGACAGCACTACTCTGTAGGGTGAGGCCTCACGGGACACACACACATGGCTCTCTAACTGCGGTCACATGATGCGCTAGAAAACAATGGCTGTTTACCTTCTGTGTCAGGAGCCAATAATATTTAAGCCTCCCTTGAGAAGGGCTAATAATATTCTGGTCTCCCACTCCGAGAGCCAGTCACGTTCAACCCCTCCACACAGGAGCCAATGGCAATCAATCCCCCCCCCACACAGGAACCAATGGCAATCAATCCCCCCCACACAGGAACCAATGGCAATCAATCCCCCCCCACACAGGAACCAATGGTGTGGGGAGATGATGTGGGAGAGGTTGCAGGCTCGTGACTCACTCAGGGCTAGCTGTCGGCCCGGAACCGCCAGACTGGACTGTGTCATTGCCCAGCCCCCGCGATACGCTCCCATCCCTCCTCTCTCCCTCCCTCCATCTCCCCTCCATCCTTCCCTCCCTCCATCTCCCCTCCCTCCTTCCCTCCCTCCATCTCTATTCCCTCCTCTCTCCATCCCTCCATCTCCCCTCCCTCCTTCCCTCCCTCCATCTCTCTTCCCTCCCTCCCTCCCTCCCTCCATCTCTATTCCCTCCTCTCTCCCTCCCTCCATCTCCCCTCCCCCCTCCCTCCCTCCCTCCCTCCTCCCTCCTTCCCTCCCTCCATCTCTCCTCCCTCCTTCCGTTCATCTCTCCTCCCTCCCTCCCTCCATCTCTCCTCCCTCCTTCCCTCCCTCCATCTCTCCTCCCTTCTCCCTCCATCTCTCCATCCCTCACAAGTGCCAGCACATTGCTGTTGTCCTGGTACCTCAGGCTCTGCAGTCGTGCAGCACAGGAGTGTTGATTCAGAAGCCCTGATTTCAGGTCAGGTTTCCTCTCTCTACGTCCTAACATTACATCACATTGTAAAGAGAAACCCGCAGAACCTGCGGCTGTCTGGGGGCCAGGGGGCCAGGGGGCCAGGGCTGGGGGCCAGGGGGCCAGGTTTGGGGTCCAGGGCTGGGGGCCAGGGGGCCAGGGCTGGGGGGCCAGGGGGCCAGGGGGCCAGGTTTGGGGGCCAGGGCTGGGGAGCAGGGGGCCAGGGCTGGGGGCCAGGGGGCCAGGTTTGGGGGCCAGGGCTGGGGAGCAGGGGGCCAGGGCTGGGGCCAGGGGGCCAGGGGGCCAGGGCTCAGGACCACTGGTCTCGAATTTCAGCCCTGGCCCCTGTCTCCAGCTGCATTATTAATTTGTTAAATCACAGCTGCATTGGTGGCATCTCTTCATTTAAATAAAGTTCTGCATGGCCCTGGTAAACTTAGCGAGCCTCAAAGATTATTTAGACCAACCGGATGGTCAACTGCTGCATTCCTCTCTGTCCTCTTCACTTTAAAACCACAAGAGTATTCATGAACCAGTTTATGAATATTTACTAAGGGATCTGCTAAAGGGTAGGAAGGACAGTGTGCTTGGCCACACCCGTCTCATGAATATTCATAAGAGGCATTGAATTAGAATGTTTCGACTTCACTGGTAGAGACGAGCAGAGCTGGCCATCTGGTTGCTCTGTGCAGTCTGTGGTGGGGAGAGCGGGATTAAGTGCGACCGTGAGGCTGGCCAGGGCTTCTTCTTCTTCTCCCTTTGTGAGTCAGGCACAGCTGAAATCCACCAGCTGGACTTTGTCTTTGTGTTGTTTTTTTTTTTTGCTGGCAAACCAACACCACCATATTGGAGCTCAGTCATTTGTTGGAAGGCTGCCATACAAATTTTTTTTTACCCCCTTTCTGCAAAGCAGCCGAAGCTAAAGAAGGTCCGAGGCTTGGTTAGTACTCAAATGGGGAACCTCCTGTGGGGCAAAAGATCTGGTTGCAGCTGGAAGTACCGTTGGCAGACCAGCGGGGGGCACTGTTGACTTTGGACAAAGTGAAACCAACCTGAGAAAAGGTGACAGGAAACTAGTCTTTGAAAATGGCGTTCCATGATGACCAACATCACTTCCCTGTGCATTATCCCTGACTTGAGAATCCTCAACCCCAACTGAGACCTAAAAAGAGAAGGTTGTGTCCCTCCCCCAGATCCCTCATTATGACATCATAATGGGAAAGCTTGGTGACAAAAGGCTTCCATCTGTGATGCGTACACTGTCCCCGGAACACCTCTTATCCTCAGTCACTCCTACTCTCTCTGTGATTCTTAAATATAGCACACCATCTTATACAGACAAATAATAATAATAATCATAATAATGACAATACACAAATAATAATAATAAATGATTGCATTACATTAATTTTATGGACACTCATATCCTCAGCGATTTTCCTCTCAGTTCTCCAGACAAAATCACCCCCCACCTTTAGAGATTACACAATACCCACAATCCCTTTCTTTTTCGTACCCACCTTGGTTACCCAGGATGTCACGTTGTTAACGATTAGAAGGATCTACAGTAGACTGCACAGGTATAATAAAATTTTTTAAAAACTAGTTCTATCCTAAATAACATAAAAACAAAAACAACAAAAAAAGAAAATATAACAGTGAGGTGTGTAAATCAGCATCCTCTGAAGGGTAAGAGAAAGTGGAGAAGCAGTGCTGCATGGGGTAAAGCATGAAGGAACAAAAAAAAAAAAGAAAGAAAAGAGGTCATGGCCTGGACAGAAGCTGAAATGTTTGTGTGAGCGATGATGCGCTGGAGATGCCTCAGGGAGCGCCGGCCTGCAGACTGACCCCGGGGGGGGGGGGGGGGGGGGGGGGGGGTTCCGTCACACAGGAAACACGGCGAGATTCGGCAGCGCTGGGGTGCTCTACGCAGGACGGCGCCCCAGAGGCTCACCCGGTCAGCAGACGAGCCGCCAGGAGCTCTCGGCCCGACCCCCCCGCGCCAGGTCCCCCGGGGGGGGGGGGGGGGGCTGTCGGCGGGGGCGCTGCCGTGACCGTGGGGCGCGTTGCGGGTTCGAGTCAGGCTGCGCTCAGCTGTTTGGCAGCTCGGCTCGAACCCGGAGCCCTCCCCTCTCCCACGTCCCGCCCCCGCGCTGACGCACTTGGAGCAGACAGGCGGAACGCTCGCCAGCGGAAAAGGGGCCAGAGGAGCTTTGAGTTCGCCCGCCCACGCCCCAGCTATTCCACACGCACGGCTCCTCCCACTCAGCTCTGACCTCACTCTCAAACTCCTCCCCCTGAGCTCTGACCTCGCTCTCAAACTCCTCCCCCTGAGCTCTGACCTCGCTCTCAAACTCCTCCCCCTGAGCTCTGACCTCACTCTCAAACTCCTCCCACTCAGCTCTGACCTCACTGTCAAACTCCTCCCCCGAGCTCTGACCTCACTCTCAAACTCCTCCCCCTGAGCTCTGACCTCCATCTCAAACTCCTCCCACTCAGCTCTGACCTCCCTCTCAAACTCCTCCCAATCAGCTCTGACCTCGCTCTCAAACTCCTCCCCCTTAGCTCTGACCTCGCTCTCAAACTCCACCCCCTTAGCTCTGACCTCGCTCTCAAACTCCACCCCCTTAGCTCTGACCTCGCTCTCAAGCTCCTTCCACTCAGCTCTGACCTCGCTGTCAAGCTGTGTGTGTCTGTGTGTGTGTGCATGTGTGTGTGTGTGCGCGTATATAGTGTGTGTATGCGTGTGTGTGTGTGTGTGTGTGTGTGTGTATGTGTGTGTGTGTGTGTGTGTGTGTATGTGTGTGCGTGTGTGCGTGTGTGTGTGTGTGTGTATATGTGTGTGTGTGTGTGTGGGCAGTGTGTTTTATAGGAATAGATGTCCTTCACACTCAGACCTGCCAGAGCTATTAGCGATGTGCTTAATGGAGAACAGGAACATCAGACACCGAGTGGGCTGTTTGCCTTTCATACTTCTGTTTCTCTCCCCCCCCCCTCTCTCTCTCTCTCTCTTTCTCTTTCTCTCTCTCTCCACCCCCTCTCACTGTTGTTTTTCTTCTCCTTTTCCTCTTTTTTTTCTGAACACACATTCCTTCCTTCCCAGACCACCCCTTCTCACCTCCACGGCCAATAGCATCCAGGCCCTGTATCTAAGCAACACTGAGAACAGAAGGGTAGTTTTAATACCATTGGGGCAACACTGAAAATAGAGGGGTAATAGTGATATTATTTGGATAATAGTGAAAATAGAGGGGTGGTAGTGATATTATTTGGAGTAATAGTGAAAACAGAGGGGTAAATGGACTGCATTTATATAGCGCTTTTATCCAAAGCGCTTTACAATTGATGCCTCTCATTCGCCAGAGCAGTTAGGGGTTAGGTGTCTTGCTCAAGGACACTTCGACACACCCAGTGCGGGGTTTGAACCGGCAACCCTCCGACTGCCAGACAATTGGTCTTACCTCCTGAGCTATGTCGGGTAGCAGTAATATTATTGGGGTAACAGTGAATGTAGAGGGGTAGTAGTAATATTATTGGGGTAGCACTGTGACTGAAGGGGTAGTAATACAGTAGATGTGTAAGACAGACTAGAGCGGTACTGAAAAAAGTCAAAAATTGTCAGACGGTGTTGCTGTGATTAAAGAAATGTTAAAAAGAGGCTGGGAAAGAAAATAGAAAAATTGACATGTAGTTGTCCAAATTAAAAGCTGAACAAAATGACATTGCAGGTAGCCTACCTTCTAACCACACCCCGTTTCACTATGGTGGGGGGGGGGGGGGGGGGGGGGGGGGGGGGGGGGGGGTAGGTATAACCACCCTCGTCCCCAAAAGAAGGAATACCCCAGCTTCACTCTCCTTCATAAAATTCCCTCCTAAACCTGATGTTTTCCTTTGTCAATTTCCCCTCCAGATGTGCTTATTTTTTTGTGCAGCGTGTTTGTTTCCACACAGCGATAAAGCCGCGTGGTTGTGAATCAGAAGACTTGGCTACGAGGATAAGCTTCTCTTATGAGAGAGACAGAGCCGCCAGTCCCGTCATCGCGCGCAAACAATGAGGCGAGCGATCGCCCCGGCGAAATCCCGAACCGACGCCCCGCCTTAAGAACCCCAGGACCGCATTCCGTGCGAGAAAGCTGCAGCGCACGCTCCTCCCCCCGACTCCCGGTCTTAAAAATCTCGTCTTTTCACCTCTGCTCTGCCTCTACTTAAAAGAAATGCGGACGTTCGATTATGAGTCACGGTCACGTGCGATCCCACCGAGTGGAACTGCGAGCACGAACGGAGACCCCCCGCCGCCCGTCAGTCGTAACTCCGGCACGGCTGCGCCGCCGCGTGCCGTGGTGAAAAGGTCAGGAAACGGCTCTTATAGCTCGGAGGTTTGCCGGTGCAACTCCACTGCTGCACCGCTGGGAAACGCACGTGCCTTCTACATCCCAGAAATATAAACAGATTGTATCTTAAAACAGAACAATGCACGACTGCGCACATTGCTTTGAATAAGAGTTAGATTAGTAGCTATAACTCACTGCGTGAATGGGAAATTTTTATTTATATAGCGGCCATCATACATGCTTGGAGGCCAAAGTTCGCACAATAAAAGCAAATTAAAACAATAAAACAAAGAAAGCTAAAAAAAAAAAAAAAAAAAATTCATTGCAATTATATGGCAATAAAATAAAATATATGAGAAAATTTAAAATACACAACATAAGAGCATATGAAGATATAAGCTGTGCAAGTCACTTTGAATACTGGGTGCCTGCCACGAAAATCCATCCATCCACCCTCAACCGCCCTCATTCCTGGAGAGGGACACAGGGGGGTAATTAACCTAAACTGCATGCCTTGGACTGTGGGAGGAAGCCGGAGTACCAAGAGGAAACCCGTGTAGATGCGGAGAGAACATGCAACTCCACACAGAAAGGCCCCGCCCAGGATTCTAAACCCGGACCTTCTTGCAGCGAGGCAACAGCGCTACTCGGTGCAGCACTTAATATTCATTAATTAATGTTAATTGCATTATTATGCAATTGATATCGGTTGACATTTCATCTTGTTTTATTGCCCTGTTGTTAAATGTTTAAGTGCTGCTGCGCTTTCTAGCCCACACGTAGCTTCGCATTCACGGTTTGAAAGGACCACAAGCGGAACATTCGAGGAACATTCGGGCCTGCATATGTGACCTGCTACTGTTGAACACTGAACCAGAACCCGTCTTACTGGAATTTAAATTATAAAAGAAAAGTGTTTGTCGCTGCAAGCTGGGGTAACTGCTCCCCTCTCCTGCGCTGACCCCTCTCTCAGCAACACTTTTTCGAAAGGAGGGATGTTAATGTGCAACTTAGACAAAATATGCAGAAATCCATACACCTGCATCGCCATTAGAACCCTTAATCTGCTCCTCCAAGCTCATTAAACATGCTCCTCAACGCTCTCATCCCTCTCTCTCTCTCTGCATTTTCCGCAATAAACTTGTTTATTTTAGTCACAGAGTGTTTGCGCATCGCTGAATGCATAATTCAAAACAGAGCACAGTCTCCAAAATGACATCTGAATGGCGAAAAGCAGAGAGAGCGTCCAAAATAATTGAAATCCCGCCAGATGTTTAAACAGCCACGCATAATTTCCGCTGTGAGCTTGGCGCGTTCGACTCAGCCTGAGTAACGTAAACATTTCACGTCTGCGCTGCGTCACGAAGCCGTTTGGTTTCCAGCGTCTCAGATCCTCGCCCGTGAGAAACAGAGGATTTGCGATGCAAAGGTATTCGTTTGCGCGTGAAGGAAAACAAAGCCTTTTCTTCCAGTTATCGAACACGGTGTCAAGCTCTTCATTTGTTTAATCCCCATGCCGAAGGAAAGCCCGTATGGAAATTCTGTCTTTAGAAACGTTGCCCGGCTCCTTCCAGTTAGGAAACGGCCCAATATGTTTCCATTTCTCTCTCTCTCTCTCTCTCTTACTCTAATCGGGTTTTGGGGTTTATTCCCTTTTTGATATCCCCGGTTTAAATTTTGCAGGTGCAAAACCAA
>CM045888.1:5804600-5809600 GCA_025169545.1 Anguilla japonica | reverse complement strand
AAATAAGGGTCATTGGGTTTTTATTTTCACCCTAAAATCCGCAGCTGTTTCAGACCCGAGAATCAGGCGAGGTGCATTAATTGGGTTTTAACTGCTATCTAATACTGTTAGTGACTAACACACTTATTTGTGTGTGGAAACAAGAGCAACTCTGAGGCTCCTGAGCACTAAGGTGGGGGTGGGGGTGGGGGGGGCGGGGTCACATGGCAGGTGAACCTCGTTAAGCACCTCGTTAAGTGCAAGAGGCCATGTGACTGATTAACCCTTTGAAGAGCGAAGAGTTTTTTTTTTCTTTTCCTTTTTTTTCTCTTCAAAATTCTAAGCCGGCATTCTAGAATTACCACTGCTCTCCATCGCCAGCGGCGACTGCTACGCCGGCGTTAGAACATTCAAATGAAAGAACGTTCTAATGGCACGTTTGTTTGTGACCTCACAGTCGCACAGGGTTAAAGCGGGGTGGCGGTTGGGAGCAGGAGCCAGAGGGCCTGCAGGTGTATCGGCTGGGCTGGGTCGCTGGGCTGCGGCCCTGGGGCCAGGTGTGTCCCCTGGCTTACCTGGCTCTCCCATGCAAATGCCCCTCCCTGTGATAAAGGGGGTCAGCTTGCCGGGGGCGAGCGAGGCAATGAGTGAGGGAACGCTCATCGAACATTCGTTTGACTGCCATGGTTACACATATACCTACGACACGCACACACACACACGCACACACACACACGCACACATACATATACACACGCGCGCACACACACACGCGCGCACACATACACGCACACACACACATACATATACACACGCACGCACGCACACACACATACATGCACGCACATACATATACACACGCACACACATACACGCACACACATACCTGCAACACGCACACACACACGCACACACACACACATACACGCACACACATACATATACACATGCGCGCACGCACACGCATACATGCACACGCACGCACATACATATACACACGTGCACACACACACATACATATACACACACATACACACACACACACACACACACATATATACACACACACATATATACACACGCGCGCACACATACACGCGCACACGCACACACAAAGGCACACACACATGCATGCATGCACATGCACACACACACACACACATGCACAACACATGTGCACAAAATTTTAAAAATACATTCACTGAGAACTTGAAATCACACCTACCAGGAAAGGCCAATGAGAACAGCTCTTCCTTTTCAATGTGAATAAATAAATAAAAATTTAGACAAAAAAAGAAATATACTCCATGCATGAATAAATCAACAGCTGTATTTTACATACAAATGAGCAAGAGCTGCAGGAGGCCAAGCATCCCTCAACTAGCCCTCGCAGATTCTACTCACTCAGCCAATCCAGTAACATCACAAAGCCGCTAGCAACTGCTAAGGAACCCGAGGTCAAAGGTCACTCCACTCCATAATGGACAACACTGAGGTGTGCGTCATGAAGTCACCCCATTGGCTAAGAACAGTCTGCCGAGCCAATCAGTGGACAATACTGTGTCCCTCCTGCCACGCCCACAGTCCTTTCCTTTGTCTCACCCCCGAGCCAACACCTGTCTGCACAGATCAGCACTCCCCCCCCCCCACCCCACCCCCCCCACCCCAACCCACGCCCCACCACCCCCCCCCCCCCCCCCCCCCGGGGCGAATGAATAAGCTGTAAAGGCCATGTGCTGAAGCAGGTACACATTCCCGCCCCCACCACTGCCACCCCCCCCCCCCCCCCACCTCATCCCCACTGTCCTCACAGGTTTTTCCAGACAAAGCGGTGATTTTTAAAAAAAAAAAAAAAGAAAAAAAAGAAAGGATTTTCAACAATGCAGTGACGCAGAATTCACGCCGCGCTGCATCCACTTATCGCACGCTGAACCAGCGCTGACTCACACAATCAAACCACTTTTCTTTATTTTCTCTCTTCCTCTTTCGGTTGGTTAGTCGGCCTGAGGGGCCTGACCACTGACTCACAGACTTCCTCAGGCCTGAGCCCCTTCGGCGTCCCAGGGCAACCCCACTCCCCAGAATTTGGGGATTCAGAGGGTCGGTGGAGGCCGAACGTCTCTCTCTCTCTCTCTCTCTCTCTCTCTCTCTCTCTCTCTCCCTCCTCTCTCTCTCTCTCTCTCTCTCTCTCTCCTCTCTCTCTCTCTCTCTCTCTCTCTCTCTCTCTCTCTCCTCTCTCTCCTCCCCTCTCTTCTCCTCTCTCTCTCTCTCTCTCTCTCTCTCTCTCTCTCTCGGTCCTCTCTCTCTCTCCCCTCTTCCCTCTCTCTCTCTCTCTCTCTCCTCTCTCTCCTCGGCTCAACCTGGCCCCTCTCATGGCTCTCTGCTCTCCTCTCTCATAATTAACCCCTCTCTCTCACATGCCCCAGCACTTTTGAAGCTCCCCTTCAGCGAGGGGTCCGGCTAAGCTAACAAAATGCTTCCCTGCCAAGTTCTCACTTCATTCACAGTTTAGTCCACCTGGCACCACCAGCATGCCACAATTATTGCCTATAATGATTTACCCCCCCCCCCCCCCCCCCCCCATCCCCAGACAAAAAATAAATGTCATTTAAAGGGCCGTTTCAGCAATTTGGTCTTGCCACATTTTTCTCTTAAAACTCGTACTTCTGTAACATTTTGTACTGGAAAGCAGGAAAGCATTCTCAGAAATTAGAACCTAACAGTGAAATGTACTGAGTTACTTCCCTGCAGGGATGTTGAAATTGCTTCCCCTCCCTCCCTCCCCACCCTCCCTTTTCCAAATGGTGAACTATAAATTTTTAAAAGTTTGACAACACTTCAACACCTCAGAAGATTGGTTAAATACACCCCTGGACCGAACTTTAAAAAAAAAAAATTTTTTTTTTTTATTTTTTAAAGAGCGCAGTTCCAAGCAGTGGGTCAGAAACACAGAGGGACCAGCGTGTTCCAAAATGATTAATGCAACCTCGACTAATGCTCTGTGGCTGCACTGCATCATGGGAACTGTACACGCGCAAATCCCATTTCCTTAATTAAAAACCTGAATAAACCGGAGCTGTCACCAGCGTTCCCCATTTGCAGTGACAGCTTCAAATGAGCTGGAGCAGGTAGATGTAAATAATTGACTACCGGCGCTATCCTGATGGGATCTTAATGGTGCTGCCCAATTCATCCTGAAAGCCTCTTCACCGACGGAACAGCACTCGCCAAAAGAAAAAAAGAAAAGAGAAAGATCATTAAAAAACTTTTTAAAAAAAAGCTTGACTGGCTTGGCAGCAACATCCCAGCAAACAGTCAGTCAGAAATAATAAATCCTAAAGGCCGCGGGTTACCCATAAAATCTGATAAATGTTTTATTCTGATTTCACGGGGGTTTGTTTTACATTGACGGTGCCTGGAGTTTAAATTTTGCACACAGCGCTGATATTTTATAAAGGACCGACTGCAGAAAAAAAGTGCTATTATTGTAACAAAAGCGGTTGTTTATTGTAGCGAGACGCTGGAATTTTTATTTTATTTTATTGATTTTTGTAAGTACGTGGCAGCACCAAATCATACTAAACGGTCCATTTGCTGCAACACAAAAAAAGTGGGGGGAAAAGAGACGATTTGCGTTTTCAAAAAGCGCCCTGTTGACCGCTTATCGGTTTGTTCTGAACCGACAACAAACGAGCGAAAAGACGTCATATCGCACGGCCAGAATACATGTCAGATAAACCACACCTTGACGTGACGGCGCCTTGCTCCGGGAACAGTGGACGCAAAAACATTGTGCAACGGTAAGGTCCTGGGCGTCTTCGTGTCCGCGTGACTGATGTTTCGCTCAGAAAGGAAGACGTGGCTGTTGCTCAACAGCGAGGTCCCGACTTCCCTTCGTGAGAAGCATCAGCTGTGGGCACGTGCTCGAAATAGGCCTACACGGCAATGTATTGCAAATAACTCAGCTTTTTCGAAAGTGCAATGAACACAGTAACATCCTTTAAAAAAAAAAAAAGAGAACATATTTCATTATGTGAAAGTGGCAATAATGCGTATGTTTACCCACATATTAGGAAGCATTAGGACATTTTGATGATACATTTTATTTCTGAATGCATTGCGGTTAGTTGCGTTTCTGTGCGATGGCCAAGTCGGGGCAATTGGACTTCACCCCCTTTGTGATGTCGATGGAAGGGGCGGGGCAAATGGAATCCCCCCCCTTTGTGATGTCGACAGAAGGGGGGGGGGGGGGGGGTAGGCGGGATGGCAGAAAAGCCATTGAGATGTCGATAGAGGGGGGTGTGGCAAATGGACAGGTTTTGGGATGGATCTGATATTGATCTGATCATTAATGAACATGTCATTGGGTGGTAAAACATATAGGGTGTGTGTGTGTGGGGGGGGGGGGGGGGGGGTGAGGGAGCTGGTGTGAAGGTAAGAAGGCAAGATGGGTGGGGGGGGGGTGGGGGATGGGGGGTGGAGGCAGGAGCAGGGAGGGGCTGGTTTGTCCAAAGGGTGGAGTCACACAATGCAGACTCTATAAACCCCTTCCATCTCTGTCTCACCCGAGGCTTTTACTCAATCAATCAATCACTCAGTCAATCAATCAGTCAATCAATCAAACCACATACATTTGTGATGGCACAATTTTACAAAACATACTGTCACGAAGAGCTATGCTCTCCAGAGGAAATCGACAGTCTTTGTGGGGGGGTGGGGGGTTGCTGTTGATCTAAGAGAAGGCCAACAAGCAAGCACTGTCCTTGTAAGCATGTTCCCGAACACAAAAACAGCAGTAGAGTAACAACTGTTATGTCCTTTGTGCTGGCATACAGAACCATATACTGTTCCCCCACTGTCCACTGGTGTCCTCTTTCTCTTTTTCCCCTCCCTTCCCTCTCTCCTTCTCTCTTCCTTTCTCAGTCTCTTTCTTCCTTTCACACACATTCCGGCCTTCTCTTTCTCATTTTTCTGTCCTCTTTCTGTCCATTTTTTGTTGGTTCACGAGGGAAGAGAACCCG
>CM045888.1:5777100-5799600 GCA_025169545.1 Anguilla japonica | reverse complement strand
AAAAGGTGTAATTGTTCTGGCAAATTAATCGTGTGTCCTGACCAAGGATCAGACGAAAGCCTGTATAATTCGCTACATATATGCACAAGCACCGATCTCTGACGAAGAGACGTCTAAAAGACGTCCGCACAGACGATGTGTTTTTTCTCTTATCTGATCCTGCGACCCAGATATTACGTAACCGAGCGCGAGCGGGAAGGTTAGTATGCTGTGAGAGAATAAAACATTTTTTATTTTCATTTAAAATGGCACCGAGCCAGCAGAGCGCGTAGGTGGCAGCAAGTTTATTTACTTCCTCCAAGACCGAAACAAACGCCCCGGTGACCACAGCAGCGAGTCATCCCGCTATAAAATTTTGTTGACACGTAGGCAAGGAAATGTGTGACAATCAAAAACTGAAACAACAACAAACAAGCCTGAAATCAAAGAGGTTTAAATGCTTTACACAAAGAGGGGGAAATAGTTGCATAAATTCATCAGAAGTACTTAAAACGAATAAAGCCAGACCTACTTTATTTCGATCACAATGCAGTGAGTGAACCTATACTTAATATGAACTAAACTTAAAATTGTACCGTGATTTTCAAAGAAAAATGGTTGCGTACCGTTTCCACCCAATATTTTGTTCTCTTGTTAGTTTGACCCGTAGGTTTGGTTCGACCTCCATCACATGTGTTACATAAAGGCCAACAAACCACTTTCCCTGGATTTATGGTCTAAAAAAACACCAGGGACTGCTGCAGAGGCCTTCTTTTGATGTAGGCCTTTCTGCACTAGCTGCCGGTGCAGAATAAGCCTTTAAGTGAAACCGCACTTGGTAAATATGGAAGCGGATAAACCAGGAACACCAAAAAAAAAAAAAAAAAACATTGACTGAGTTTCCTTTCTGGAAACCTTTTTTTGTTGTTGTATACTTTGGAGGCTTTTGGGGTTTTGTGGACCTGTTGCCCTTGAACATACAGTTCACGTGAAACAGTTTCTGTACATTTCTTTGGCACCCTTTGAGATTTTAAGATTTTTTATTTAAGTGTCCGTGTCGAAATGAGAAAGGTGTTTGGCCTCAGGTGTCAGGGATCTTAGTGGAACCTGCTGCTCCAGATGAGGGCATTTGGAAGCTAATTTGGAAGAATTCTGATGTCCCAGACTGTGCAAAACAAGCTCTCGAAAGACGGGCAGTTCTATCGTGTTTAACCATTTAAGGTGTGATATCTCAATTATGTCATTAGAATGTCTGTGACTTGACATTCTAACGCTGATGCAACAACTACTACCACAACTCAAAGCAACAGAGTTCTAGAACGCTCAGATTCAGCTCACTTCAAGTTTTGAGTGTTGAATGCAGGACACCTGGGACATGTGTCATAGAGAAGGGCGTAGTCTTTAAGGAACATACAGCTGGATCCTGGCGTTACCACTTCTAGAACTTCTAGAACATCCAGAGTGCATGATCATGGCCCAAAGGAATGGGGTTAGTTTGGAATCCTGGAAATAGAATTCTGAAGGAAAGCCACGTTCTCCACTCCACTCAGTGAGTATTGTGAGTGACTGACAGAAATCATCAGCCTCGTTGTACAGTGACGTTGCCAAATGCATAAAGAACATTACAGCTAAACGATTTGTGTGTCCGCGCTTTCTTCAATACAACTTCATCAGACGGGACTTTGTGTTTTTGTTTTTTTTTTTCCCCTTTTGAGCAGTAATGTTATGAATGAAAACCTGGTTTCAGACTCGTTTTCAGACCGTTTGACGCGTTTAAGATTTTCCACTGAAACTTTAACAGAAGCTTGCAACCGACACACACAGGTACGTGAGACACAAAGGGAAAAAAAAAAGACTTCCATATGCTGGTTTCGAGTAGTTTTTCTCCCATTTTAATTTATCACCTAACAAAATGCGATCACAAGTCACACTGAAATGTATTGCATGAGAAAAATAATATTTTTCTATATTTACATTTAGTAGATATTTTGGAAAAAGTTTTTCCATTGTTTCAACAAAATAAGAAAAGGACATTTCAACTACTGTGACTCACCCTCAGCCACTCCCTATAATGAAACAAACTGCCCTAAAAAATTTCACAGTTCACCATTTTGGTTTCACTGATTATTAATCACGCATGCTACACTGCTTTATCAGCTAGAACATTATAAATTGTATTTTGACTGTTTCCAACGTTTGGCGACGCGAAGATATCTTCAGTCAGAAAGAGCATGTAGTCACAGTGTCCACCAACTGGTGTGAAAACCACAGAGACCTTGTGTTCTACCTTCTCATGTGTCTTTGAAGTTTAGCATAGAGGTGAGGCAGAGAGAGAGAACATATTTATTATTTATATGCATTCTCTGGAGTTTGGAAAATGGGTTGTTTAAAATGCTACGCGCAAGGAGACAGGAAGTGCTCATGGTTATGTCCTGGTGGTTAAATCCCCTCTAATTCAGGGTGCTCGGTTGCCACGGTAACACAATCAAAACTTTTTTTGTTGTTTTAAATATCTGTTTCTGTTCTGCATTTCCAACCTGTTGGTGGAAGGTGGACGGATTGGAGGTGTTTCCACAAAACAAAAACGGCCTTGGACACGGACGGGGAACTTCACGGGTCAAGACAGCAGAACTAAGGAAAATCCCGTCATTTCGACATTTCAGAAAAAGAGAAAAGTAATTTCACCTTCAGGTCCAGAGTGTAAAGTCGCTTTTCCACCGCATGGTACCGGCTCAGCTTGACTTCTTTGGTTTTCCATCGGGCAAACGTACCTGGTACCTGGTACTTTTTTTTGGTATCGCCTCCGTCGAGGTTCCAGGCGAGCTGAGGCGATACCAAAAGGTGACGTGAAAACACTGCAGACCACTGATTGGTCAGAAATGACAGTTTCATGCGGCGTCGCTAATGAGGACCAGCTACATTGACGGGGGTGCTATCTGCAGTGGAAAACGGAGTACCTGGTACCAACAGCGAGCCGAGCCGAGCCGAGCCGAGCCGAGCCGAGCCGGTACCACGCGGTGGAGAAGCGGCTTAGCACTGCTAAAGCTCACACTGCCGCACAGTCCGTTCAGCGACGTTAAAACCCCGCCTCAGACTCGTCCGGAGACTCCATTCATCCGCACCTGGGTTTGCGTCGCACGCAGGGCGACGGGTCTGATCCCGCCCAGGGCTGCCCGTTAAAACCCTGCAGCAGAGACATCATCAAACCGACTCGCCAGAAGCACAGAAATCTACCAGCTGCCTCGACGTGAAGCAGGAGAAGCGCAGAAATTTTCTCGATTTTACAAAGAGGGAACCCCCGTATGACTTCGTGTGAAGGATGAGGCCACTTAAAATGCGGTCGTCAACCTTCCTGCTGGTAATCTCTTGCTTGCAAATGGTGTGCAACCTTCGATACCTTCCAATACGCACATACTTTGTTTTTGTTTTTTTATGTTTTAAAGGGAACCAGAGGACTATAGGTGGGTAAGGAAAAATATTCCCAGAATTCCATCTGCCCTTCGGATATGAGGGGCCCCGTGTGACCTCGTTGTTCAAGACGGAATCAAGTTCCGGAATGTTTCGCTGCATTTCTCCTTTGTTTTGCACATTTGGGGAAATATTATGTAATGTTACATGGCGAGTTAATGTTTAAAATAAGACGCAGGCACACGCGCGCGCACGCACGCCTCCCAGAGCAGTCTACCACATCCATATCCCCCCCCCCCCCCCCCCCCCCCCCCCCCCCCCCACACACACACCTCCTGGGTCCAGGATAGTTCATACAACGCCCCCCCCCCCAGACAAAAGAATAAAATAAATTAGCAGAGTTATTTTAGAGGAAACGTTCCATCTGATATGTAAATGACAGGAGAGAATCTGGAGGCACCGGTTCATAAAACCAAACAAAGAGAAAAAAAAAAAAAAAAAAACCTCTTTACAATGCTCCGCTTCAGGTCTTCTCGGAATCTCTCGCTCTCCCTCCCTCCCTCTCCTCCCTCCCCCCCCCTCTTTCCCTCCCTCCCCCCCCTCTTTCCCTCCCTCTCCCTCTCTTTCCCCTCTCTCTCTCTCTCTCACACACACACGCAGATGAAAGTGAATGGTGTGAATGTGTAGAAATGCCTGTAATGTAATGTAGAAAGAAGCGTCAGGTTGGTGAGGATGGAGAGAGTGAATGAGCAGGAGGCCTGTACTCCTGCCACAGTGAGGGCCCATTTCATTACCCGGCTGAACCAAGACCCGCGGGTCTGTGCAAAAACAAAAACAAAAAATAGAGATCTTTGTTGCTTATATCTACATTCACAATTCTACAATTTTTGTTTTCTAAAGCACTTATTTATTCAGTTTTCAATTCACTGATTATAGCCATTCATAACCTCCAGCACTGAGGCCACCTGTAATACACACGTACACATCTCAGATAAACATCATTAAATTGTCCCCCCCCCCCCCCCCCCCCCCCACAAAGGCTCACACAGTTAAGGGGGAATTACAAACCCCTCCCCCATGAAAATGTGCAAAAAACATATTTCATCATTTCTTTTCAGAACCTGAATGCTTTGTGAACATTGCTACATATTAGATTCTTTAACAATAATTACGCACCCCCCACCCCCCCCCCCCCCCGCCCCCCATCAAAAAAAAAAAAAAAAAAAAAAAAAACCTTCAGCAATTTCATTCATATTGGTGAGGAACCTAAAATGCCCATTTTTGGGATGGAAGGGGCATGTCACCCCCTTTTCCTTTTCCCAAATACAGTAGGTATAATCCTAAATGCACAGTCCTGTTTGAGTCCAGCATGTACATCCTTATGGAGAGGGGGGGAGGAAAGCACTGAAGTCCATCATCCAGAGACCACACACGTTCCACACGCGTTCCACACGCGTTCACAATCCATAATTACTTCACCGTCCATGAAATCTCGCAACACCCCCACCAAACTCCAAAAATACAAATACACCCATTTTTTTAATTTTATATTTCCATAAAGAAAAAAAAAAAAAAAAAAAAAAAAACCTAAAAAAAAAAAAAAAACAAAAACAGCATAAAGTTTAAGGGTCAATACAGAACCATGAGGCAGGGCTGGTGGCTGAGGGGGGAGTGGCCTGTGGCTGGGGGGGGGGGGGGAGTGGCCTGTTGTCAGGTGGTAACGGACCGTTTCACTGCACCCCCTCCCTCTGGGGTGTGGCTCTGTTCCCTCCATCCAGACTCCTCCCCCTCTCCTTCCCACCACCCGCCTCCTCCTCCTCTCCTCCTCTCCTCCTCTCCCCCCCCCCCCCCAAAGTCAGTAACGGGGCGGGCGGGGGTTCGGGGGCGTGGCGTCCTGGCAACCTGGCTACGCCATGACGCCGAACTCGGAGTTGATGTCGGCCTTGACGTCGGGCTTCCAGACCGAGTCCTCGTAGTCCATGTCCAGGGAGGACGACTCGCTGGACGCGCTGCTGTCGCTGCTGCGGGCGCCGCGGCCGGCCCTGCGATTGGCCAGCCAGGGGTAGGGGGCGTGGCCGTCCCGGCGGGCCTGCCTGCGGAGCCTCCGCCG
The DNA here is from genome assembly GCA_025169545.1 of Anguilla japonica. Taxonomy (NCBI): domain Eukaryota; kingdom Metazoa; phylum Chordata; class Actinopteri; order Anguilliformes; family Anguillidae; genus Anguilla; species Anguilla japonica. Next base: position 5,794,103 of record CM045888.1, on the reverse strand, counting down.
CTCCATCAGCAGCTGCAGCCGCTGCACCTTGCAGCGCGTGGCGGTGTTCTCCGTCTGCCGCCCGCCGTCGCCTGGGGGGGGGGGGGGGGGGGGGGGGGGAGAGACACGGTCAGCGCCAGGGCGAAAATGTCTACCTCCATCCTGGGTAAAATAGCACCAGAGGCAGACACTCTGGGGGTTTGCAGGACCAGGCTGGATACGCTGTCCTGTCAGACACCACTGGGGGGGGGGGGGGGGCGACATAGCTCAGGAGGTAAGACCGATTGTCTGGCAGTCGGTGGGTTGCCGGTTCAAACCCCGCCCTGGGCATGTCCTTGAGCAAGACACCTAACCCCTAACTGCTCTGGCAAAATGAGAGGCATCAATTGTAAAGCGCTTTGGATAAAAGCGCTATATAAATGCAGTCCATTTACCATTTACACCATCTGGTCTGCAGGTATTCAGAGCACTGGGTGCAGTTTAGTCAGGAAAATGGGCAAGCACTGTTGGGCTGGACGGCCTGCTCTCCTCATGTGTTGCGTTGCATTGTTGCTTTTATCTTTTGCATCTCTTGTCTGTACTTTTGTAATTCCTAATTGTAAATCTTTTTGCCTTTACTGTATCTTTTATTGCTCTGTAAAGCACTCTGAATTGGCCCAGTGTATGAGATGTGCTGTACAAATAAAGCTGCCCCTTGCCTTGCCATTGGGCTCGATTAACACACTGAGGTGCGTGTCCTGCGAGGTTTGGGACTGGGGGGGGGGGGGGGGGGGGGGGTAAATGTAACTGATGCCTGGGGGTCATTTGCTATCCCACCGTAAGGCCGAACGTTGGAATGTTGATTGAATCCAGGCCCACTGTCAGTAAACTAAGGTGAGACAGACACGGGACAGGGGTGTCACGCAATCAATCACATTTGGGGGAGAAGAATTCCGGGACGTAACCTGCCCTGTCCCCCTGACAAAGACTCAGACTAGTCCGGGGTTGGGGGGAGAGAACAGGGCAGTGTTCTAGAGTTTCACCCCAGAGGGACGGGCGTAAAAACAAAAAAGGAGCCACGCCCATTCCCTCTATATCTCCACACACCCCACCTGAAAAATCTATAGAGCTGTGATGCGTTTTACCGCTGAGACAGCCACACCATATAAGGCCTGCTGTGCGCGACTCGCTGCTGACGCACGCGTTACGATGCAAACGTACGCGCAACGCCAGCTATGAAATTACTCAAAGACGGTATGTACAAACGCTACACCGCCACCCCCCCCGAATAAACAAGCCCTGCATTCATCAGCTGACAAACAGCACCTATAGAACAGAGGGAAGTGTGCTCTCAATGAAACACACACACACACACACTTCCTCAGTACGGCTTGCTGTTGTGCTGATGATGAGATTATCGATCGCAAACAGAAACGTCATTTCTGTAAAACGAGACCGTTTTACGGTCCAAGATGGCGGTCGCTAACCCTTATTCCCGTCCCTGTCCACAAGCGGCTACGGTCGACTCTCCAAAAAAACATTTCCCCAACAAAGGAGGGAAGCTGGGGTGCATGTGACACGTTTGGTAAAACGCGCCATAAAAATGCGTTCAGATTCACTCTGGATTACGACCTGATTTGAATCGAATTAAAACGATTTGATTTCACTGGAATGGACACAGGGCAGCGTCACAAACTCGGAGGTCGGAATGTGGAAAACAGCTGTAACAACAACGCTGAAATCATACAGGATTGCCGCCCCCCCCCCCCCACATTTGACATTTTTGTTAAATACACAAGGCCACTGAAGGCACTGTGAGCCCTGAGGAATTTCAGGGGGGGGGGGGGGGAGTAGAGAGTACAGACAGGACTGGCAGCTCAAACCCAAAGGCTTCACTCTGTGTGTTTCGGACCCACGGTAAAAAGGGTCCCCCCCCCCCCCCCACCCTCCAGCAGCCACTGAAATCCAGCAGGAATGCACGGCAAACGGGGGGGGGGGGGGGGGGGCTGAGGGGGCTTATACCTGCAGTGCATTAAATAGGCGGCGCAAGTAAAAGGAATCCAAACGCGCACGGACAGGACACCCCCCACCCCCACGACTGTCCAGCCAGACTACACAAACAAAGGCTTTAGGAATTCCCCTCCTCCCTTCCTCTCTCTCTCCCACTCCGTCACTCGCCTTATCTTGGCCTCAAACTCAACAGAATAAAAGTGAAAGATGAAGGAAAGCAGACACAGCTGAGCCTCGCTGGGTCGGGTCACATGCCCACCACTATAACCCTCACCCCCCCCCCCCCCCCCCCCGCCATATTGCGTCTGCCCTGGGGGGGGGGGTTCAGTTTGAGGGGGGTGTTTGCAGAGGAGAGGGTAATGGGGCAGAGGGTAAACTGGTCTGGAGAGACATGGAATCCAGACTGCTCTGTCTGTTTCCAGCATTTCCAGGGATTCATCTGAGGCCAGCGAATCACACGCAAGGCTCAACTGAGGCAGCGAATCACACGCCAGACTCATCTGAGGCCAGCGAATCACACGCAAGGCTCATGTAAGGCCAGCGAATCACACACCGGACTCATCTGAGGTCAGCGAATTGACTCACCGGCAGGCTTGCTCCCACGGGCCGGGTCCTGGCACTGCGCCAGGGGGTTGCCGGGGGGCACGGAGGTAGATGTGGCGCAGAGGTCGGCATCCCGGCGGGGGAGGGGGGCGGCGAGGGGGACGGGGGCGGCGAGGGGGGCGCGCACCGCGTCTGGCAGCGCAGGTGAGCGAGGGACGCTGGGACGCCCTGGTAGTGCGGGTGGCGCTCAGCAGGTCGTTCAGGATCTGCAGGATGGTTCCAACGTCCCGCCTGGGGCGCCCCGTCCCGTCCTGGCAGCTGGGGTGCAAAGTGCCTGCGGGGCGGCCATTTGAGAGGTCAGACTCTTCCCCAATGCAGCCTCAGAGCAGAAATGCACATTTTGGGCATCCAGCCATTAATACAGCAGGACACCAGGGTACGAGAGCAATGCCCCGGCCGGGATTTGACCCCGCAACCCCAGTTTTCCTGACCGCTACGCCGCGCTGGGACCTGGCCCAGCGGAGACGGGCGCCTCACCTGAGAAGGTCCCTGAGAAGACTCCGGGGGCGTGGCTAACGAAGCTCTCGATGACGGCGCCGGGCTTGCGGGAGCGCGAGGAGAAAGGGGCGGAGCCTGCGCCAGGAGTCTGCGTGCGGCAGGTAGCCTGCGGGGGGGGGGGGGGGGGGGGGGGGGGAGAGAGAGAGAGAGAGAGAAATATTGGTCAAATACAAATGACAAAATTGAAAGGAAAAAAACAAAACAACCCCAGCTACAGGACAATTGATTTGCTTAGCATCTAATCATCCCTGTGTTTGAGCCAGGGAAGCCATTATGGCTCAGAGCGCTGTCGTATGACCCACGTCTCCCTCTCTATCAGCCCCTGTGTTTGAGCAGAGGAAGCCATTGCGGCTCAGAGCGCTGCCTTGGGTCTGAGGACTCACCTCTGCACAGGGGGAGGTCGGCGGGGTGTTGTGGGCGGCGGGGGGCGAGTTCGGGCGAGGCGAGCCGTCGGGGCAGGACAGGGGCGGGGTCGAGGGGCTGCAGCGGGGTGTGGGGGGCGGTGTGGGGCAGGCGGGGGGCGGCGTGGGGCAGGCAGGGGGCGGCGTGGAGGCAGGGCTGCTGCTGGAGGCGGCGGTGGTCGGCACGGAGACCCGATGGGCGTGGAGAGGGACGCGGACACGCCCGCCTCCGCTCCCCGGAACCCCCGCGGTCGCCGTGGCGCCGGCCCCGCCCCCCCGGGCGATCAGGTGACGGTGGTGCAGCTGCTGCCCGCCGGACTGCTGGGCCGCCAACTGCAGCTGGACGAACATCATGTGATCGCCCACCCGCAGGGCCAGCGTCAGCGGGGACCGCCCAGACAGGAAGTCGCTGACCTGAGGACAGGAAGTGCAGACAAGAGGGACAGAAAAAGAGAGAGACAGACAGAGAAGGAGAGAGACAGGAAGGGAGAGGGAGAGAAAGGGGGGGAGAGAGAGAGAGAGAGAGAGAGAGAGAGAGAGAGAGAGAGAGAAACATTAATCCTTTGCTGTGTGCATCAGCCCCTGTGACAGAAGTGAGAATCTTGATGGGTTTGCTGATGGCACAGTTTCCAGTCAGGACACACACACACACACACACACACACACACACACACACACACAGGGGAGGCAGACATTTCTGATGAGGAAGCACAGAATGTGGCAGTGGCATCCCTAAATCAATAATCCCCCCACCCCAGGCAACATGACCTGTGTGCTGACCCTCCAACAACCCCCCCAGGGAACACATGCTCCTGCTCTTCTTCATTCCTCTATTCCTTCTGTGCTCTCTCTTCTTTCCCTTTCCCCTCTCTCCCTACGTCTACCGCCCTCACCCACCCCCACAGGCTGGAAATCCCAGCATGCTCGGAGTCAGCCCGGCTGAAGGAGTGGCTTGTCCGTGGGAACAGGTTGTGAAACCAAAAAAGGTTGGGAAACCAAAAAAAAAAAAAAAAAAAAAAAGAAAGAAAACAAGAAAAAGAAGAAAAAAAAAAAGATCCAACGAATGACCCCCTACATTCTGCCCAAGATCGTGCCGCACTAGTGTAGATCAGCCTCCGTCTCCCCGGAGACGATGACGATTGTGATGTCATAATTCATACTGCTCGTGAAAACCTAGAGTTCCAATTGGTCACAGGCCCGGGGATGCAGTCTTCGCACGGTAAATCACAGACGAAAATAAAACAAAAACTACAGTCACGACAACACACACTGTGCGTGACCGCAATGAGTGTGTGCGTGCGGGCGTGTGTGTGTGTGTGTGTGTGTGTAGGGGGGGATGAGAATTCCTCAGGCAAAGATCACCTGTGAGTCAACACGGGGGGGGGAGGCAGGGTAGGTCACCGCCCCCCCTGACTGACAGGGGCAACCCCAGCCAGGTAAGCCCACTGTTCAGTGTGGGAGGGGGGCCCCCCTGCCTGGGGAGAGGAATGGATCATTCCAGCCCAGCCCACAGGGGTGACTTTCAGCAGCGGGCGCTCTGACGCACGAGCAGGGGGTCCCCAAATCCGTCAGCATCTTTGGGCTCAATAAACTCACAACGCCAGCTGTGAGATCAGAGCTGTTTCTCCAGTCAGTGTTACCGAAGTAAACACACTGATGCCAAAAAGAAAAATGGCTTTAAAAATAAACTAATAGAGGCAATGTCCTTCAACTGCGAATAAGGTAAGCCCAGGAAGCCAGTCTCTCTCGGGGGGGGGGGGGTTTGTCACCAACCCCCCGCCCCCCAAGGCTAAATAGTTTCGAGGACTGGAGTTGAACATGCCAACACTGCGGCCCTCCAGGACTGGAGTTAAACCTGCAGACACTGCGGCCCTCCAGGACTGGAGTTAAACCCGCAGACGCTGCGGCCCTCCAGGACTGGAGTTAAACCCGCAGTCACAGCGCCCCCTCCAGGACTGGAGTTAAACCCGCAGTCACAGCGCCCCCTCCAGGACTGGAGTTAAACCCGCAGTCACAGCGCCCCCTCCAGGACTGGAGTTAAACCCGCAGTCACAGCGCCCCCTCCAGGACTGGAGTTAAACCCGCAGACACTGCGGCCCTCCAGGACTGGAGTTAAACCCGCAGGCACTGCGGCCCTCCAGGACTGGAGTTAAACCCGCAGGCACTGCGGCCCTCCAGGACTGGAGTTAAACCCGCAGGCACTGCGGCCCTCCAGGACTGGAGTTAAACCCGCAGGCACTGCGGCCCTCCAGGACTGGAGTCAAACCTGCAGACCCTGCGTCCCCCCAGGACTGGAGTTCCACCAGCAGATGATGGCGGGGGTGGGGCGCTTAGCACAGGCCACCCGATGTGCCCCACACCTACAGAATCGGTGTGGGAACCCCCCCCTCCTCAGAAAAGCACAGGAGAATAAGAGGGAGGCAGACCCAACGTGATTGGCTCTGTGCTGCCTTCGCCCGGTCCCTGTGGATTCCTTCCTGAATCACCAGGCGTCTGTCAACTGGGCGAGTCATCAAACGCCTGCTGGGTATGGGGGGGGGGGGGGGGGGGGTCTGTTTGCTTTAAGAGCGGTTTTTCTTTGGCTGTTATTTTTGGGAAGATCAGTTGGGGTGGCTGGGGTGGCTGGGGTGGCTGGGGGCGGGGTGGGAGGAAGAGGAGGAAGGTGTGGCCGAAGAACGGAATGTACCAGGTTGCCTTGCAGGCTCACCCATGCGTGAAAAAACACAAAAAATAATAGACGCAAAATAAATGCAAAATCCATCATTCAGTCTGCGGCCGGTCGCCCGCGACTCCCCTCCCAGCATGCAACGCTCCATTATAGAGCCGCACCCCTCCGCCTAAACATGGCCTCGGCCTCCAGTCTGCAGCGGCCCAACACCAAGGCCAGCGTTCACCTTCGGGGATCCTGTACACACTCACACACACACGCACACGCACACACACACACACACACACGGACACACACACACGGACACACACACACACACACACATACACACTCACACACGCACGCACTCACACACGCAGGCACACGGACACACACACACACACACGGACACTTATACACGCACACACTCGCACACACACACACACACACACACGCACTCATACACACATACGTACTCATACACACACACACACACACACACACACTCACACACGCACACACACACACTCATACACAGACACGCACACACACAATAGACCCCCGGTCTCCCTTTCACACCCTGGTAACACCACCGTCTCCCCAGACAAGCAGACACAGCCGTGCGCCGGAGGGAAGGAGCAGATTATTGTTTACGTAATTACTGTTGTTTTTGTTCCTTTGTTCAGCGGTCTGCCCGTTGCGCGCGCGGCGGCGGCGGCGGCCCTGGAGCTCCTCCTGACTCACCAGGAAGTGCTGATCGCACACGGGCAGACAAAGCCGCGCGCTCCCGACGCCGGCGTCCGCCATCTGACGCTAGCCCCTGACGCTAGCCCGGCGGGACTCGCTCCCCTATGCTACACGCTATGCGCGCTCAGCAAGGGACATGCCCGGCCGCACAATGGCTAATCCACAGGAACAATGGCTTTTGTTTGCCGACTGCATTTAGCTAAGCCACCCTACTCCACCCCCCCACCTTTCCTGAAGCCACATCACGCCGTGTGACTGCCGTTTCCTTGGAGATCCATGGGGGGAGGGGGCGTGGGGGTGGGGGGGGGGGGGCACAATGGAAGGGGCCAGCTTCCTGTCCACCCCACCCGCTAAGCACACACACACACACACACACACACACACACACACACACACACACACACACATCTGTTGTCACCGTCACAGTGAGCGATGAGCTCACAAAGACAGGACTTCCAGGTTAAAAATACGCACAGGAAGCCAGCAGCGCGGGCGCTGCACTGTCATGCGTTACACTTCCTGCTTACGAGCGCCCATTTCCTGTTTTACTTTACCCAGCGTCTGAGAGCTAAAGGCACAAGGCCAAGGCCTCCAGAAAGGCAGAATCTGCCACCTGTCGAGTTCTCACACGACATCCGCACCCAAGCCTCCTCTGACCTCAAACACACGGCTGCACACGCTACCACACACGGCAGCACACGCTACCACACACACACAGCTGCACACGCTACCACACACGGCTGCACACGCTACCACACACGGCTGCACACGCTACCACACGCAGCTGCACACGCTACCACACACGGCTGCACACACTACCACACAGAGCTGCACACACTACCACACACGGCTGCACACGCTACCACACACGGCTGCACACGCTTCCACACACGGCTGCACACGCTACCACACACGGCTGCACACGCTACTACACAGCTGAAACCCTGCGTGCTATTCAACAAACTTTTTATACGTAAATCAACGAAGATCCATGAACTGCATTCGTGCAACAAGGATAAATGCAGCAGGTAAGAAGTCTTCTCACTGAACACGCCCGCGCACACGCACACACACGCACACACACGCCCACGCACACACGCACACACACACACGGCCGAGTAAACACAGTCAAGCGCTCTCTCTCTCTCTCGGCTGCGTGCGTCTCAGTGAGACACACCTGCCCAGTCGACCGGGGACGCCAATTAGGATTTATCAAAGCTGCTGAGTAAAGCCCGTCCCAGAACGGTCAGCCAAAGGGCGTGCGAGAGAGCGCGAGAGAGCGAGAGAGAGACAAGAGCGAGGGAGAGAGAGATAGGGAGCGAGAGGAGAGAGAGAGAGAGAGAGAGAGAGAGAGAGAGTGAGAGATGGGGCGAGAGGCAGTGAGGGGAGAGAGAGAGAGAGAGATAGGGATTGAGAGAGCGCGCACGCACACACACACACACACACACACACACACACACACACACGCGCCGCTGGGCTAAAATAAGAAGCGGGGGATGCGGTCTCCTCTCTGAACCCTTCTTCTTGGAAACCCTCGCCGGCCGCCTCCCGCTGTCTCCCGCTGCAGCCGAGCCGCGGCACACGGGCAGAGCGGGGGGGGGGGCAATGACGCACGCGGGGGGGCGGGGGGGGGCGGGGCTTATCGCCCGGGCTTGCCTCACCTCACCGCACGTCGCTCGGGAGACTAGAGGGGAGCTGTTGTAAAAATATGCGCCCACCACCACCCCCCCCTCCCCCCCCCACCCCCCTTTCGCAAGCCAGAGAGCGTTTCCACGCCGGTTTTAATGAACCGAGAGAGAGAGAGAGAGAGAGAGAGAGAGGGTCCAGCCGGCCAGCACAGCTTGCACAGGCTGCCGATTTGGCCCCCACCCCACTCAACGCTCACCCCTCGTGGTCCCAACCCCCCCACACGCCCTTTTCCGACACATGCAAATTTAACAGCCCTGCGAGAACACCACCTCCACGACCGGCAGGTGTCGAAACAGCGGCATGGGTGAGCGAGCGAGCGAGCGAGCATACGGCCAAAGCCTTAACCAAAATACAGGGCCGGGTCGATTTGCCACTGCTGCCAATTCTTATATAAATAATAAAATAATAACTCCTGACAAGCTGATCAACAGTGTCCCCCAAACACAGAGACAGCCATACACACATTCATACTAACGATTCAGCTGCTGCTTGTGTAATGTAAACAAAAAAAAAATTTTTTTTTTTTTTTTTTTTCTTAAATCTGTGCTTACCTGAGTTTCTGTCAAACTCTCCAAGGCTTGCATGATGGACTGCTCAGGTCTTGATGTTTGTTGCGACTGTTACAGGAACAAGAAATGAGAAATATATTTTTACGCATTGACTCAATTAATGAAATCAGACAATGTTCTTATGCAAAGCCAGGGAACACAAAGAGCTTGAGGCCAAGAACAGGAGAGGCCGCCAGTCATCGGCGAGAGCTGAACGGCAGTTAACAGTTTAACGGCCGCTGGCACGCGCATCGCATCGCCACATTCACACGTCCCAGAGTAACCCACCCGAGGTTCGCGCGTCATCCGAGATAACGATCAACACAGTCCGCATTTCGGAACCGTTTCTGACCCCCTGAAAACCGGGATACACATCGACCGATACGAATAAACTCCGGGACGGTGAGGACGATTTAACAACAAGGGGTGCGCTTTTCAAAAGCATTACTTAGGCTAAGGGCGAGCGTCCATGAAAAACAACAGTCTGTCTGTAAAGGCTTTTGGAGAGAGTGGGTAAAAATGGACAGATAAGCATTTGAAACAGCAGCATCTCCAAAGCCGGAACGATCAAACCACAGCCTTTAAGGTCCAAGATCTGCTGGTTTTCCACCCTCCCGTTACCTGGGAGTCAGGTGTGAATACAGCCCAGCCAATCAGTAGCAGTAAAACTGTTCAGGTAACTACCGGGGGGGGGGGGGGGGCCAGGGCCAGGGCCAGGTTTGGATGTCTAGATTTGAGTGTCCATGTACTAGGTTGTTGTTGTTTCTGTGGAGGTTCGGAGGGTTGAGAGTAAAAAAAAAAAAAAAAAAAAAACTCACCATTAATCCTGCTTCAACTGTTGGCACGAGCGTTAATTTGCTCCCATCGGCTATTCCAAAGTCTTGGAGTTTTCCTGAATTTAGGGGCCTGAGGACAGAAAGACAGCGAAAGATGAATAAAAACATTCAGCTCCTCTTTCAATATTATGTCAAAAATATTATTGATACAACAGCGTTCCAAAACAGACGAGCTCGAAGCCAGGAAGGAAGAATGTTAAAGACAACAGAGACAACAGCCATAATACAAATTTAGCTTGTTTTTGGTTCTCTGACCTTCGATAATATCGCAGACGTCAATGAACCGCTTGGCTTAGTCTAACTTGTCATCAAGCCAAGCACAATGACGGCCCAAATCGATTCGCACGTGACCGAACTTTTTGGAACACAAAGTTCATCCAAGTAACTACGTCATTCCACCGGCACTGATGACCTTTCAAAAAGCCGGCAGCGGTAAAAAGGCTTACAACATAAGGAAAGAATTAAGCAACAGCCGCCGCGTGTATTTGTAGGTAGTTTTTTCTGTATGCTATGCAGGATACATGGCTATTCAAAATACTGCAAAAGCTCGTTGTTTCTCAATATTAGACGTCATTTTTTATAGTTACTTGGACTTCACATGGTTGCATGGTAAATTCCTAGTCGCTAGTCAAGGCAGGCTCAAGGATATGTAGCCTATTGTTAGCATAGCATTACGCAAGAAGGCTATATAGTTACTATCTGAGTATACTTGAACAGGAGCAGGTAAGGCCCATCCACACGGGTTTCTAGGTCCATCGCATTGTTAAATCAACGTGATTTCACATCGAAACCCGTTTCTATTCAAGACACAGAATTCACTTAGCCCTATTAGGCTACCACCTGCAAACGAACAAAGGGAATCAACGTGTTTCCAGAGGTCGGTTTAAAAAAAAAAAAAAACAAACGAACAAACAAAAAACACGACTATATCAATGAATAAAGTGTGGTTATTTAAAATTGATTTTGTTATTAAATATGCAAGCCCGTTTGAACCATTTCAAACTGTACTTCTGCGCTGAAAAACAAAACGTGACAGCTGTTCGGGTCTTTAAAGAGACAAAGAAACCACTGTCCACCGACACTCAGAACGCACGATATTGAAGAGCAATAGGGTAATTTGCTAGCCTATGATATAATTCACTAATAACTGGGAAATGTAAATAAACCATAACAACAGTTTGGTATCAGGTAGGCTACATATCAGTAGCATACCACTGACGCGAGTATTTAACGTTATGTAGCCGGCAACACTTCGCGTGAGTCTGTCCCGAACGGTTGTGAGCGTAGGAGAAGCCTACCCTATTTATTAGAAAGCATCACGGTGCTTTGTCCGGTCACCGTGCTCAAAACTCGCGTATGAACCGTACGCGGACTTGCAGCAGTGACTTGGCTGCAAAGAAAACTTGCGTCAGACCAAAAGAATATATATATAAAACTTCTCCAGGCCTGGGGTCCGAGGGGGAAGGCGCTCCCGTCTAACCGTCCAGTCACCCCCCCACCCCCTCCTCGCCGAACTGGAATGCAGCCTTAACTAAACGCCCGCACCCTCCCAGAGAAAGCGCCCAGATACTCAGGCTTTCAACAAAACATTTTACGTTATCAGCTCATCAAGTAGCCGACTGGGACCTGGGACGGTTGAGGACGTCGTGCTTGAATCATCCTGGTGCTGTGGCACAACGAACTAGCCCTATAAAATGACACCTTGACGGGTAATCAGATCAATGTCAACATTTGCAAACGTTAGCCTACGTTGAGCAACCGGCTACCAGAAAAAAATGTGAATTATATCGACCGAGCTGTCCGAGAACTACTGTTAGGCTCGTTAAAAACAACCAGTGGTGCACGGTTATCCACAAAAATCTCGTTACATTTTCATTAATACGAGTAGCCCAATGACTTTGCAAGCTCGTATTAGGATAGCCTGCTTATCAGGAGCGTTTCATTTTTTCCCAGACTGGCGAGCCGGAGAGTAGTTTTCACGGTGTTTCTGGACGTGGCGCAAACAGCTGGCAACAGTACGTGGCGGATTCGCGTCCACAGTTTACTCACGTTTCCTTGTGCAGCAGCGCGAGCCTTTCCTTGGGCACGCGGAGTCGTTGCGAAAGCCTTCGCTTCAGCCCTTCCACCGTCTCCTCCGAGGGCAGGGACAGCTCGAAACGGGTGCCGGTTGTAGAATGGATGTGCAAATTCATGGAGGGCGCGCCGGGGACGACTTCGCAGGACGCAGCTCCGCGGTCGGTACAGCTCCTTGCCCTGGGATGTTGGTCCATTCGACGATGGTCTGCTTTCAAGAAGAACAAGCGCGCAACTAATGTGGGGTCGAAATGAGGGTGACTGTGCGCGACAGTTCCAGGAACATAAAACGTGGTTTAAATTATACAGCTTGCTATGTAGTTCATTCCAAACCAACAAAGCTTCCTTTATTTGGTTCTTTATAATAAAGAGGATCCACGCTCAAAGTATTTTCTGTAAAGCCAAAATAAAGATTCTTCCGTCGTCTTTCCGTTTTAAATAATTCCGTTTGAGTCCCAGTTTTTGAGTTTATTATTATTATTATTCGATACCGTAAGCTATTTCAATCAGCTTGTTTGCGAGCCCACGTCCAAGCAAAATGATTACGTTTCCAAAGCTACAACCAGTAAGCTAACGTTAGCTAAAGTAGATCATTGACAGCACAGAGCTAGGTTACTAGTTCACTAACATTAGAAGCTATATAAACAAGACTAGCGAAGCAAGCAACATATCCCCCATCAATACAAAAGACTACCAGCTCCAACTAACTTCCGTCCAGAGACCATGCTCAGCCCTATGTAAAATCAGCGATATGGGACAAACGTTACAAAGACTACCTCTTCAGGCGATAAGACATGCCCACCGCTTCTAGCCATCTCGACCTACCAGCGATGCAGAGTGAAGAAATTGTTAGCATTGGCCAATCAGCGACGCGCTGGAACCGCCCACGTGGCACAAAGGGTTGTTCTTTCTCCCACGCAATCTTTGTCAGAGGAGCCAATCGCAAGCAAGAGACCGAGACTTCACACGCCAAGAAGTACAAATAGTTCCCGCCCACTCTTGGCCATTCATAATGTATCGGAACAACGGAGAAGGACCAGTGATAATCTTGCTCAGTGGTTCCAAATCTCGGTCCTGGGGGGCACTCCTGTGTTTGCTGGCTTTCGTTCCAGCCGTAATTGCAGACCCATAATTTTAACAATCTGATAATTCTTCGCGATTAGGTACTTTTCAAATTTAGGGATTAATTACCATCTTAAAACCTCATTATGTCAGGGATAGCTATGCATGTCATGAAGAATAAAATTCCCGTGTTCATATTGTGCTATACGATATAGTATACAGCAATCAATTGCATGAAAGTGGTAAATTATTAACTGGTTACATTAAAGACTGCGGTGAATCAATAGGCTCCTAATTGGTGAAAGTGTGGACACCTGGCCAGCCATCTGGAAGATAGCGAAAAATTCAAAGACAAAGCAAATGATAGCAAGCCAAACCTGCATTGTTTCAATAAGTCCAAAGGAAGAGGAAAAAAAAAAAAAAAAAAAAAAAAACAATGAAAGAAATTAAACAACCGGATTAGGAGCACACTGATTAACCTCAGTCTTTCTTCATTTGATCAAAAGACTCGTTTTGACCTCTTTTTTAATGTAATTGTTTTGCAATACAGCGCAATTAGCAGAATGTTAACCTTAGAGACTAATTGTCTTAAAATGTTTATTTTTAAAATGACACATTCGTCTCCAGGTACCCAATGCAAGCTACACATCGTTGGGTAGCTGTAATATGAATTTAAATTTTTGATGCCACTTAAAATTTTAATATCACTGTTCGTTGGCATAATTTCATGCAGGCCTATTACATACTTATTCCCAAAGTACAATATGATTAACCGAGGGCAAAAACATCTTTCTTCCTGCTCCCAAAGTCGGCTGCTTGGTGATTTGTCTTCCGCAGTTATTTGAAGGAACAGGACTAATCATTTGACCCTGGGGCTTTTCAACGTTTTAAGATCCAGGGCCCCCCTCACCAGACTCAAACGCATTACCGGGGCCTCCCATCATAAGATTAAAAAGGGTTTAAAAAAAAAAAAAAAAAAAAAAAAAAAGTAAAAAATTCCCAAATCTATATATAATCATTGTTTATCAAATCTGGCCAGGGACTCCCTACAGTACCTTCCGGGATCCGTAAGCGGTCCACGGACCGCTGCTGAAAAGCCAGGATCTTAGCCTAAGGGAACACATCCTCACAGCTCTGCGGGGGGCAAACACAACTTTCTGATGATGTAGATAAATTGGGCCCCCACTGCAGAGCACAGGTGAACAGGATAATCAGATGATTAATCAGAACTTCACATTGTTTCTATATTTCCGTTGCCAACGAATCTTGAGTATGTCGCAGGTTGCAAATTTGGTTAAAGTCAGATACAGAGCTTGTTTAGATTTGTCAGTTTTGAAATTTTGGGGCGCTTGCAGCTAAATGTAATATTAAACGTTGTCAGTATGGGTGGGATTCCACAAATAAGATGTATTGGTTACACTGTTCATTTGACAGAACCATCACATCTAAAGGCACAATTCTTATTAAAATCTTCACAGTGAAAAGCACGTTTCACTGATACGAGCTGTCAATCAGATGCCACTTCAGTCTTGGGAAAGCGTTTACTGACTTGACATTTTCAGGTTCGTGTCGCCCTCTTGCGTCAAAAGGGATTATTGCAGCGAATTGCCACTCGGTTAAATCTGAAAACGTGAGTGTGCGTGTGTGAGACATTCTTTCTGCCTGACGGGGACTACAGTAATAATATGCCTCAAAAAACGTGGCAGAGGTTTGAGTCACGCGCACTTTTAAAACATAACCTACTATCACAGCACAAATTTGGTGAGCAACAAATTGCAGACGCCACGGATTCTGTACACTTCTTGTTTGCAAGAAGCCACCCTTCTTAATCACGAACACGGCGAGTTCAGAGCAGCGAAGATCTGATCATACCAGTCTATTATTGCCAGTTATAATATAATATGAACGTTAAATTTTAACGGAATCAGTGACGCACGAGATTTAGGCCTACTAATTGCGCAAATCGTCTCCTCCATACAGTGTAGCCTACATTCCCGTTGCTTACTGTTTTACGCGTAGATCGGTCCAAGCACCAGGCCAGGGCGAAGTCGCTTTCGCGAAATAGGTAATAGGATGTTAAATAAAGTACTATGTAAGTAAGTAAACAGACAAATAAATAAATAAATAAATAAATAAATAAATGACTCATAAGGATGTCGTAGCCTACGCGTCATGCCGTGTAGACTGAACTGCATGCCTCCACAATTAATCACATGGCCCTTGGCACCCAGGCGGAGTTCCTTTGTGCATCATAATTTAAGCACTTTAATGTCTTTCCAAAATGACCAAATCCAGTGAAAATGATCAGTTCAGTCTGAAAAGGACGTTTGTCACAATGGTGACAAGTAGCCTACTATACCGTTGCATTCACTATTGCGCTAAACGCATCTTATTTATTTCCAGAATGACAGAATGCAACAAAGTTGATCAGTTAGTCGGAAACAAAATTCGCTTAGAGCAACGGTGACAAGCACCGCCGTTACATTCGCCACACGAGGGGCCGCAGGGATCCCGACAAGGTCTGGGAAACAAACTTATGACTTAGCTCTCAGCGTCAGTTTCCAAATGCAGAGTCAAAGCGTCCTTTTGGATTTCCAGCGTGCCACGCGAGCACACACCGTCTATTTGAAGTTGACCGATTCTCAATTTAGGCCCCAATTGATTCATGAAGATGCAGCATACTTGTGGTCGAAAATAAATGCAGCAATACGGGTTGAACTGTGAACTTTTTAAAAGTAGACGGGCTTTCTGTTGTCCTTTATTAAGCCTTCTTTCCTCTAATTTCTGTCGGCTTGCGTTTGGCGGTTATACGCGTTGTCCTCTCCAAGTGGTGCGTTGCCTTCCCTGACAAAGAGTTCTATGCTTTTCTGTTCACCCTGATCTATTTTAATCAACTAGGCATAAGCCACGCGAACCCTCTGTGCAGTGATGAAATGACATTATACCGAAACTTCACTTAATGTTGAAAACACCGTAAAATTAAAATGAAAAAAGTGCAACTTACCAATAATTAAAAAAAAATGTTTTTTTTCCAAACGTAGGCGACACCAGTTCCCAATAAAACTGCACGATTTGATGCGGTAAGTTCCAAAGTTAGCGACGATTTCAGTTTAAAGAAACGAAAGCAAATCCACTGAACATTTGACGATACACACTTCTTATGGTAAACTTATTTTATAACATTTGACGCCACTGGAATCGGCTAATTTAACCCAATGATTTATTTTTTGTATTCCGAGTGCAGCACCGTGAAATCCAGGTATGTCCAAGAAGTTAAAAGCTGAAGACGGTAGGCTAGTGTTCCGCTCAGTCCTCTCCTGAGCTTAAGAACGGTGACTGAGGTGGAACACCTCTTTTAAGTGATCTTGCGTGGATCTGGGTGGAGATATCCCTGATTGCGTTGTCAGCAAGACATTTAAGGAAGCCAGGGGATTCCACTCGCTGAACCCGATAACCCCCGCACGTGAACACGCCCAGCCCTTTCCTTGGCACAACTGGATTTTAAAGTTAAGGAAACGGTTAAACATAAAGTTGGTAAACTTAAATAGCACAATATCTCGGTTAACATAATCAATATGCCAGCCCGAAGGTAATATATAACACTGTAATGGGCTGCATTACGGGTAGCATGTTCAATGCTAGCTCTGATCAAGCATATTTTACACTGACAGAGCACACCTGACTCGTATGAACTGTGTTTAAATGAACAATGAACGTTTTAAGTGTTTCTTTTAATAATTAAGAAAGTGCATTGGGCTTAATTACTCATTAATTATTTCTGCGATAAGGACCCCGGAATTAATCGTTGCAACAAAAACAAGCCAAATCAATCTGCTTTCTATCTCGACTTGCGTCGTTCCGCTCCGTTGAAGAACGACCTTAAATAAACCGAGGGAAGCGAGCGCAGAGGTAACCTCGCTTATGACGCCAT
>CM045888.1:5749600-5772100 GCA_025169545.1 Anguilla japonica | reverse complement strand
TAACGGCTTTAGTGAAATGGGTTTAGTGTAATGGGTTTAGTATAATGGGTTTAGTATAAGGGGTTTAGTGTAATGGGTTTAGTATAAGGGGTTTAGTGTAATGGGTTTAGTGAAATGGGTTTAGTGTAATGGGTTTAGTATAATGGGTTTAGTATAACGGGTTTAGTATAAGGGGTTTAGTGTAATGGGTTTAGTATAAGGGGTTTAGTATAACGGCTTTAGTGAAATGGGTTTAGTGTAATGGGTTTAGTATAATGGGTTTAGTATAAGGGGTTTAGTGTAATGGGTTTAGTGTAACGGGTTTAGTATAACGGCTTTAGTGAAATGGGTTTAGTGTAATGGGTTAGTATAATGGGTTTAGTATAAGGGGTTTAGTGTAATGGGTTTAGTATAAGGGGTTTAGTGTAATGGGTTTAGTATACTGGGTTTAGTGTACTGGGTTTAGTATACTGGGTTTAGTGTAATGGGTTTAGTATAATGGGTTTAGTGTAATGGGGTTAGTATACTGGGTTTAGTATAATGGGTTTAGTGTAATGGGGTTAGTATACTGGGTTTAGTATAATGGGTTTAGTATAATGGGTTTAGTGTAATGGGTTTAGTATAATGGGTTTAGTGTAACAGGTAGGTAACTGGGCTTGTAAACCAGGGGTTGCAGGTCCCCCACTCCTGCACTTGTCAGGACCACGACAAAATTATATTGTTCCGTTAAAGTGAATTGTGGGAAACTTCACTGTCACAGAAAGAAGCAGGCCAAACACCTCACCTTTGTGTGTTTCACCTTGAAATACACAAATGCACACGCACACACACACACAACCACATGTACACACACACACACTCACACACACACATACATGCATATACATGCACACACACACACATACATATGTACACAACACTGAGAATGTGGGAACTGTTTCAGCTCCTACACGTCTGACATAAAGTTCAACATTGTGGGTGTTTGTGGGTGTGTGTGCAGACCAGGGTCAAATAGTTTTCTGAAAATACTTTAACCATTTGGACACCAGGAAAATACCTGCTGATTGCTTGCTAATAAAAAAACAAAACACTTTATTTTCATTAATATTCATAACAAAAAATGTTACAAAACAAAACAAAACATGTTTGGTAACATGTTTATTTTAAAACACTCCAGAGTAATTGCAGGACTGTTTGAAAACTTCATCAGATTCTAAAGGGTTAAAGTATTTAAAATATGTATTTGACCAAGGTCTGGTACTGGTGGTGGGGGGGGGGGGGGGGGGGGGGGGGGGGGGGGGGGGTGCAGGTGTGTTTGGCCAATGAGAGGGAGGAGAAAAGGGGAAAATGCAGGAGCGGGGAGGGGGGGGGGGGGGGGGGTTGCTGGTACAAGTCCTGTTTTTCAGGACTTCAGCTCTTCGGGAGTGGCAATGCCAGAGGGCAGGAGCCTGGGCCGTAGGCGTAGGTTTGGGGGGGGGGGGGGGGGGGGGGGGGGGGGGGAGACAGGGAGACACGTCATCCCCCCACATATTTCATATGAGTTCACTGCCACACTACTAGTGTGCTTGTCAGACATTCATGTTTGGCTACGTGAGACTATGCACTCCAGCACTGTGTGCGTCTACCCCGAGAGTAGAGATAAACCTGTAAGTTCTGGGTAACCAGCTGTCATGGTTCCAGCCCCTCACCCCCCTGTAGTCCTCAGTCTGAAGCTGGCATTGCCTACATCATGTGTGGCCACCATGCGCCATGCGCCATGCGCCATGCGCCATGCACCCCCCCCCCCCCCCTCCACCCCCCCCCCCCCCACCCCACCCCCCCCACCCCCTCGGCGGTTGGCTGGCGATGACTCAGAACGTTCCACCTGTGCCAGCTGTTCCTCTCCACACACGGGGGGCAGGTGTTCCCCACCGCACAGAGGATGGGCGGGGCCAGCTGGTCTCCATGGAAACCGGCCATGCACTGCAGTTCCGCAGCCGCTCCTATGACCAGAAATCCGCTGAATCTGGGCGGGGGGGCGGCGGGGGGGGGGGGCAGGTTAGTGGGCTAGGAAGGGTTTTCACACACCAAAAGTACAAAGGAGAACAGTTCCAAGACATGCCATATTTATACTGAGAGATGATGCACATTACGTCCCCCCCCCCGTTTTGGGAATGAAACTGAGAAGTGCAGGTGCCGTTTTATTTTTAAAATGTGGAACCTTCGCCTCGGTCCTCTTCCTCAAACCTAATTCTGTTTTTCTGCACCCCTGCCTCCCCTCGTCTGTCCGCATTCAGAGGGAGGAGGGAGGTGCGGTAAAGGGACTGTGTGCTGTACCTGTTCCCGCTGTCTCCCGCCCCATCCCCCCCCCATCCCCCCCGCTTACACAACCAGGGCCTCTCCCTGGACTTTACAGCCTACGTCCAAAAGCTGCCGCATGACAGAGGGGGGGAGAGACCGATTCAGGGTGGGATGGGGGGGGGGGGGTTCGTTCTGTCACTCTCCCCCAGCCTGGGGGGGGGGGGGGGGGGGGCAGTACTACAGGCTGAAGGGGCTGTTCTGTTATGTCTCTAAATGATTGCAAATGTAAAAGATGTACATATAGCCTATATACTTACACACAGGTACATACACACACAAACACACACACACACACGCACACACACTCACACCTGTGGGCCAGGGAGGGGTCGGGCCCCGCCTGGCTGCTTGATCGACCCCCATCCCAGATGAGCAGCGGGATGTGTCATCTGATTATGTGTCATATTTGAGCGATGTAGATAGTGTGTCATATTTGAGTGATGTAGATGTAGATAGTGTGTCATATTTGAGCGATGTATGTAGATAGTGTGTCATATTTGAGCGGTGTAGATGTAGATAATGAGCCATATCTGAGCGGTGTTGGTGCAGGCGTTCCGTGTACAGTGTACGTAGCGTACTGTACGCTAATCCTCCCTGGCTCGCCCACGCGGAAGTGACACGCGCTCGCCGCACGGCGTTACTTCCTCAACTCCCGCACCACAACTTCTCCCCGCCACAAACACGACCTCGCCGTCTCGGATTACAGGGAACTGCCGGGGCGTTTGGAAGCACCCCCCCCCCCCCCCCCCCCCCACGCTCCCCCCTGCGGCCTGTGAGATTTTCTGGAACTGCCGGCATCCCAGCACGTGCACCGTGTTCTGCAGCGGATTTGCATGCCGCTCTGTCTCAGTTCTGCACGCGAGCAGAACGTGATGGGGGGGGGGGGGGTCGCCTCTGTGATGTCACAGAGAGCGGGGTTCCGGAACATTCAGTTATAGTGTTGTCCTCAACAAACTGCTCCCCGCTCCCCCCTCCCCATCCTCAACAAGCTGCTCCCCCCCCCCCCCCCCCCCCCCCCCTCCCCCCCCCACCCCGGCGTTCCGTACGCGGTGTAACTCTGGAATCACACACCTATTTCTGCCCGGAATGTGGGGACCCCGCAAATTGTTATTGTGGAAGAAGAAAAAAAAAAAAACTGGAGCGCAGCCACGCCCGGCTCTCTGCAGCCGCGCTCTTTCTGTGTGACTGCTCTCTCAGAAATGTTTTGTAATTTCAAAAAAATGTGTCACAGACAGTCGTACTTAAATGCACAGAAACTGAGCCAGAAATGAAGAAAAAACAATAACAAAACAGGTCATCAGGCTGAGACAAATGTGTGACAGCTGTCAGGCAGCCATCAAGGTCATTGAGGACTGCGGTCAAGGATTGAGTTTCGGGTAAAAGAATTGAGCTGTACCTTCCTGCGAGACACTTAACCTGAATAATATTGCATTTCTAAATAAGAAAATTTTTAATAAAAATTTATTTTAGCATATGTTTTTCCCCAGCATAGAAATTGCGGTACTTTTGTTTAACTAACAACACCTTCCTGTCTCAAGACCGGTGAGAAACATCAAGCTCTGGGGCCCTCTGTGGGGCCCCTTGTGGCCCCTGCGAGAGCCTGCAAGCCACAGCACTGCATAAGAACCTCTACAGTGCCGTGCTGGAACACAGCGGCTCAAGGAAACAGCCAAAGAACTGTGACATAATAGAGGTGGGCGGAGTCCCGTTCACATGGCAACACCAAAGCACCAGAGGGAAACAGAGGGAAACACACACAATGTGTCTACAAGGGCGCACACACAGACGCGCTCACACGTGTTTGCATGCAACTTATACATGTTTGCATGCGCTCATGCATGTTTTCATGCGCTGACATGGCGTACGCACCTGTGCATGCACATGCATTTGCAGCCAAATGCACAGCTGGGACCGAAAAGTCTGAGGACACCTGCAGAGCCGATTGTTGTCATTATTTATCGAGGGCCAATATGACCGCCGTACTTGGTTTACACTTCTTATTCGAGGACACATTATTTTAGTCAAAAAGGAGTGTGGCTATTTATTGAAGGTCTTTCGCCCTGATTACTGCCTCCAGCACCTCGTCTTCCGTTTCACTCCAGCGCTGTCTGGACGCTCCCGCAGCTGCTCTGCTGACGTGAGGCCCTGGACACCCCCGTGGCTGCTCTGCTGACGTGAGGCCCTGGAGATGAGCGGTGCCGATCGGCAGAAAGAGCAGCGCATCGCTGCACCGCTCAGGAGCTCCGCTTTCCGTTTGGCATCATGGAATGTTCCAGAGATCACAGGAAGTGCGGGATAAGAGATAAGGGTGGAGAGAGAGAGGAGAGGGGGGAGGGAGAGAGAGAGAGAGAGAGAGGGAGAGATAAGGGTGGAGGTGAAGGAAAGGTCACTGGCAGGCAAACAGGCCCGATATCTCAGGAGAGAGAGAGAGGGGAGGGGGGAGAAAGAGGGAGAGAGAGAGGGAAAAGAGAGAAGAGAGACAGAGAGAGAACAGAGAGAGAGACAGAAAAACAGAGACAAGAGAGAGATATCACCTGACTGATATAAATACCTGAATGTAACAGACACACACACACACACACACACACACGCACAAACACAAACCCCCCCCCCCCCCAAACTCTTCCCAAAAACATTTTCCCCACGGAGGTCAAACCAGGTTCACCGGCACCAAGAACACTCTCCCCTGCTTCCCCAGGACCCCCTCACGCGCAGCGCAGGCAGAGAGAGGGAAAAACACGGTCAGGGTGCGGTCAGGTCTCTGAAGCGATTGGGGAGTGGAGGAGCGCGAAGGATTTTACAGCCCAGGTGCACACGCCCCCCTCGGCCGCCATTTTACCTGTGCATTCTGGCCCTGCGCTCTGGCCCTGCGCTCTGGCCCTGTGCTGGCCCTGTGCTCTGGCCCTGCGCCTTTCCCCTCAAAGCGCAAAGAAATAACAACATTAAACTGGGACACAGAGGCATCTCAGGCTGGGGGGGTTATTCTCAGTGTGGGGGGGGTTATTCGCAGTCGGGGGGGTTTATTCTCAGTCGGGGGGGGGGTTATTCTCAGTGTGGGGGGGTTATTCTCAGTCTGGGGGGGGTTATTCTCAGTGTGGGGGGGTTATTCTCAGTGGGGGGGGTTATTCTCAGTGGGGGGGGTTATTCTCAGTCTAGGGGGGTTATTCTGGGGGGGGTTATTCTCAGTCGGGGGGGGTTATTCTCAGTCGGGGGGGGGGGTTATTCTCAGTCGGGGGGGGGGGGGGGTTATTCTCAGTCGGGGGGGGGGGTTATCTCAGTCGAGTCGGGGGGGGTTATTCTCAGCCAGGGGGGGGGGGGGGGTCGGGGGGGGGGTTATGGCGGTTCGCGGTGACTCAGCTCCTTCATGCACGCAGTCAGAGATGCGAGGGCGCTCCGCTCATGTGCACCCGGTCACATGACCTCCGGAGAGAACGGCGGTTCCTGTGCGGTGGCCCCCGGGGGCACGGTGGGAGGCGCGAGGCGTCCGCGAGTGAAAAAAACAAAACGCCGTGTTCCTTTCGTTCTCTCTGTCGCTCCCCCCCCCCCACACCACCTCACCCCAAGACCAAAGAGTACACCCACGGTCCTCCCCAAAATTCCTGTCATACCAGGTCACCCCCACCCCCGCCCCCGCCCCCCCCCCTTCCCAAAAAAGACAGGGCCGAGTGAAAATTCCGGAGGGGTGAGTTATTCACATCCGTGCCGTACGGCAGCCAAAAACAAAAACAAAAAAAAACGCATAGGAAACTCCTATGACCGGCAGGACGGAGATTTCCCAGCAGCAGTGAGAACAGCCTCCCCAATCCACCCCCCCCTCCCGCTCCACACCCGCCCCCCCCCCCCCCCCCCCCCCCCCAGGGCATCAAACTCACTTCCTGAAGGGACTGCTGTTCATGCAACTGCTCCCTTTTTTTGTTTTGTTTTGTTTTGTTGTCGTTGTTGAAAATTCCCAACTGAACTGGTTGGAAGCAGTTTGCTTCACAGGCATTAATACATTTACTTACTTTAACAAAAATACACCAGGACACAAATCTTTCATCCCACATGAAAAATACTTTTTTTCTCCTTAGATGATAGGACTTTCATTACAATTATTTTTTAAAAGTTAACAATGAATTGGCCTGATTAATAAGTAGTAATACACATACATTTACACACACACACACACACACACACACACCCACACACTACACACACACACACACACACTACACACAACACACATGCACACACACACTACACACAGACACACATTTATAAACACACACACTACACGCACACACGTGTACACACACACACATGCACACAAACACACACATACATACACGCACACACACACAGACACACATATATACATGCACACTTGCGCAGACACACATGCGCGAGCACACACAGGCACGCATACACACACACACACACACACACTAACACACACTACATGCACATGCACAAAGCACTACACACACTACATGCACACACATTACAAGGACTACACACACACTACATGCACACACGGATTACAAGCACTACACACACACTACATGCACACACATTACAAGGACTACACACACACTACATCCACACACGGATTACAAGCACTACACACACACTACATGCACACACGGACTACAAGCACTACACACACGCACGCACACACACACACGCAGACATGCACTCACTCACCCGCACACACACACACACACACACACACACACTGACATGCACTCACTCACACGCACACACACACACATATACTCACCCCTGCACATATACACAACTGCAAACACGCTCACAACTATTTCAAACAGCAATCAAAACTCATTTGACCTCACTTTCTCTTACATAAATCACTACTGAATTCATTACGCATTAGTCAGTGAGAGCTGGACAACTGCCAAACAAAAAAAAAATGTTTACAATGTGGACATTTATGCGTGCTTCCCCATTTGGTGACAAGAGGGCTGCTATTTGAAGGGTTCAGAAACGTTGACTGTGGGCAACAGCTTCAGTCAGCAGTCTAGTGGCCATTAATGCTGTTGTGCTGCCATCTTCTGGTAGCCATGGAACTGAAATGTTTTAAGTCCAGGAATTTTGTTTTGTTTTCACTTTGGCTGCTTCGGAGTTCAAAGTTCGACAAAACTGTGCTGCTTCGAAACCGTTACTGTTGAAAGATTAAAAATTCAAGGTTCTCTCATTTGCTGAAGACGATTTATGATGTGGACCATATGGAGAGTGAACCTTTACCCACAGACTGCTCTGAAAAGTTTGGAACAAACATTACATTTATTTAAATTCTAACACTCTAAACGATCGACTTATTTCCTTCACGTCACCCTCCTCCTTACAGAAAGTTTTGTTTGCTGCACAATAAATTTTCAGACTGTGTGCTAACATTAAAAGTTGCTTGGCAAAAAAAATAAAACAAAAAAGAACAAAGCTTGAATTTGTTTGAAAATTCTAGCCAACATCCGCCAGCGTTTTCTAACGTTGATTCCACATCAGTCTGTGTCGGAAAGGCTTGTTTTGTGTTTCTGTGCGCTCCAGTGTGTGTCACCCCAACATCCAGGAAGTATACTCCGAAAATGTACCCTCGACCTAGACTGCACAGGAGAAGACACTGCCATGGCAACAGCAGATTTCATGAACACGCGAAGGCTCTCGATCAATGCAAACGCGCCCCGACACGGACAGAGTTCATTTAAACACAACAGTGGGTTAGCCAAATAAAATTTATTTCCGTCAATCTCATCCACTGTACAAAGCAAAGAGGAAAAGGTGCCTGGCAGTCCATGGCTCGCGGGTGTCGGGGAGGGCAGGCGCTCAGCGTGGTGGCAAGGCCACTTCCACAAAGCACCTAAAAGGGAAGGGGAGAGAAGAACACCCCGCTGTTGAAACAAAATGGCCGAAAGGCACCACAGCGGCCATCTTTACAGATAAGCCCTCACTTCCTCTACGCCAGGGGGTCCTCGGTCTCATCCGGAAAGGGCCGGTGCCGGTGCAGGGTTTCGTTCCGGCCGAGAAGAAACACACCTGAACCTGATAATCAAGGCCCCTAGCAAAGACCCCAGTGGTTGATGGGTAGAATCAGGTGTGTAACTGCTTGGTCGGAACGAAAACTTGCACCCGCAACAGCCGTTTCTGGATGAGGCTGAGGACCCCCTAGGTCTATAGATTTCACACTCATATGTTATCAAGAGGGGAAACGGTTCCAACCCTCGTCCTGAAGAGCTTCAGGATCTGCTGGTTTCCTGTCTTAACCTTCAAATATCTAAATAATACAGAAATTTGCATAGGAAACCGGGTGTGGTCGGTTTACTGTGTAAATAAACAGCTTTGATTAACTAATTATACACAGATGAAAACTTCTGCCACTTTTCCACAACGAAGACCAGCAGACCCTGCGGCTCTACGAGGCTCTGGTCGGGGATCCCCAGCAGGTGCAGGTATCCGCACGTGCATGCATACACCCACCAGCAGGAGGAGCTCTACTCCAGCGCCTTGACGATGGCCTCGTTGGCCTCGATGCTGATCAGGCACCTCCGTGCGGGCCGCCTCGTCCGCGGTGGCCAGCAGGTCGGCCTGGGCCTTCTCCAGGTTCGCTTTGGCCGCCTGGTGGAGACAGACAACCCGTGTCCTCATTTCACGAGCACCAATCAGGGTCCTGACCCATCTCAGGAGCACCAATCAGGGTCTTGACCAATATTAGGAGCACCAATCAGGGTCCTGACCAATCTCAGGAGCACCGGTCAGGGTCCTGACCAATCTCAGGAGCACCAATCAGGGTCCTGACCAATCTTAGGAGCACCAATCAGGGTCCAGACCAATTTTAGGAGCACCAATCAGGGTCCTGACCAATCTCAGGAGCACCAATCAGGGTCCTGACCAATCTCAGGAGCACCAATCAGGGTCCTGACCAATCTTAGGAGCACCAATCAGGGTCCAGACCAATTTAGGAGCACCAATCAGGGTCCTGACCAATTTTAGGAGCACCAATCAGAGTGCTGACCAACCTCTAATCATCCATCACGTGAAAAAAGGCAAAACATCAGCACTCCTCCTCTGTAATGCTACATGAACATGGAGCCTGGAGATTGCATTGTGCTATGCTGGGCTGTGCAGTCCCCCTGGGCCTCAAGATGAATCAGCTCAGGGGAAGATGAAGATGGAGGCAGATGAAGGGCTAGAGATGGCGTCTCCACTCCGCCAGTGGAGCACTTACCGCCAAGTCCAAGCTGTCCAGAGTCACCGCCTCTTCAGCGAGGAGCTGAACGGAGGAGTCTGCGTTCACCGTGACAGATCCGCTGCTCACTGCAAACAGAGTAATTAATCAGCTCGTTAACACGCTGCTCACTACAGAGTAATCAGCTCATTAACACGCTGCTCACTGCAAACGGAGCAATCAGCTCGTTAACACGCTGCTCACTGCAAACGGAGCAATCAGCTCGTTAACACGCTGCTCACTGCAAACAGAGTAATTAATCAGCTCGTTAACACGCTGCTCACTGCAAACGGAGCAATCAGCTCGTTAACACGCTGCTCACTGCAAACAGAGTAATTAATCAGCTCGTTAACACGCTGCTCACTGCAAACGGAGCAATCAGCTCGTTAACACGCTGCTCACTGCAAACAGAGCAATCAGCTCGTTAACACGCTGCTCACTGCAAACAGAGTAATTAATCAGCTCGTTGACACGCTGCTCACTGCAAACA
The DNA here is from genome assembly GCA_025169545.1 of Anguilla japonica. Taxonomy (NCBI): domain Eukaryota; kingdom Metazoa; phylum Chordata; class Actinopteri; order Anguilliformes; family Anguillidae; genus Anguilla; species Anguilla japonica. The sequence continues at coordinate 5,762,072 of CM045888.1, read as the reverse complement.
GAGTAATTAATCAGCTCGTTAACACGCTGCTCACTGCAAACGGAGTAATTAATCAGCTCGTTAACAAGCTGCTCACTGCAAACAGAGTAATTAATCAGCTCGTTAACAAGCTGCTCACTGCAAACAGAGTAATTAATCAGCTCGTTAACACGCTTCTCACTGCAAACAGAGTAATTAATCAACTCGTTAACATGCTGCTCACTGCAAACAGAGTAATTAATCAGCTCGTTAACACGCTTCTCACTGCAAACAGAGCAATCAGCTCGTTAACATGCTGCTCACTGCAAACAGAGTAATTAATCAACTCGTTAACACGCTGCTCACTGCAAACAGAGTAATCAGCTCGTTAACACGCTGCTCACTGCAAACACAGCAATCAGCTCGTTAACACGCTGCTCACTGCAAACGGAGCAAACAGCTCGTTAACACGCTGCTCACTGCAAACAGAGTAATTAATCAGCTCGTTAACACGCTGCTCACTGCAAACGGAGCAATCAGCTCGTTAACACGCTGCTCACTGCAAACAGAGTAATAAGCTCGTTAACACGCTGCTCACTGCAAACGGAGCAATCAGCTCGTTAACACGCTGCTCACTGCAAACGGAGCAATCAGCTCGTTAACACGCTGCTCACTGCAAACAGAGTAATTAATCAGCTCGTTAACACGCTGCTCACTGCAAACAGAGTAATTAATCAGCTCGTTAACACGCTGCTCACTGCAAACGGAGCAATCAGCTCGTTAACACGCTGCTCACTGCAAACGGAGCAATCAGCTCGTTAACACGCTGCTCACTGCAAACAGAGTAATTAATCAGCTCGTTAACACGCTGCTCACTGCAAACGGAGCAATAAGCTCGTTAACACGCTGCTCACTGCAAACGGAGCAATCAGCTCGTTAACACGCTGCTCACTGCAAACGGAGCAATCAGCTCGTTAACACGCTGCTCACTGCAAACGGAGCAATCAGCTCGTTAACACGCTGCTCACTGCAAACAGAGTAATTAATCAGCTCGTTAACACGCTGCTCACTGCAAGGGGTGTCCACATAAGCTGCTTTTCCAGCTGCTTTTGCATGGTACCAGCTCAACTCGACTCGACTCGCTGTTGGTACCAGGTACTTCGTTTTCCACTGCAGATAGTACCCCAGTCAATGTAGCTGGTCCTCATTAGCGACGCTGCATGAAACGCGTTGCTCTGACCAATCCGTGGTCTGCAGTGTTTTCACGTCACCTTCTAGTATCCCCTCAGCTCGCTTGGAACCTCGACGGAGGTGATACCAAAAAAGTACCAGGTACTATCCACAACTTTTGCCCGATGGAAAACCAAAAAAGTCGAGTAGAGTCGAGTCGAACCGGTACCATGCGATGGAAAAGCGGCTATACTTTTGGCCACGCAGTGTATGTCCCGTCACCACAGTGTGTAAACACTCCACACAGAACCTAAATTAGGCTTTCATCCAAGAACGACAATCTGCATTGCGAATGACTTGGCTCCAAGAGTGACCCAGACGGCTGCGCGAAAATCTCACCGAAAAATTTTGTAGCGGTGCCGTCGTCGCCGAACACGGTGACCACGCCGGGCCGCAGGACCTGCAGCGTGGGCACGTGCGCGGGCAGGATGCCGAACGCCCCCGTCAGCGTCGGCACGTCCACCTGTTTCACGCTCGCTCCGTTAAAAAACACCTGAGGAAGAACGGCGGACGTGAAGACCACACCAACCGAGCGACGCCGCCTAGGCAACCGCAGTTTTATTCTTAATTTGAATATTTCAACAATTATGATGTGTTTGGCAATGCGTAATAATATTCCCCCTCCACTGGAAAACACTTGGATAGTAACATGGGCAACACAGATGTTATTAACATTTCCCTGTATTATTATTAGTAGTAGTAATAGTAGTTTTTATAATACAGATATGTGTAGATATTTCAATCCAGATTCGCGGTTATGTGTTAAAACAACAGCTTAATGTATTGAATATTCAAGTTTCACAACAATTTAACTTTTGCCAGTAAACTACAGTACAAAGCTGAAATCTCACGTTTCATATGTAAACATTGTGCCAAGTATAGCAAACCATTACATAATAACATACAACATTAGGTAACAAGATCAGCTACGTTTATTCATAAATATTACTTTGTTAACCAAATCTGCATGCCGGCACAGTTTTTCATTAGCCAGCACTATATTAAAGATGTAACATGTTATCCTAACAGGCCTCAAAATAACCTTCAGTTAATGCACCTTACAGTGCAACGTTGCAAGGAACCGTAACTTGCTAGCTAACTAGCTTTGTGCAGCTAGCTAGCTGCTCCATTAGGATAAGGACAACCCAACGCAACTAGCACCAAACCCGTGCGAGCAGCGTGCTAGCTAGCGAGACAGCCCTTTGGTTTATTCTCTGACATTTGCCTGCTCCGGTCACATAACATCACAGCAAAGCACATTTGCTGTAAACTACATTGTGCCAGTGATTCCCTGAAATGTCACGAAACCATGTCAATATCAGCTCACGTTAGCTAGCCAGCTAGCATTTGACCAGGGCCAAAGTTGTAACCCGCGGACGTCGGTACCTGAGTCGGCGAGGCGAAAGTGAAGGACATCTGGGGCGCAGTGGAAGGAGCGTCGGCGTAACATCGGGTTTGGCGCAAAACGGGGAGGGAACGGCGGAGAAGGAACCTTGCAGCCAACATTTTGCTGAAATAAAATGTTTTTCAGAGGGGGAACAGACACCCGCACAGCGCACAGTTAAAGCTGACAGACGACGTGCACCCAGCAAGACAAGGACAGACAGTTTACCCAGAAGGCCACAAAATCGTTTGTTTCAAAGCTTCACGGGAAATGTAGTTATCGAGAGGAGTTGGGTTTTAACGTTGAAACATGCCCCGTTCTTCAACTCTTTAAAATAAGGAAGTACAATGAAAACAAATCAGTGTTCATTCTGTATTAAAATGACAAAATTAACATGCAGTCACATTTTTTCTTTTTAAAATCAATCTACAATTGAACATTTTCTAAACATGTTAAATGATTAGTTGTAGTTTTTCTTGTACAATAACAGTTGGAATAATTATTACCACCATCTAATTATTGTTAGATTTACTCAATTTTTACTGTAATATTTAATTTTTACAGACTGCAAAAGTTCAATGAAGATGGTAGATAAATAAATCATCACCACCACCACCACCACCACCACTATTGTTATTATTATTATTATTATTATTATTATTATTATTATTATTATTATTATTATTATTATTATTATTATTGTCTGTTTTATCTATCTGTTTTTTATGTGTTCATAAGTTTAAGAGGAAATTATTAAACAGCTTATGTGTTTAGCAACCCAATTAGGAGCCAACTGATTCACCCCAGTCTTTAATTTGACCAGTTAAAACATTTGTGACCCTTTTCATGGAATATATCACAATAAGCACGATGTAAACATGGAATTTTTATTCTTCATGTTATGCCTTGATATGTCTGACATAATGTGGTCTAAGGGGGTAAACAATCCCTCTAAATGCGAAAAGCACTTAATTAAGTAAAATGAACAGCTTTGTATTCCAAGCGCAGTAGTTTTTAAATTTTAAAAAATCAGCATACATAGGGATCCCCCAAGTTCAAGGTTGGGAACTGTTTTTATACAGTCTATAGTTGGGAACCACGGCTGTAACGAGTTCGGTTACTGCCAGGAGGTGGCGCAATACGAATAAAAAAATTTAAACACGTCTGCTTGACCGTCTGTGTTCGATCAGCAGAAGAAGACTGCTATGCGTTTTCACAAAATGTGGATGGCATAAAAAAAAACAGAAGCAAGAAAATAAATTTGTAAATACAGAAATGCTCTAATTTGTACGTGTATGTAGTAAACAATTGCACCTCTATAAGTGTCCATTCCGGACGAGCATCGTCAGTCACCTCACGAGCAGCCAAATCCAGCCGTTAGGCGTCAGCAGAACATTGAGTGGGCGTGCTGACGTCACGTCACGATGGCGTGTTGATGTCAGGGGGGTGTTTTGACGAAGCAGCTTTTTTTTGGTTTAGCACTAGGAACCAGTTCGGGAAATCCTCGAGCAGACGCATAACTGTATGTCGCACTTGCGATTGTGGCACTCAGCCATGGCATCGATTGGACACTGAATAATAAAATGACTCATCAAGACCGATTGAAATAGAAATGATAAAATTAGGTTTGCTTACACATATACATCCTCGGCAATCGAGCACGTAATTATCAAGCAAAACGTCCAGCCTCAGGCAAAGCACTTACAATACATCGGGGCAAATAACGGCACTATGACCTTGAGAATAGAAATGTTGCAGAAGCAGGGAAGCCTTCAGAATTTAAAATGACTCCGGGGTTTCCGTTTGCTCTTGCCGTTCGGTCACGAAGTGAGGATTGCGGACGAACCGTCGCGCACAGTCGCTGCCTAGTGCTGCTTGCAAGGACTCAAGAAGGAAGCTTACATAATATCTTGCACACATGCATTTAAAATAAAAAAAAACCTCGCCTTACGCGTAAAAGCAGAGAATGAGTTACCCATTAACTGTAAACCGTGCTTGCTTCGCCTGTGTGCATTCGTTTGGACACGCGCTGGCACACACGCACGCGTGCACATACAAAGGCGGTTCTTAAATGTAATTTGACATTCGGGAATGACAGATAAAAAATCTATGATATGTTAGTGTGTTCAATGTATGAACACGCTAACACAAAATCTGAGATTACATGCAGTGCCATATGTGTCAAGAGCTCCTGACACATACTTTGTGTGTTTTCCGCTTACATTGATGTCCACAATGGAATAAAAATCCATTCTGAATGACTGTACAGAAATATGAACTAACTGCTCGTAGCAGTCACAGACACCGCATGCGAGAATCTCCCATTTCTAGTCACTACGCTCAACGTCGCTTCTCGGGTCACGTGGTGCTTCCCAGACTGGACTGTGGGTGTGTCTTAAGGCATAGGGTTTCATTCATAAATACTTTTAGCATTTAAATCAAAATTAAGGTGTTTGCAGAAGGCTGGTACCATTGGTTTCTGACTAGATCGCCCTGGATGGACCACATGAATTACAATAAGGTGAGCACTAACCGTTCATACCGCTAAACGATACACGTCTGACCTACACAACATTTGATTTCCATAGCATAATATAATTACTGTGTTGCGTATGGTGTTGTTTTAGACTTATGAAACTCAGCCTAAGAATTGTACGTTCGTGTCTTCCCTTTTTCACAAACGCATGTTCAATGAAAGGTGAAAACGGGAAAGTATATCAGCATTTAAGATATATACATATATTAATTGTAGGTAGTTGTCCTAAAAATGTGACGATGTTATGGACTATGACAGTATTTTGACATTTAAATAGCGAAGTGGTGGGAAGATGTAAAAAAAAAAAACGCGAGTAGGTATCAAAGTTTGACAGATGAATCTGGCTCCAGCTAGTATCCGGTAACCCCACGGGCGATATCTTGGTCTTCTCCTGCGCCTTGGTGTGTAGATATGCAGCACGATTATTATTTTTAATTAGCTGACATTATTCATCATAACGGGCTGGAATACACCACGTCTTTATCATTCTCTTAACGCTGGATCGGAACGAAAAGATGCTGACAAAAGCGCTGCAGCGTTTCGGCTTTAAAAAAATCTAATTCTGAAATAGACAACAAGCATACACAGCACCGTTTCTCCAAAACCCAAGGATAAAACAAAATTAAAAGGGAGACGACTGCATTATCCAAGAATTACTCGATACCCCAAATGCTCCAGTTTTTCCTTTTATATGTAGAAAGTGTAGGCTACACATCTTTTCGCACGACACGACGATCTGTGCTTTCCTGTTGGACAGCATCCCTGTAGCCTTAATACAGCGCGAGGAACCGCCAGCTAACAATTTTGATAAAAGTTGATAAAACAAAATATGAGGGGTAAAAAACGTTCGCGTCGGCTGAGATCAAAACAACTCAAGAAATAGCTTTCAGTAGTTATTGGTGAACACGGGAAGCTGCTATCAGGTTTGACGGAAGTGGCCCGGTTACATATTAATAAATAGGCTACTCTCTACGGACGTCTCTTACCACTGCGTAAAACCATTGTAACGGAACATACATGAACACCTTTAGCCTATATCTGAGGGAAAGACTGGAGACGAGGCAGCAGACGTAAGCGGGCACATGAACAAGAACCGGCGGGCTTCCGTAGTTATCAATTCCACTTTCATTCATTCGAATGTAACGACATCCGGGGGTTCAATACAACTGTGGAGGTCTTAAAATTAAAATAATGAATGTGCCGATGGCTGTATAAGAAAAAAAGGTTCTTATTATCAGTTATGTCATAAAGGTGACTTATTTGTGGTGTATTAAAACGTTTTTATAGCAATCACTAATCTCCGTTCCATGTAGCCTAAGGGCTATGGCAATATTTTAGTCTTTAAGAAATGTGTGATCTAGTAAAATAAGAAAAGTGTTCTTGGACTTGTTATAGTTTTGTTCTATGTGTCATTCAAAAGTGTGCGCGGATATTTATTTATTTATTTTGGGAGATGGGGGATGAGGGGGGTTGGTATTGGGGTGGATGGGGGCACCCCGAACAGTGCACAGATCACTTTGTCTACATTGCTATCTATTTGCCAGCTCTGTAGCGTGGGTAGTCTTTACATATTTATAACGAAATAACATATAAAGGCATTTATCAAGTAACCACACCTTGGCCATAACGAATCGTTTATTTCCTACATGTCATTATGCGAAACATCGTTATTGGCCAAAATAAATTGAATTAATTTCAAAGAATGACTCTGTTTAACCTTCGAAAACAAATTTCAGAGGCGCAACCTGCTCTTGCGCACGACTGGCTATCTAAGACCTGCTTCTAGATTCTGCAATTCTGAGTTTTTGATTTTCAAGTCACGCTTTAATCTTGGCCTCCCCCAGCGCGCCAAGTCTTAAAAATATCCCCGAACGTGCTTCAGCTGAAAATTTCCCTCACGAATGGGCACTGATCTGCGCCGCGAGCCGTCCTTCTGGAACTACCGCCTTTGTGCGTAAGCACAATACCTGATCCAAAGAGGCTCTTTGTGACGACTGTAATGACTCCACATGCACATGTTATCCGGTGTTATTTTGAATCAAAAGGGAAATGAATGCGTGCAGGCTACTGACCGGCATTGTAAATAGTTTTAGCTGCTATACCGACTACTCCATATAGCTCCGAGCAAATCAATCCTTCATGTGATGACGCAGACAGTGGGATTGACGTGTATTTCGGAAAGAAAGGCTACCTTGCTAAATGAAATCCACCTACCACATCATAAATATGTGGCTATATTAAAAAAAAAAAAAAATTAGCAACAGAGAAAAACCAACGCTGTCACTACGCTCATATCAGAAAAAGGTTGTTATTCTGCCGAGTCATGATTTATCTGGCTCCACAACACAAAGATGGGAACGACATAGACCTCAAAAATAGAGTAAAATAGGAACATGTAATTATGTTGTTTTTTTTTTTTTTAAAACACACACAACCATACATTGTCATGCACATGTGGAAACACGCACGTACACATACACATTAACGCAACCACATGCAAAACATACCCAAATTGCATTGCTCGGAGATTATACTGCCATATTGTGTCGTATGTATGTGAGGCAGATTACCACGATTTAATACGATCAAACGCAAAGAGGTCACCGTAGTCAGAAAAGCACGCGGGCTAAGATCTTGCTCATCACACTAGAACGCTGCGTATTAATCAGGGGACAGCGCGCGAGTCGTTAAGCGCGTGGGTCTGATGATATGGCAGTATGATGAGCATGCTGTAAGGCGTAGTTTTTAAGGTAGGGCGAATTGTACGTAAAAACCAAAAAGACAAGACCAAAGATAAGAAGCAGAGGACTCGTTCATGACGTAGCACAACAGAGGAAGCCCCCAGGAACCACATTCGGGATTGCCAAAAAAGTTTCATTAATTTTTCTTCGTTTTTAATTAGAAGGAAGTGATTAGTGGCTTGTGCTTTGAGATTAATTACATGAGGGGTTAAAGGGGGTTTCTCATTCAGACGGCGATGAAAAATTATCTGTGGGTTCAAAGGAGTGCGGACACGTGGTGTTAGATCATGACTGTGTGTGTGTGTGTGTGGTGGTTGAGTGTGTATGCATGTACTAGTGTGTGTGTGTGTGTGTGTGTATGCGTGTACTAGTGTGTGTGTGTGTGTGTGTGTGTGTGGTGGTTGTGTGTGTATGTATGTATTAGCATGAGTGTGTGTGTGTGTGTGTGGAGGGGGAGGGATCATCATGTTAGTGTGTACATTTATGTGGTTGGGTGTATGTGTGTGCATGTGTATGGGGAAGTGGGGAGAGTTGAGTAGCAGGTTCCCTAACTTCTGCCCTCGTGTTTGCAGTGAGAGGGTCACGCTTGCCTGGACCATGAGCAATGAGTCGCCAGTTCTGAAAAACCTCACCAAAAATGCCACCGTAAGTGCAGCTGCCATCTTCTTCATTTTAATGAAGTAAATTGTTGTTGTTGTTGTTGTTGTTTTTGTAAACATTGCGTTCCACCAACTGACTCCTCGAGTCCCCTGAAAGGCAGCAGAGTCTGACCTTTTTCTTAGTACCTGAGGAAATGAAAGAAACTAATTTAAAGAGATAAATCAGCGACACAAAATAACCATCTTTTCAAAAACACCCACAACACTACCAGGGCAATACAAGCTTATCTAATGCCACTTATTGAGAAATACACACAATAAGCACATCTTAATCACCACAAGTGGTGATTAAATTTACGACCTGTGCCCTTGCATCAAAAAGCTTTTCAAGTGGCCCTTAACCCTTTGAAGGGCAGGGTTTTATTTTATTTTAAAAAAATTTTCTCCAAAATTCTAAGTCAGTGTTCTAGAACCACATTGCTTTCAGTTACCAGCCCTGTTTTTTTTAGAATTTACTTTTAAGGGGTGGGAACCAGTATTTTTAATGTTAAGAATATGATGATATCTTGTTGATCTGTTCAGTGTGCTCATCTGGAGCTCTTTCCCCACAACGCCTCTCTTCCAGGCTAGGACCTGGAACGTTACGTTTGGGTTCTAATGTAGAGTGGAATTCTAATGCGGAACTGCATCGTAGCTCAGTATGCAGCCAGATGGATAACTCATATGATAGGAAGGATCAACCATCCAATCAGAGCTCACCTCTGACAGAGCCATTTGAAATGCATGGAACTTATCAGGTCAGGGTCACCATCATTCTCCCCATTAAAAATGGTGACTGTGTCCAGTGATTTTTTAGGAAAATGCAACGTCATGGCAAACTATTCACCCACACGTACCCACGTGGTTGAAAAACAGAAGTAGAAAAATTGTTTTTTGTAGGGAACAGACCATGCTGATTCCACCAAGCAGATGGCCTTTATTTGATTATGAAAACTCCAAAAACACACACACATGCACTCACACACACACACACACACACACACACACACACACACACACACACACACACATACACACACACACTCACACACATACACACACACGCACACACTCACACACACACACGCACACACACACACACGGACAGTGTACGGTTCTGCCATCTTGCACACATTAATTGGAGCATTTGCACTGTAGCACACAGGAGCAGCTGGCTCTGGCTGTCTGGGAAGCTCACCAGCTGCAGAGGCGTAAATTATTTGTGTTGGGGAGGGGCAGCAGCGGTGGTGGGGGGATGGGGGGGGGCTGGGTGGACTGGGGGGGGGGGGTGGGGTCCTTTTGGGACGTCCCCCACTTGGAGACTCTCCGACGGGGAGAGGAGAGACTTGCCCTGGCACCCTGCTTTCGTAGTGGTCGACAGCGGCCTAATCAAATTTCCAAGCTGATAGTTTAAAATGCAGACAAACGGGCCCGTCATGTGATTAATCTCTGCCATGTCATTGGTCAGAGGATGTGCCGACTGTGTGTGCACCTTGCACCCTCTTACAACAGTGAGAGATGCAATAGACACTTTAACAACAAACGCATTGAAGGGTTAATACAGGACAAACAAAAACACAAAGGTGAAGTCTAGGAGTAAATCCTTGACCTTTCCACACCGAAAATAGAGAAATATCAGAGGCCGAATTTGTTCAAAATGAAACTCAATATATATATAAATATATTCAAGAATTATAAATATATATTTTCTGTTTGACACTACATGTCCAAAAGCAGGTCTGTGCTGTGCCTCCTGTGCTTCCTCTGTGTCGCGCAGGTGAGCTCCTTCCCCCCACCCTCCCCCCATCCCTATGGCCTCTCCCGAGAGCTGAGCCACACCTGGCACACCTGCACCCCCCCCCCCCCCCCCCCCCTAAAAAGAAAAAAAAGCTCCCCCAGGGTTTCCCTCAGACACCGCGTTCGGCTGGTAAGCCAGGTGACAGAAGACCAGACCTGTTCACCTGGGACACCCGTGCACGGCACGTTTCGGCTATAACGTAATTTACATTCTGTGAATCCGGCGTCTTTACAATAGCGAGTCTTAATTGATTTAATTGCTGTGATTTATTTACGATTTTCTGGTCTTTGGCAATAAAAGGTAATTTGATTATCCTTATCTGTATCCTTTTTTTTTTTTTTTTTTTTTGGGAGGGTGGGGGGTGTCAGCGGAACTGGTGCGATTTGTAAAGTGCCCTCCGCAGTCTGGGTTGACTGGTTGGGTTAACAGTGAGCTCTCTAATTGGGTTATTTGTCTGCTGTTCCCCCCCCCCCCCCCTCACCCCCACAGGGGGTGTAAGAGCAGTTGTCAAGAAGGGGGATGGGGTGGACTGGTAACATCTGGCACACCCCCCCCCCCCCCCCCCCCCCCCTTATCTTCTGCTTCTAATTTTAGACCACGGAGAGCTGATTCTTCTGTTCACCTGACGTACGGAAATTGAAGTTGGGATTTAATAATGGTCCTGGTCTCCTTTGTCAGAGTGAAGGGCAGAAGGAGTTCGGAGCCCACACTGAATAGTACAAATTTATAAAACAAAAATGAAACAAAACATAAAAATTTACATCCGCAATTATTGTGAAAATGGTTATTATTACTATTAGTATTAATATTAGTATTATTATTAATGAGAAGATGCAGAGTGGATTGTACTTGAGTAATGATTTTATTTACAGGATCCCAAAGTGCATTATAGTAGGGGTGAGGTGGGGGGGGGGGGGGGTTCAACCAACCAGAATCCATTTGTAGCCCCCACCTTGATGGTGCACGGTGGCCATTTTGTGTCGGAGTATTAACCACGATCTCAGAATGTAAGGATAATTCTGCAGGACACTATGATCCCGTGTGGGCTGTTCTGGGGAGCTCCTCGAGATCACGCTCCATCAATCAATCTTTTAAAAAAATGTTTACACTTTTATTTGCAAGCAGGCTGTCACACAACATTTCACAGCAGATGCTCTTCAGAGAGGGAACACAAGACCCTGAAAGGACCCCCAGCGGAGGCAAAAAGGGGGGGGGGTGACTAAATAATTATTTCCTGACCAGGAATGAACAGGTCAGATAAAGAATGGATGGATGGATGGATGGATGTACAGCATGTGAATGCACAGTATCTAGACGAGTGTCCCAGTAAACAAGCGCCTATCGCTCTACCATTGGTGCTAGCCGTCCCCCCCCCCCGCTGCACCACAGCAGCCCTCCCCAGGGAAGGCCCCTCCCCCCCCCCACCCCCCCTCCCCGAGCCGGACGGCGGTAACGCTCCCCGTTCCCTCCCCAGGACGTCCCGCGAGGTCCCGGGGGGTCCCAGGGGGACGCCTACGTCACCCTGCTGGTGCTGCTCTGCGTGTTCGCCGCGCTCATGCTGGTCCTGCTGTCCGTCCTGCTCGTCTTCTGCCGCCACTGTTACCAGGGCAACCGCCGCTACTCCAGGTGAGGCCGCTTCGCCGGGTTCACCTGGCCTGCCCGGCCAATTAGCCGAAGGTGGAAAACGCGCGCTCGGAGAATTAAAAGTCCTCCCCAGAAAATTTTTTTTTTTTTGTCCCCGATCGCCTGGACTTGCTAATTGGCGCTACTGGGGAGAGCCTCATCTCAGGCGGGTTCGACCTCAGCGTGTCACTTCCTGTGGAGGCGCCAAGCCGCCACGCCTCGCGTCACCGATTAGCAGCAGCGGCGCAGCTGCGCGGGGAGCCGGACTGAAGGGCGACAGTTAGGGAGCCGTTATTAACCCATCAAACGCAGGGGTGCCAGGCCTAAATACACACTTTAGCGCATGCACCAGTCCTCCCGAAAGGGGGGGTTTTTTTGACTGGGGGGGGGGGGGGGGGGGGAGGGGGAGGAGGGGAGGGGAGGAGGGGGGGGGGAGGGGGGTTTCCGCTCTGTCTGGCAACCTCTGTGGGAGATTCCCCGTGTTTAAAAGGCCAGTCTGATTTCCCCTCAGTGTCTCGTGTTATTTATTGCATTCAGACTGGATTTATATCGCAAGACGAGCAC
>CM045888.1:5739600-5744600 GCA_025169545.1 Anguilla japonica | reverse complement strand
GAGAAGCGGCACTTCTTCACCAGCACGGGGCGCAAGGGCAGCGTGTGCGAGAGCCTGGAGGCCCGGCTGTTCCAGGAGGACCTGGAGGACCAGGCCGCCGTGGCGGGAACGGGGGAGGAGGAGGAGGGGGAGGAGAAGGAGGAAGATGAGGACAGGAGTGCTGCAGGCTGGACCCCGTACGGGCAGGCCTTCCCCGCCGCTGCCGCCGCCATCGCCAAGGAGGCCCGGCCCCACCCCCAGACCCTGCGGCGGCGGGACTACAGCATCGACGAGAAGACCGACGCCCTCTTCAACGAGTTCCTGCGGCACGACCCCCGCTTCGACCAGCAGGAGTCGCCGGCGAGGCCCCGGCACCGGGCCTCCCGCGTGCACCTGCGCAAGCAGTGGCAGCGCGCCAAGCAGCACAGCGACCCCGGCGTGGGCGTGGCCCTCGCCCAGCGCGGCCCGCCCATGCGCCGCGGCGACAGCGCCAACTTCCCGCTGGACACGCGTTACCACGGCACCCTGCCGCGCATCGTCAGCGCCGCCGACGAGGAGGCCAGCGAGGCCGAGGCGCAGAGGGCGGAGCCTGCGGGGGGCGGGGCCAGGGCGGAGCCTGCGGGGGGCGGGGCCAGGGCGAAGTCGGCGGAGGGTGGGGCCAGAACGGAGTCTGCGGAAGATGGGGCCAGGGCGGAGTCTGCGAGGGGCGGAGCCATTGCGGGTGGGGCCAGGGCGGAGTCTGCGAGGGGCGGAGCCATTGCGGGTGGGGCCAGAGCGAGTCAGCTGAAGCCAGTGGTGCCATGCTTGGCTTGGAGTCCAGCAAAGATGAAGCACGGCTGGAGACCACTGAGGGTGGGGCCATTGGGGGCGGGGCCAAGGTCAAGGAGTCCGACATGACCGCGGTGGAGAGCTGCCAGGACGGGGCCAGCACTGCTGACGCAATCAGGGCGGAGTCTAGAGTGGGCGGAGCAGAAGCTGTGGACACGCCCCCTGCCGAGGCTCACAGGGCAGAGGCAGAGGAGGACCGCAGCAAGGTCAGCCCCAGCGGCAGCAGCAGCAGCAGCAGCAGCAGCAACCGCACAGTCAAAGAAGGGGACTCCGCCTCCCCTCCGCCCACCGAGCCCCCCCCGGCGCCCAGGACGGGCTACGGCCCCCAGACCGTCACCGACGAGCTGGCGGACAAGCTGGCCCGCGGCCTGGAGGACCGCCTCTACACCGGCCTCCGCCGGCCTGCAGGGGGCGCCGAGCGCGTGGTCAAATTCACCCACACCTCCCCCGAACACAGCCCCGTGTAACGCCATGGTCACCGACCCCCCCACCCCCCACCCCCCCCAATGCACCAGGGGAACGGGTAGCAGGTAAACGTACTCAGAGGGCGTCTGGGTGCACCCAAAAAAAACCCCATCGGAGTACGGAGGGTAAACCCAGAGGACCAGCTGGATATTAGTCCAAAAAAAAAATGTATCCATGTGTATCTCAGTGGCACCATCCTGTCAGAGGACACCAAAAAAAAAAGGAGGTGGGGGGGATGTCCCTGAAGAACAGGATCTCAGTGACTGTTCGCTTGAACAGGCCAAGCATCCGCCATCAGACACCTTCAACAGAAAGCTTTCCACTTCATTTGTTGATTTGCCATGGCCAACCAAATACTTTTTCCTGAGGGGATCACACACACACACACACACACACACACACACACACACACATTTAAATAACATTCACAGGTTTTTCCAGAGAACCACCTTTTGGAGCTCCGTGAATCCCTTTCTGTTGTTGGAGATGGTGGCTGTTGCGGTCAATGTGTAATGTCCACTGTGAAACCAGGTGCTATCCAACATGTCCTCCTGGCTGCTGCTGTGGAGGCGTGACCTATGACCTTCCGCCCCACCCACTGCTGAGGTTTCCAACTTTTTTGCAGGGGAAGTTTACGTATGGGTGCGCAGCAAAACTACAAAACCAAGAGCTCCAACCACTGTAACTATTCAGTTAAGTCTGGTTAATTCCACATAGCGAACAGCTAGCTGTCTGACTTTTTCCATATGTATATATGGGGTTGGGTGGAGCGGGGATATGCTCGAATTTCCAGGAGATTTCAGCAGAACAGGTGTTCCACGACGCCAGATCATTTCACAGCGAGGTTTCCAGGAGTTCAGGTGTTCTTCCAGGAGGCTCTTGGAACTTCCGAAGACTCTGGGCTGTCTGACATTTTTTTTTTTTCCTTCAACCCCCAAGGTCGTCGCCAGTGTGCGACATTACAGCACGTTGTCCTAAGCACAAGGTCAGAAAAGCACAGAGCAGGCAGGCCTCGCCCGAGGCCTACAGACCTGCCGCCAAAGGCTCCCACCTGGAGTCTTCTCATTACTTGTCCGTGTACAGGGACGCATCTCGGGGTTCTCGCGGTTCTTCGTACTTCGATCAGCTCTTGCCACACTTGCTGCACTCCAGCTACATTTGGAATGTCAGAAGTAGCAAAGGAGCTGGGAGGAGGTGTTACTGCCCCCAAGTGGACTGGAGGCTCCATGACACATCTTTTTTTTGATGAAGGCGGGGTACATCCATCCCTGATTGAGCCCCGATTGGGCAGTCATCTGTCGATCACCATGAGTCTGCCGGTTCATTGGCTGACTGACTGCCATACCACGCACAGAACCAATCCCTGCTAGGCTGATCGCATTCACACCCACGCCTTTCAGACCCAATAGAATCTAGAATTATAGAATTTAGAATAAATGAGAATGTAGGTGCATCTTAGCAATAGAGAAGCATTATACACATATGCTTTGGAACCATACAACATGCTACCCAATCTGCAATCGAGCATATTTAAACAAAAAAAAGAATGTGTAAAAATTAATTTTGATTAATATAAAAGCAGAGTAATCATCTGTTTCAGAGGCAAGACTAGCCTGCTTAAGATTTTTATGGTGTAAATAGGTAAAAATGCGGTTACGTGTTTTTTTAATTGTTTTTTTCTTCTTCTGCCAAATGTACTTGTCTGTTCCAGATCTACAGGAATCAGCTATTTTGTATAAAAACAAACGTGATCATTTTGGTGGTATACTTAGGTAAATCCTTAAGTGTTAGAGGACCTGTGAACACACCTGTCATTGTATAATTAAAAAGTAGCTTGTCCAAAGCATCAATACACTTTATAGTGTTTAGTTTTGCATGTGCAAACGTGAAAACTAAATGTTTTAGTTGTTCCATATCTCCTAAGAGATGTGTAACATTGCACACCATTAGGTACAGTGAGTACCTGTTGTCATGCTCTTTTACTTTTTGAAGTGAAGCGTTGATACGCACATTTAGTGGTTATATTTTAGGGCTTTTACTTTTTTTTTCTTCCAGTTCTTCCCCCCCTAGGAGTAAGGAGTGGTCTTATGAAATTTTTTTTTTGGATTTTTTTATTTTTTAAAAATAAAAATAAAAACTATATTTCTGTATTCTTGACTGTAACTGGGGAAAACGGGGTAAAAATAACTTTTATGACCCATATTTACTGAGGGACCAATCATTGTATGTATTTATTTTTTTCAGTCGGGAAATAAAGAATTCAGAAGTGAGGCTCTGTCTGAAAAGTCTAAGCAGTTCTTTGCCGTAACATGGAGGTATGTGTGTGGTTTTTTTTGGTGAGCAAGTACAAAGGGGTAGAGGAAAGGACATACTTGTGACAAATGACAACATACCCATGTAATGATAAAAAATAAAGGTAAATGGAGAACGATGTCCACAGATTGAAATGCGATTACGGTTTCAGGACACGCGTCGAGCCCTAACGAATCCTGATATATTTGTTTTTACAGGAATATTCAAATAGTACGTTGGCATTGAACTAGAACCGCTGTCTCGTTGTCCACTATCCAGCCAGTCAGTTAACGTGCGGATAGTGCGCGAGAACGTGTCAACGGCAACAAATTAATTACGTTGATTCATTAAGTTATTCTATCCGCAAGGTGACTCGCCAAACAAATGTCAAAATTTGGACCAGCACATCTCACACTAAATATGACCATACCTTGGCATTTTTAATCATTTACTTTTTTAAAACACGAATTATTTTCGTCTCAGAAAAATAGCTCTCCCACAGCGACGACATTGAAAAAAAATGCCACAAAATCACATTCAAAGTAGCCTATAATATTAGACTTCCCCTATATAATGTTGCATTGTGTACAGATGGAATACCGGTCCGGCCCGTTCCAGTCTTAGCAGGACAAGTCTGTCACATGACCTCTGACCCTCCTCTGCCATGTTCTTCAACCATCAATGCTCTGCTCCAGCTGCGTTCCGAAAAACTCCTCGTTGAAAATGTCGGGCCCGAACAGCGGGCAACTGACGGAAGAAACATCACGGTAACGGCGAGTATGACTCAGAATCAATATGGAGACTCAAGAGGGGGCGGAAAAAAACGGAGTTTTCGGATTTCACAACCCCCCCCCCAGAACACGGCAGCAAAAATAACCATCGCGGTGTTCTTCGCGTCTCTGTGCTAGTTTAATAGCGCTCCCCATGAAAACACTGCTGCACAAACAACAGGTCCTCCAGATCTGGGTCATAGAATTATGTTAAATAGGCTACTTTAACTCTTCAGACACCAGTGAATTTCCCGCATAGCACTACTACGCCGGAAAATGAAGTAGGCTATGCTTCTGCATTTAGAACTGAACCGTTCTAAATCGTAAAACAAAATTTTCGCCAATATTCAGAACTTTTTTTTTCTTTCTCTCATACGATTGCACATACTGGTTAGCAACGTGTGTTCATAAAAAAAATGTAAAATACGCGTTTGATGAAGGCCTGGAATCCACCTGGGTGGCATTCAGTTCTAATTTGTTGAGATGCTGATAGAGAGTTAGAACCCATTACTCCTGACACCTGGGGTCCGGTCTAAACAACCCTGTCACACCTGAAACATACGCAATCAAAGCCGGCTCCGCAAGCCTAACTTCATTTTAAGTATAGCCTACACTGATCCAGAAATCCAGATGAGACCCTGCCGACCTGGCTGGCAGTGCTGCCAG
>CM045888.1:5729600-5734600 GCA_025169545.1 Anguilla japonica | reverse complement strand
CCAGTTCTGACCCGGTTCTGACCTGTTTCTGACCTGGTTCTGACCCAGTTCTTACCCGGTTCTGACCTGTTTCTGACCTGGTTCTGACCCGGTTCTGACCTGGTTCAAAGTCAGCAGAGTTATTTTAACTTAGAGATTGCAAGCTCAAATCCAAGGTGGGGCACTGCCACGGCCACCTTGAGCCCGGTCCTTGAATTCCATCCATCCATTATCTAACCCACTAACTCGGGGTCACTGTGGGGGCTGGAGCCTATCCCAGCATGCATTGGGCAAGAGGCAGGGATACACTCTGGACATTTCGCCAACCTATCGCAGCGCACACACACACCATTCACTCACACCTACGGGCAATTTAGCGTCTTCAATTAGCCTGACCGGCATGTGTTTGGACTGCGGGAAGAACCCGGAGGAAACCCGGAGGAAACCCACGCGGACACACAAATTCCCGATGACATTCGAACCCAGAACAGCGCCATCCACCGCCCCACCGTGTCGCCCCCTAACCCGAATCGCTTCAGTCCATCTGTACAAAACGAAGACTGAGCAGAAATGCGCAAGCTTAGTAAATCACTCTGAATAAGTAAAAAAAAGAAAAGTATATTTAAAAAATAAAAATCTAATTCCAGCCTAAACATCTATCAGATGTGATCGAGGTCGTGGTCAGTGAGCAAACGCTACAGCGATGCAGAACGACAGCATTCGAGGGGTCCATGAGACAAAAACCCTAAAAACGCCTGCAGCTTCACCCCTCGAGAGAACTCCTGACCCGTCCCGGTTACCCCCAGCACCCCCAGGGGGGCTGAAAGCAGACAGTTTTTTGGGGCATGCGATTCCTCATCACAGCCTACTCTACTCAGGAACACGTTTTTTTTTTCTTTATATTTTTAAAATTAATTAGGGCGCTGCCAATTATGAGCTTGAACTCGAAACTCCAGAATGTGTTTGTCTACCCCGGATCACCAGAGACAGCGTTTAAAATGGCTCCAGGGTGGGAGACTGGGGATGCGGTCAGATCCAGAGCCCCGAGATGACAGGCGCTCAACACGCTGGCATCAGCGAGAAAAGAGCCCCCCCACACGCCATGGCCCTTATCCTCCATCTTCCTCCCTGATTCGAAATGGCCAATCACAGAGGAGCATCGGTGAGTGCAGCCTCGCTCGATTGCCAGGACGACCAGGAGAAAGGGCTGCCTCTGTTCCTCTGCAGTGCCCTTTAGGACTGAAAAACCAGGGAGGGAGGGAGGGAGGGAGAGAGGAGAGACGCACACCCAGCTGCACGCAGCAGGATGACTCACTCGGTTGCCGAGGCAACGCAGAAACGCCCCGGCGTCTGATCTGCGATTAGAAATGCTTCGGAGTGTCCGCGGCCGAGCAGGAGACCGCGCTCGGAACGCTCGGGAGGCGGGGTCATGCGTCACAATAAGAGCGCGGAAGGTGAGGTGGAAAAAAACGGAACACGCGAGAACAACGCGCGTACGAGCATTGTGATGTCACAAAGTCCGGGGACAGAGAACAAATAAGAGCGCAGTGTTGTCGTAACAGTGGAGAACAGAGCACCAGCAAGAGCACAACGCGATCGCAGAGGTGCAGAATGGATCTCCAAGAGGAACGCAGTGAGGTCACAGAGGGGTAGAACAGGACCCCACCGCACAGGACCGTGGCTGTTCGTGCGCCTGTTCGTTTTTTCGGCATACGCTGAGCTGAATGTGGGCGGGAGCAGCAGAGTAACCCCCAGGGGTGCACTGCGGAAGGGCCGTCCTGGGAGGGGTCTCCATATGGGACCCCATATGGGGCCCGTTCTGAAAAGGGGGCCCGATGCTCTGGAGGTGGCATTAGAACCCCATTAAGCCTCAACATAAGGCCGTACATTAACACGACAGGATCCTTCAATACAGAGAAAAAACTCAACAGAGACGTTATAAACCCAGGAAGGTTAGAGCCCATCTTTCTGCAGGGACCCATAGATCTGCTCCCCTGCTGACACGAGACACAGCTGGGTAGAAATTACTCATCAGATGTCACCTTTTTTTACATTCTCCCCCCTTTTGTTGCCACAACAAAAGAAGCCAAAAGGACCCAGTCAGAAGCCTGACTGCAAACCGATTTTGAGAGGAATGACTCACTGGATCCGTGAGTACACACACGCCTACACACGCGCACACACACACACACACACACACACACACACACACACGCAGGCACGCACACACGCAGGCACACACACACACACACACACACACACACACTCTCACACACACACACACACACACACACACACACACACACACGTGGCCCCAGCGCGAGACGCAGACGCCGCGTCCCAAATCTGGCGGAATGACTCGGAACGCGAGGACCCCGCGCGGCCTGTCAGGTTGCCGTTAGCGACGGTAACCCACGCGCCGGGAGACTGCATCCGGCTGCCTCCCACTGTCAAACCGTCACCGCTCACGGTTACCGGGAGACCAGGAGCATCACCCACAGCAAAGGGGGGCGCCCCTCTGTCACCACACTGATGCTTACACCTCCGTCACCAAGGTGATACTTACACCTTAATTATTCATGTGTGGTGCTTACACCTTTCTTTTGTACGTCGCGGGCGACGACGTCGCCTCCTTACCCGGCACAGTGAAGTCCTGAGTGTAGATGATGTCGTCCTCGTTGTCGAAGAACTCTTCGTCATCGTCCTCGTGGTACCCGTGCAGGTCCTCCAGGTACGGCAGGACCGTCATGCTGCGCCAGCGGTCCCTGCTGTCCGCGCTGGGGGGGACGGGCACCGGGGGCTCCGAGCGGGGGTGTTTCTTCCGCACCCAGCTGAACGGGACGACAACAGAGACCCAAACACCCTTCACTTGTGTCCTCTGCAGAGCAGGCCTTCCAGAATGTGTGTTTTTTTTTTTTTTCCCCTCCCCGAAGGTCAGTGTTCTAGAACTCCGTCCCTTTCCGTCACCAGCGGTGATTGTGACATCAGCATTATAGAATGTTCAGCTGAGAACATTCTAATCGCATAACTGTGACCTCACACCTTAAAGGGCTACACTGTATGCAGTACACTGGGCTGTACAGTACTGCGTATGGTATATTGTGTGCTGTAATATATATGGGTTGGCATACTGCACATGGCACTGTACAGTGTTTACTGCGATACTGCACTGAACACTGCATGTGCTGAACAGTGGACTGCACGGTGCTGTACACACTGTACTGAGTCACCACTCCGGTTCCCGGTTGCCAGTCGCTGTCCGTTTCCTGATTTTAGTTCTCAGCAGCGTTTCGGTGCGTTCCCCGCGTTTCCCCGCCTCGTGCCCGTTAATCGCCCCGCTAATCGGATCATCAGTTTCCCCCAGACTGCACTCGAACGTCTTCTCATTTCAGCGACAGCCTGCATGTGTGGTTTTTTCCCCCCAGTATTTTTAAGTTCCTGCCTTTCTTCTGTTCAGCGCTGGGTCTTCATGTTCTCTCTCATGTTTGTTTGTCCTCGTAACTCGTCTCCCGTGTCTAGTTTTCTTCCTGGCATCTTTCCTCCTGTTGCCTTGTTGCCATTTTTGTTTTTTTTTTCTGTTGAAAGAATTCAGCGAAGACCTATTATTTTACCTCCTACCTACCTCTGCTTCAGTGTTGATCTCGATGCCAGGGTCCTAAACCTTTCTGTGAGCCCTGACAGTATTGCGTATTGTATACTGCATCAAATATAGTTTATGTTCAAATTGTACACTATACATTGCTTTGCGCTGCATTTTGTATACCGCACTGCATATTAAGTTCTGCATACTGCATATCGTACTGTGTCGTATAGTGTAAAAAAGGCTTTGTGGCCGATCGCCATGGGAACACGGCGTCCATGGGCGTGGCTCCCCCCCCCCCCCGGCCTGGGCTCTGAACAGCAGCGGATTACCAGCAGAGCTCATTACTAATTAAGTGTCACACATGAATAATTAAGCATAGGCTCATGAATAATTAAGCAGGGCTCATGAATAATTAAGCAGGACCTGCAGCTGAGCCACTCAGAGCGCGGCGTTCTGGCGGGTTTATCCCCACCGCGCCATCAATATTCAACGGGCCTTCTCCTGAAATATGGGAAACACACCATTGTGTGTACAAGTACTGCAACCGAGCTGCACACAGAGTTTGGGGGAGGGAGGCGGGGCATATAATTAAACAAGCAGAATCTGATTGGCCGAGATTGCAGGCCAACACCGCAGGCCAGGGCCGGAGGAGTCGCACGGGGTGAGGGAAACGGGCTGACGAAACGCTTTAGAGGGACTTCGCCTGCTTCGGCCAACACTTCACAACCACAGACCTGTCCGCCTGCACATTAAAACTGGATTAAACTGGAATAAACTGGTTTAAACTGTCTGGAGGCCCAAACAGGAAGAGTGAGAGGGTTTAAAACTCCTAAATGCTGGATCATAACAGAGAGAGCAGCTGCGTGACTGACTGTTACAGCCCTTTCGCTGGTTTAAATATTAATGCCGATGCTAACTTTCCATTTTTACTTTCACCATAAAATGCTTCTTCATTTGCGGCAGTGCGTTGCCATGAAAACACGGAGTGGAGCCGGCTCCAGCTTTTAGACTCAGCTGACTTCCGTTCAGAAGCGAGGGGGATCCAGATCAGAGGAGGCAGAGAGAATTATGTGGCGATAATCTGGGGAAATGTTCGATCCACAGAATCACTCGGTAACAGCTTGACATGCAAGCCTGTGTGTGTGTGCGTGTGTGTGTGTGTGTGTGTGTGTGCACATGTGACTCTGTGTCTGTGTGTGTGCCTGTGTGTGTGTGTGTACATGTGTGTATATGTGCACATATGACTGTGTGTGCGTGCGTACATGTGTGTATATGTGCACATATGACTGTGTGCATTTTTGTGTGTGTGTGTGACTGTGTGTGTGTATGTGTGCACGTGTGTGTGAGGGAGAGAGTGTGAAGGAAGTGTAACCTCCCACTGGTCATGTGCTCAGGCATCGCCATGCCGACACAGGGGCCTGCTTCAGTCACCCGTTGC
>CM045888.1:5654600-5724600 GCA_025169545.1 Anguilla japonica | reverse complement strand
CTTAACAGATACCAGACCGGGGGCCCATCCACACACTGGAACAGAGCCTTAACAGATACCAGACTATGGGGCCCATCCACACACTGGAACAGAGCCTTAACAGATACCAGACCGGGGGCCCACCCACACACTGGAGCAGAGCCTTAACAGATACCAGACCGTGGGCCCCATCCACACACTGGAGCAGAGCCCTTCTGAGAGTCTTCAGACAGACGCACAGCCAGCACGACCCCCTCACCTCGGCCACGCCCAGGTCGGATATTTTCAGCGCCCCGTCCGTGGTGAGAAGCAGGTTCCCCGGTTTGATGTCCTTGTGAACGATTCCCTGGCTGTGCAGGTACTCCAGGCCGTCTAGGAGCTGGCAGAAATACCTGTGAGAAGACAGGCAGGTACCAGCGTCTGTACGCTTCTCTACTGAGAGACAGGGCTCTTCTTCTTTGGTTTTTTTTCTGTAGTTGTTTAAATGGAGAGTTGCAGTGCATGCTGGGATTTGGAGTGTTTCAGCATGCTGTGTTAAAGTCATTGGTTGGCTGAAGAGACCACAGACCCTGCTTTAAGGCCTAAACTGGCTGACTGGAAGAAAAAAGGAAAAAAAAAAACACAACCCTGAAAGACACTGCAGTGTTCCAGCACAGGAGTGTGATTAGCAACCATCTGCAGAAATGTGCAAGTTTGCATTATAATTAAGCAGAAAAAAAATCTCATTTTAAAGGACTAGGTCTTAAAACTCATACACAACCAAACATCAACCAATGCGGTGGAGCAGGAAGGCACATTACAGACGCCAATCAAATCAATCTTCCTAACTTTGAGGCTCGCTAGCCACCTGGAAACAGAGAACGAGTAAACTATCTCAGCATTTTTATATTTTTGCACAATACACCTGACAGAAGAGACATTATTACTGCGCTGAACATCGTGAATTATGGATGCAAAAAGAGGAGAGGACAGTTCCCACCACTTTGAAAAAGGACATGGCGATGGATTTAGCCATACCGTTCACCCCTCTATGGCGCTGTCTCTCCAAGCTATTTCTGATTATGAATATGTGGCAGAGGAGTGGCTACTGGTTGCTAGGCTACTGTAAAAGGCTGGGTGTGTGTTTTTGGGGGGGGGGGGGGAGGACGAAGGAGGCGGAGTCTTACCCGTGAGCCTGATATCCTGGAAACCGCTTCTCCGGAACGCTGTCAAGGACCTCCTGCATTCCGCACACACAGTACTCCATCACCATATACGTGGGGTCAAAGGTCAAAGAAAAAATAAATAGATATATATATTTTTTTTTTTTTTTTTTTAAGGAACCAAGAGGAGCTCGCAAGGTGGAGGACTCCCAGCAGGGGGCGCTGAAGGCCGCTAGCGCTCAGCTCTCAGAGGAGAGACAGACGCGCACGATAGACTCCTCATTCAAATTCATCTTCCACGCTCCAGAGCATGAGTCAGCAGAATCTCAGAACGCAGCGGAGGGCAGCCCTGGGGAAGGCTAACGCGCTAACGTGCTAACGCTGCGTCTTCACGCTCCACCCACCGCTCCAGTGCTCTGCGCCGCGATATTTACCGCTCAACAACAAGAATAAACCGTCCGGGTCACAGACGTCTTTTATCAGGCCACAGTTATCAGGCTTTAAAAACAAAAAAGCGACCATTCATCACAGGGTCAAAGGGGGACTGTTAATGCATTTTCTGGAAATGGGTGCAGAGTGAGATATTACTCCCACAGTCTGCAACAGAGCCCATCAGTTTCAGCAGCAGCCATGAGGGAATTCTGAGTGAGAAGACTGAGTCAAATGATGTGTGTGAGCGAGGAGCAAATTGTTTAAAAAACAAAACAAAAACAAAAAAACATTTGACTTAATAAAAATAGATAAAATCAAGTAATTTCAGGGTCAGCTTCAAGTGTAAATGAGAAAAAAACACAGAAGTGGATGCATTATGTCACCAGTCAGGGGAGTATTTTGGAAAGAGCCGCATTAAAGAGTACAGAAAGTCGATCGATCCGCAGTCCGTCCCGAGCACACAGGACAAAGAGAGACATCTACTGGTCAGCGAATGAAACTGCAACACAAAAAAAAAAAAACCCAAAACCCTTAATCACGTTCTCTCCCAACAACCCTGCGGGGAAACACCTGCAACTGCATCTGATGCACGGTTGACCGTGATAAAAAATACATTAAATTAAAACGGGGGGAAAAAAAACAGCAGCGTGGGCGAGCTCGCTGAAAGGGCGGTCTGAGGAGAGCTTAAAATCGTTCTCCCTCGTTCTCTCTCTCGCTCGTGTGCTCGCATGAGGTCGGCCGAGCGGAGACGGGTGAGTATGACGCATCAGAACGCTATTTTTAGATTTAGCTAGACCCTGCGCTAGGGAAGCCTAGCGGCTAGCACGTAGCCGCTCTGCAGCAAGCATCGGGTGGGTGGGTGGGGGGGGAGGGTACCGGGCGGGGGGGGCTGTTTTTCGTCTCTGATTTAGAGGTCAGAATCCTCCTTTCGATCACAGCTCACACTTTTGGGGCGGGACAGGAACAGCCAGACGCCAGAGCTACTTGGTCACAGCCTGGGGGGGGGGGGCTGGGGGGGGGGGCTATTACTCAAATCAGATGTGCATTTTCAATAAAATCTGTGATATTTTTTTAATAAGGATGAATGCTGCAATAGTCACATTCCCCATAACACTGAGTCTCTTCTGATGATGTGATGATGGGACTTGCATGATGGGAGTTTGGGGACAGCAGTGGATACTTTGAGATTAAAATCATTTTTGAAATGCTTAGCACGCACGTGCACGCACGCACGCACGCACGCACACATGCACGCGCGCACAATCCCAGCTTTTGGCAGTGACTGTCAGTCACCAGTCAGTGATTGACAGGCGGATGATGTAGGACCCTCAGTGTGTGAGTCAATATCCCAGCATAACCAGCAGACCGACTTATAGACCTGATGGTAAACAAACACCAAGCTAACAATCAAAGAAAGGGACCGAATTGAAAATGATCTCCTCATAAAAGCAAAAAGGATTATTAATTCATTTTTTTAATTCACATAATTTTCTGTGAATTGAGGGATTTTCATCCTGGTTTCCCCAGGATGAAATTATTTCAAAAGGATTGTTTTTAAGGAACATGGCAACCCTGAACAATGCATCATCTTTATTGTAATCAGACAACAAAACCAAAGAAACTGGTTCCTTGTAGAATTCATTAATAGGCCATCAACCAAACCCCCATCCCACTTTCTCCCAAAAGGATATATTTTCTGTTTCTCTTCGTTATACAACACGTCGACTAACTGGATGACATTTTTATGTCTCAGTCTTCGTAGCAACTGGATTTCTCTGAGGGAGGGAAAAAAAGAGGCAAAGAGGTTTTAAAAATAAACACACAATCTGACAAATTGCCTCCTGATCATACAAGATTATAGTACTATATTAAATCCATCCGTCCATCCAGGTGTTATCTAACACACTTCTTCCTGGTCAGGGTCGCAGGGGGTGCTGGAGCCTATCCCAGCGTGCATTGGGTGAGAGGCAGGAATACACCTTGGTCAGGTGTATGCCATCGCAGGGCACACACACCATTCACTCACACACTCATACCTACAGGCAATTTAGAGTCTTTAATCAGAACGTCTGCATGTCTTAAGAATGTGAAAGGAAACGAAGCACCCAGAGGAAACCCACGTGGACATGGGGAGAACATGCAAACTCCACACACCCAGCCAAAACATGAACCGGGGACCTGGTTGCAAATATTAAATGATGTCATATTAATATGATGATGTTAGAATTCATCGGGCACAATATGACAGAGGAAAAAAAAAGGTCACTTCTTCACATTCGCCAGTAGGGGCAACAGTGAGCTCTCAGTCTGTGATCCTCCATGCTGGGGTGCCAGACTGTAGGCCGGGAGGGCTGCAGCGCCTGCTGATTTTTGGTACGTTTCCACGGTAAAGTGATTCATTCAAGTCAGCGATTGGCTAAAGAGTCCACAGTGGTATACGCCTGCTGCTGACAGGGTTGCAATGCATGCTGGGAATGTCAAGAGGCACCCCCCCCCCCCCCCCCCCCCCCCCCCCCCCCATCACAACAACAGGAAGTAATTTCGTTTCAACAACAGGACGGACTCCTACAGCTCAAGTGATCACTGATTAACTCCAAACTGCCTCACCATAGATGGATTTCTGCCCCATGGTCTAATGCGTTTCCACAACACACACACGCGCACACACACGTGCACACACACATACACACACGTACATACACACAGGGGCATTTAACGTTGCACCTGAGGGCTACAAGGCCTCACTCCTTAGGGAGTTGCAGAGAACGACCGCTTAGCCAATGGGACCTGTCACACAGGGGCTGCAGGTTTGATTCCAAAGCAGGACACTGGCATGGTATCCATGGGAAAGGCGTTTGAACAGCTTCAGTAAAATATTAAGCTGTATTGAATTGCATGTGAAACGATGTAAGCTGAGTAGGCTGGCTAAATGCTAACAGATAAAAGAGTTGCATATGGCAGAAGAACAGATGAACACAGCAGAAGTGGGCATGAGTGTTTGCTTCCAAAAGTAATCATTTAGAACTTGCTAAAATGTTAAGGACCGCATTCAAAACAACAAATTTCAGACGCATGAAAATGCAAAACCCGTAATATGAATTCTGTGCTCGATTTGGCACAGATCAAAGTTCAGAGCACAGCAAAAGCCTTTTTTAAACTGCCAAATGAAAGTAAAAAAATAAATAAATAAAAAACAGGGGATGCGAGCAAGTGAGAAATAAAGAACAGATGGCTCTCTCCACAGTGGGGGCATCCCCCGAGCCGCACCTTTCCGGCTCTCTGATTGGCTGTTCTCGCATTCTGGAACGGGCAGTTGATCCGTCAGTTTTGCGTGGATGGAGCAGGGTTTTTATAATGCGTCACAATGGGCAGGAACGAGACAAGTGAACCCAGTTAATGGCTCGAAGGGGGACCTGAGTGCCGGCCTGTTTAACGTACAGCACATGTCCGGGTGCAGTCTTTTATATCCCGCCATTTTAATAACTTCTCAAAACGCTCCTGCATTTGTCTCAAACAGGTCTCTTCCAGTTACTACACCCCCCCCCCCATTCCACATTGAAACGCCCTGTTACTACCAGACTGTAAACACAAACCAAAGACAGACCGACAGACTGCACGAACTCAAAGGTGAGAACTCGGTTTAATGATTCACTCAGACCAGCTACTACAAACAGAATCCGCGTGGCTACCTGCGCGTGTTCGCCGAAATTAAGTCTTAAGGTCAGCTGATGACTGGCAAAAAAAGAAGCGCCAAACACACGCGCACTTCCCCGCACCGTGCCCCATTGCCAGCTGGACACTTTTATGAAAGGAGCCGCGCGCATCAGCACTCAGACCACTGTGGCTTTGCGTCACATGCGTTTATACTACCGCTAAAAAAGGTTTAAAACTACCGTTAGAACGTGTTTATACTACCGCTAAAAAAGGGTTTAAAACTACAGCTAGAACGCGGGCCTCCTGGAATCACGCTATCAAATGCCGAACGTGCACCCGACGCCACAGGACTCTATGTAAACACTCCGCCGTTTTTACTATATCGCTTCAAAAAAGACAAGACAAGCCAAATGGCAGCTGAAAAAAAGGCTGCTATATGAAAGACCACAGAGTGATGAGTAAAGGACTGGCAGCACTTGATTAGAGCTGCTCAAATAGCTGCTCTTTGGCCCTCTGAGGCGACCCACACCCCATATACCTGCCACACACCCTCACCCCTGGCTTCTGGAAAACCCCAAAACCCTAACACCTCTCCCTGGGGGTGTCAAGGAGCATCAAAAATACTAAACCCTCATCCCTGGCATTTGGGGTACCCGCCCCCCCCCTCAGCCCCAACCCCCTGAGGTTGGACGCACCTGCGGCTCTCCAGCGTCGCGATTGGCTCTGGGGCCCGAGATCAATCACACGAGATCGCCCCGCTTGAAAGAATCCGCCCCCCCCCCAGGTCACGTGACTCACTTTTTCACGTTGGCCTCCCCGTTGGGGATCCTGCGCAGCCTCTTCTTCTTCAGGATCTTGACGGCCCGCCGGCAGAGCGTCTCAGAGTCCAGCACCTCCTTCACCTTCCCGT
This sequence comes from Anguilla japonica, assembly GCA_025169545.1. Lineage (NCBI taxonomy): Eukaryota > Metazoa > Chordata > Actinopteri > Anguilliformes > Anguillidae > Anguilla > Anguilla japonica. The sequence goes on along the minus strand of CM045888.1, from coordinate 5,718,483 downwards.
ACGAGCCCTCCCCGAGCAGGTCGCCCATCAGGTACTTCCCGATCAGCTTGGCCCGCTTGCAGCGTGGCTGGTAGATCACCTCCGTGGAGTCGATGTGGTGGATGAAGGTGTCCATCCCCATCAGGTCCGAACCCGTCAGGTAGTCCATGTGCGCCACGTCCCCCTCGCTCATCTTCGCTACCCCGCCCGCAAACAAAGCCTTTAAAAAACCTCCGCCCACAACGATCTTCCTCCTGCCTCCCCCCCACCCACCCCGATGTCCCGGTTTCAGCTGAATGGGTGGGGGGCTGCTTAATGTATGAGCTGATCTATTGAGTGTTTATTAATTAACCGAGTGACTGATTCATGAATTCTCTGTTTTCTTTTTTTTTTTAAATACAATGACTTACTGAACTGCTAAAAAAGGTCCAAGTGTCTTCATTTACACCAAAAATATGTCAAAAAGAACAACGTTGCCTGCTTTTTCTGGCAAATGGCAACCAAAGCCGGCTCAATTCAGTCCAAACAAAGCCAGAGATCCGGTATCAATTCAGATCACTTGTGGTTAACTGATAAGATTACATCCCATTGATTTAAAGTACCGGAACCGCCGCTCGAAAGTGGCAGAAAACAGACTATTGGCACAGATCCGCCCTTGGTCAGCATGCCTGTATTCGATGTCCTTCGTCTCCAGTTCAGTGCGTTATCAGTTAGGTGACGTTACATCTGCTGAATTAAGTAGCGTTTCGCCTGGTGACTTCAAAAGTAGGCTATGCAGTATTTAGTCTACAAACCACCGCAAACGAGACTTCCTTCTTTGGTTGTTGCTTCTTTGCATATAGTCTCTCGTAAAACTGAAAACATCCGGTTTTCCTTAATCCGACATCAGTCAGAATCGTACATCACTCCCTCGGGCTGGATGCCTGACCAGCTGGCGAAGAGTTAAAGGCAAGTTCTTGGGTGTCCATCGCCAGCAAACCATGATCCTGCTCCATGGAATCTGTAATTTAAGAAACCAAATCCCATTTGTCAGGCTCAAGAAGTAACACATTTACTGTTAAATTTAAATAACGGCTAAACTCTGTAAAACATTTCCACGTGATATGACAATTTAGTTCGCTACGCATATATAAGCTCACATCAAGTTAGCTGACAATTATTACACTAAATTTAGCAAGGGCTCATATACCTTGCGATCACGGACTAAAATCCCTCGTTTTAATGTGTACAGCTTACAAACTATTTCCAGGTATTTTCGAGACCGCTTGACAGGTAGGTTATGTCAATGTTTATACACAAATTGCCATTTATTCCAAAAAACATAACTTGTGGTCCTGTGTCCTTTTTAAAAAAATTTTTTTTTACATCATCCAGCTCACGTCACGACTTCTCAGAGACATTGCAGTATTTCCGTGATTCTCCTTTGCTTTGAAACAAAAAAAAACGCTAACACTCTGAAGCTTCGTTAAGGTTAATAAGTAAACAAGCTAGCCAGCCATAAACGACATTGTGAGTAAAGCTTGCGTTGTAGCAACGCCGCGTCCCTAACTGTGCAACGTTTAGCAAGCCAACAAAAGCGACAAACTGTATTTGGCTACGGAGTGTTATACTCCGCAAACATACCGGTTTGCATTGGGAACTACATGCAGTTCCAGGGTCCAACTACGACTAAGGTTAGCGCAGCGAACACACCAGCGGCTCCATGCAGACACGCGTCCCTTCAGTTTATTTACAGTCTAACTCGTGCATTCCCCAACTCAACACCGGACCGTGAATTATGCACTAGGTCTTTGGCTCATTAGCGATCTTGATACCGTTGCAAACTTTCTAATCTTAATATTTATGAAACGTTAACAAGAAAATGTTGACTTTGATGGCAACCATGCCGGGACCGAATAATTTAATCAACTATAGGAGCCAAACCAGTAAGCAAATAAAGTCAGATATTGCTTCATACAGTCAATGTTAGCTATTAGCTAATAGTTTGCGGTAAACTCGCTAAGTTAGCTAGCTATCCTGTTAATGTTAGTTAGTAGTTAATAGATTGTGTTAGCTACAGTTCAGATGCTCAGCCACAGTAATTCTTACTTACGCATTCAAATATCTATCAACGATATTTCATATTTTAGCTACCTCTTCAGGTTTTCTTTTCCTTGCGTCGTGCCGGTGCATGCATGACTGTTAACTGAAGGTTTGCAATCCTCAATCAGCTGCTGTCAGACTTCCGCCATCTTGTTTACCTCCCCCCTCGCGCGAGGAGGGGGGGAAAGAAACATACACGGTACGTCGTTGCGTCAGGCTCAGTAACCAATTGCGTGCGTTTTCATTGGTTATTGGCGCCATCGTACTTCAGTACTACGAAAACGAAATGTGTTGATTTCCACTACTACTCGGAACCTGATTTATAACAGGTGTAAACGAATCACTCGGGCCAGCTAACATTACCGCTGATGTTAAGGTTAATGGTATCCAGACCAATAATAGTAGTGTGCGCATTTTCGGCGAAAAGAAAAGTAACGCGGTGTCCCGCTGGAGTTCCATGAATTCGGCGGGCACGCGAAACTGCGACTTGTATTAATAAGAGACCACAAACACAAAGTGGTGTGCGTCATGATTTTTTTTTTAGAACATTCTTTTATTATGTTGCCATTGATTTCCTCCAGCGTTTTCTCGTCTTCCTCTCAGACAGTTGCTCAGCGCGCAAAATAACTACAAATCCGTGTGCATGGATTCGTAATTCGAGGGCACGGATTATAAATCCGAGAGCACGGTTTGTAAAAAAAGTCTTTTTTTCCTCAGCTGTCCCCAGGGGGGCACCGTAGAATATGGCATGTAACGCGTATAAACCCACTGGGTTTCAGAATAACAGCCCTTGTTGGCCATTATGCACATCAGGAGATGCATTTAGCCGAAGCTGAAGACCGTGCTTCCGTGACCAAGGGAACTGATCATAAACTGAAGGTTTATGATTGCTTCTCTTGGGTGTTGTCGCGTTCTGTAGTGGACATTCATGTGTTAATATACCATGTCCTGGAATTATGTATGGAAATAAAATCAACACAAATGTGCTAAACACAAAATACAATATGAATAATATTAATTATAATTCCTTGCATATTTAGGGAATTATTCTGCATATTTAAGAATATGACATGTGCAATAGCAGATTACATATACATATTTTAATTCAGTATTTTTAAAGGCAACCATTGGGCCTGAATTGTAGCTGTGATCAGGTGTGCCACCAGGGATTTTAGGTTCCGTGATATAATCTCACATTGGGTCCCACCACCCCAGACAATCCTAATGTTCTAAAATTTTGTGAAACCAAGGGCAACACAGTTGTAATTACATTGTAATTACAAATTTAAACGCTGTCTGTGACTCTATTTCAAATGTTCTCACTACAGTAAGTTCCCACATAGACGGCCAGGTAGCTAGCTCTCCTTTTATTTCACAATCATGATTTGGCGCTACGCAAAGTAATTTCAATGCGTCTCTGCAGTAACAGTATAATTACGGGTAATACGGCTGAATACAGGTATCGGGACCCCGAGTGTTCAGCGGGTGGTTTAATAGATCGTACGCTGCAGCTGTCTCCCGCTGATTAAACACAAGAACACACGATGACCCGGCCCGGCTTGCAGCTGGAGGCGACAGCGCTGGGCTGTTTCAGTGAGCTTCGTGTCCCTTGCTGCAGCTCCTTAAACCGCTAACCTCCAGCCAAACGTTATATCAGCACCTAATTTTAGCACCACGTCCACAAGAACAAATTAAGAGCAACAGAACGGCTCTTTCTCGCTCTCTCTCTCTCCCCCTCTCTCTGCTCAAACATCAACCCCTCGTGGTGCCAGAATTTGTTAATGACTGAAAGAAGAAATGACTAAAATAATTAAATGCACCTCCTTTCTGATGCCTCAAACTCAACAAGATGAACCGTCACCCATAAAGCCCCCCCTCAACTAAACCCTTCCTCCCTCCCTCACAAACTCGCTCGCTTGCTCGCTCACTCACTCGCTTGCTCAATCACTTGATCGCTCGCTCACTCACTCACTCACTCACTCACTCACACTAACATTCACCCGCTCACTCACTCACTCACTCACTCACACTAACACTCATTCACTACTCACTCACTCGCTCGCTCACTCACTCACTCACACTAACACTCATTCAATAACTGACTCGCTCGCTCACTCACTCACTCACTCACACTAACATTCACCCGCTCACTCACTCACACTAACACTCATTCACTAACTCACTCACTCGCTCGCTCACTCACTCACTCACACTAACACTCATTCAATAACTCACTCGCTCACTCACTCACTCACTCACTCTTAGTTTTTGATTTTATTTATTTTTTATTATATTTTATTTTATTCTAGTTATTTTATTATACACTATGTTGGTTACTGTTGCTATATTCTGTGATCTTTTATTATACTTATTGTGTCTTAATTGTTTTTGTAACCTCGACCTGGCCCTCAATTGTACCTCCGAGAATTAAATAAAGGTTCTCACTGACTGACTGACTGACTGACTCACTCATTCACTAACTCATTCGCTCACTCACTCATTCACTCACTCACTCACTAACTCACTCATTCACTAACTCACTCACTCGCTCACTCACTCCCTCACTCACTCACTCACTCACTCACTCACTCACTCATTCACTAACTCACTCGCTCACTCACTCACACTCACTCACTCACTAACTCACTCATTCACTCACTCACTCACTCACTCACTCACTAACTCACTCATTCACTAACTCACTCGCTCACTCACTCACTAACTCACTCATTCACTAACTCACTCGCTCACTCACTCATTCACTCACTCGCTCACTCACTCATGCTCTCACATAGCCCGCAGCTTGCCTGCTCCTTACCGAACGCAGTTTCTGCTCAGCTGGAGAATGTGGGTTATATTTAACGAGCGTAATCCCCGGGGAACGGCAGGCAGCGGGTCTAATTACAGCAGCCTGGCGTCCCCCCGCTCATCAGGGGCCTGGCTCAGGCTGCGCTGTCACTGGGGGGGGGGGGGGGGGGGGCAGCACGGAGGGGGGGGGGGCGGGGGGGTTACAGTCCTACCAGCATCAGGGGCTTCAGGCTGCGCTGTCACTGGGGGGGGGGGGGGGGGGGGGGGGGGGGGCAGCACGGAGGGGGGGGGACGCGGGGGGGTTACAGTCCTACCAGCTCATCAGGGGCTTGGCTCAGGCTGCGATGTCACTGGGGGGAGGGGGGGGGCGGGGATGCGGGGGGGGTTGCAGTCCTACCAGCTCATCAGGGGCTTGGCTCAGGCTGCGATGTCACTGATAAATGAGACTGGGGGGGGGGGGGGGGGGAGCAGGGGGCGCAATTCTGCCAGCTCACAGCTCCGCCCAGAAGGGGGGTAGATCCCAACATGACCTCCCTGCTACCCGCACACCGACAAAACGTGCTGCCGTCGTACACTGTAAAGATGTGGACCCTGTTAGGATGAAAACAACGCCTAAATATTTCCCACTGAGATGTATTTAATGTCTACGATGATGTGCAGTCGCGTTTGTGTGCTTCCCCGTCTGCGCCGAACGGCTTTTCTGATCGCGATAACGTCGCTTATTTCAACATATTGCAGGATATTTGATTCCTAAACACACAAATCTAAAAAAACAAATCTGATCAGGCTCGTTGAAATGCACAAAGCGATGAGCCAAAATAAAGAGAGCGAGCCTCTCTCGGGCTTCAGGAGTCTTTCTCCTTCTGTGGTGTTTGGCAGCTGCGCAGTTTAGATGAGTCATCCACAGCGTGACGTAGCGTGAGGCCACTGCGTCGCTGAAGTGGGAGAAAGTCCTGCGTCTTCGCTGCTCATTAAGGGCTATTTGGCCGATGCGTTTAGCCCCACCGAGCTCCACTGATGATGTCAGAGCCAGGTTCCTCGGCTCGGCGGGAGACACACTTTATTTAGGGTTTGCCAGAGCTATTTCTGTGCTAGGTGCCATTGTCTTGCATGAGTGTGTGTGTGTGTGTGTGTGTGTGTGTGTGTGAATGGTTCTCGCTCATCCTTACCACGGAGCTTCTCCACCCTAGCTCCCCAGTGGTGGAATGAACTCCCTGTTCCTCTACGAACCACTCAGTCATTACCCATCTTCCACCGTGACCTGAAGACTCATTTCTTCAGGCTGTACCTGGACTAACTATCACCACTCTGCAGGGCACTCCTCATCTAAGATCATTTTTATCACTTATATCCTTCCTCTTTGTTCCTGTAGCACTTTATTTTTTGTACCACCTGTACCACTTTCATGTTATTGTGCCTTATCAGACCTGTGTTTTGTAGTTGTTCCAATAATCTTCAGTGTGCACTTATTATTGTACGTTGCTTTGGATAAAAGCGTCTGCCAAATAAATGTAATGTTATGTAATATGTGTGTGTGTGTGTATAATTGCAGAGCCTGATTCTGTTTCATAATTTTTTTTGTGTGCACAGTCGTAATGCCTTTGATTACGGATGTGTGTTGTTGTGGTACATTATGATTGCAATGCACTTGTGCTATTAAAAGGTCTTTGAACTGGGTTTACCTTCCTGCCCCCCTCGTGAAAAAAAGTGAGCAATGGTGGGTGAAATAGGTATGCTGTCTGTTCATTGTAAGGCAGTTTACTATGCGCTTGTATTGTTCAGACCTCCGTGTGTTTCGCTCAGGGCAGTGGGCAGGTTTTGGAAACCACTGTGGCGTGGAGGTCAAGGATAACATCTAGGATACAGGATTGAATCTCAGCTACACTGCAAAAAAAAAAAAAAAAAAAAAAATGCTGTAACAAAACAGCAGCAATGTTGCCAGTAAAAAAACATTCAATGAAGGGTCAAAATGTATAAATCCTGTTATTTTATGGGATAACCAATAAATAATAAGAAATTTGAAAATTAAATAATGAGTAATTGCTTCATATAGTTTCCATGACTTTGACTGTGTTTTGAAAAAAAAAAAAAATTCTGACCATAGATTTTTTCCAGAGTAGAATGTTACCGTTTGCTGCAATCACACAGCTGGATATCAGCAAACAGCGGGTCACGTAGACTGATCCAGGTTCATCAACTGAGCAAACAATAAAATATGTCTTCGTTCATTTAAAAAAAATGTCCTGATTGGCCAATATCAGGACACTGTACAATGTCAATAATCTTGAAATGGCACCATCTCCTGATGGCTGTAGGTACTACAAGGAGCAATCATGCGGTTTGAGCTATGGTCTATCTATGGGTTTGAGTTAGATTCGATCAGCCCGTAACGCCATTTCGCTAATGATGAAGGCAATATGTCGTAATGTTTGACTGTAGGACTCTTAGGCTCTTATTCCTTCCAGACAGTAACACTTGGACGCTGAGACCTCATGGAAGTACACAAAACTGCACACGGGCATGTATTAAAGCTCCAAATCTACATTACTTTCAGAATCGGATTTACCAAAATCTGCTCTTTGAGACCAAGTAAAATTATATGGTGCCGAATGTAAAGGATTACTGTGTATGTTAAAGGGGTGAAGGGGGGTTAAAAATAATTCTGGACTGTAATCGCTTTGGCCATCTAAGTGGTTGTATTGGTTGTATTGTATTATTGTCACTGTTTAACAAAAAATGCTAACTGATCAACGGTAGCGCATAACTGAAAAATCACAATCAATTTACGATGCCGGAGTTTTAACGTCAAAATGTAATAAAACACAAATAACAGCAAGTAGACGCTTTCCTAAGATCTTTAGCATTTCGTATATTACATTGTATGGATTAGTTTTGTCCCCTCCCCTAGCCCGTACAAACTTTGTGTGTCTCGCAATTGAATCAGAAGATGGCGGAAGCTCCCCCACGACTCAGCCGGTTTTTCTGTCACCGATGTTCTGCAGAGATTAGCCCTCTACTCCCGGTTGGTAATGTGGTCAGGGAAGGAATGATGAAGCAGCAATTATTGTCTATGATATAACAATGAGTGGGTAATTCGCCCATGGGTCTAGTTTTGGTCCTGATGCTGTCCATAGCCTGGTTGTGTAGCTGATGTTGTCTGTCTGTCTAGCTAGCTAGCTTGTTCGTAGATAGTATAGCACCAGAGTCTATTGCTTAGTTAGCTAGCTAGCTCGTTCCGTTCGTTGCCTAGTCGAAGTGCTTCCTAATGCAGCGGTACTTCTCTCCAGAAATGTTGTTTTCGTGAGTGACTTTCGTGAACGAGTAGCAGGGCAGAAATCTATTTTTTTTTCGTTCACTGGCCAGAGTGGCTGATGCATCCCAAATTATACCGGCTCTGTTTTACCAGACAACTAAATGTTTAGAATAGAAAGGGGTCGCCAAATGATGGGCGGTTACCTGCCCTTGCTTATAGAGTTGACAAACTTACCAGCAACAGATACAATTTAGCATTTGGCTGGTGGCTGTTAATTTCCTAGTCAGGAGTATTGTCTAACTAGCAAGCTAAATGGCATGCTAGATGTACTGGTAGAACATCTCAAAAATAATTGTAGTCCCTCATTGTAGACTAGCTAGGCTGCTATATTCTGAACCGAGTAACTCGCTAGTGTTGGGCCAGCTAGCTATCCCTTATAGCTAGCTAACGCTGGCTATTTAACTAGTAAACAAGCAGTCACGTCAATGCTAATATATTGTGTCCTCTAACGAAAAAGTGTGTGTATATTTATTACTAAATTGCATAAAATGGAAAAATGTCACAGATTTGCATGACACCGCAACGCCTTGAACAACATTGTCGATGAAAACAGTTGCCAGGTAACGCTTGCTGTCAGCTGTTAATGGACAGCTTCTTAGCAAACACTGTAGCACTGCGGTATGTGCGATATATGTAACTGTTTAAGTATGTTGGCTTAAAAACAGTTAAATCAAACAAATAAATAGGTAAAATCTCAGCCTGACTCTGTAATTGTTACATTTTTACACACGAAAGCTATGTTTTTTGTAATGACCTCAGTGTCTGGCTATTTCTCAGCATGGTAGTTTTGTACATAATGATGTGCCTGTGTGTAATTGCATAATATGTGGTGTGAAGACTGTAGTGTGTCTATAAGGCTGGTAAGTAACACAGGTGTGCCTCTCCTCTGCAGGATTACACCTGTCCCCGGTGCCAGTCTGGATTCATAGAGGAGCTTCTGGAGAGCAGAAGGTATGTGACGTCCTGCGGTCCTGGGGTCTTGCCGCTTGTGTACAGCATTGTCACGCTGCCCGGTTCATACGGCATTCCCAGATGAAAGACCACGGCGTCTGTGTCAGGATGGCGGGGGACACAGTGAGCAGCTGAGTGGACCTGTCTCGTCTTTAAACTCCGGACTCGACATCTGATCTGTTGGGTCTCCAGGAGCCCCTGTGAATTTGGCCCAGTTTGGGGGTGAAGCGGGGGGGGGGGGGGTGGTGATTATTCCCTGTGAATTTGGGCACGTTTAGGGGGGGGGTGCTGGGGTCTGATGTCTGACTGTTCATTCCCTGTTCGACTCCAGCGCTGAAAATGAAGCCACACCCACCCCCTCCACCAGCAGCAGTCAGAGCCGGCAGCCATTTGAGGTTTGCGAGTGAGGGGGGCGGGGTGGGGGCGGTGGGGGTGTTGATAATGGTCACCCTAGAATTTAGAAGACTGGTCATGATTTTCATAAATGGTTGACTGTGTGTGTGTGTGTGTACATGCGTGTGCGTGCGTGTGCGTGCGTGCGTGCGTGCGTGCGTGCGTGCGTGCGTGCGTGTGTGTGTGCCTGTGTACGTGTGTGCGTGTGCGTGTACATGTGTGCGTGCGTGTGTGTGTGCCTGTGCATGTGCGTGCACGTTTATGCTTGTGTGCGCCTGTGCATGTGCGTGCGTGTGCGTGTACATGTGTACGTGCGTGCGTGTGCGTGTACATGTGTACGTGCGTGCGTGTGCGTGTACATGTGTACGTGCGTCCCGTCCTGCAGAGCTTGGAGCAGCACCTCTTCGCGTTCCCCCCCGGGTACGGCCAGTTCGCTCTGGGCATCTTCGACGAGGGCTTCGACTTCGGCCTGCCGCCGGAGGACAACCGCGAGGCGGAGAGCCGGCGGGAGCGGGAGCAGGCGTACCGCCAACGCTACGGCGCTAGGCAACCGCGGGGCCGCCACGCCCCCCGGCGGCAGGCCGGGAGGCACGATGGCGTGCCCACGCTGGAGGGGTGAGTGGAGACCCAACCCCCCCCCCCCCCCCCGTCCCCATCCCCACAGCGCTGACACGATTTCGACTGTTGCCAGGGAAACGAGCGGTCGGCATTGTGCAACAGCGCTTAACTTCACACGTGGGCCTGCGCTCAAACCACGGCCCCCCCCCACCGTACCTGCTCCACATGGCTGCTGCTCAGTCTGTCTGTCTGTCCATTGATCCATATAAGTCTGTCTGACTGTGTGTCTCACCATTTATCTGTCTGTCTGTGTGTGTGACTCACCATTTATCTGTCTGTCTGTTTGTCTATAGATCTAACCATTTATCTGTCTGTATGTCTGTCTGTCTGTCTGTATTCTCTGCCACATCGTCTCTTTCTTGGCCCAGTAGGGGAGTGTGACCCAGCTCTCCCCTCCTCTTCCTCAGAATCATCCAGCAGCTGGTGAACGGCATCATCGCGCCCACGGCCATGGCCAACATCGGCATCGGGCCCTGGTGAGGAACCCGCCAACGCGTCCCTGTGTCCGAAGGAGCGCTGCTAAAACCACGCACACGCTCGCCTGCTGGGGGGCGGAGTTTGGATTAGCGCGCTCTGGGGTCTGTCCTACAGCCCCAGTCAGCCCCCCCCCCCACTGTGTCCATATTTGGTCGTATTTTTGCTGGGCTGGGGGGAGAGTTTGCGTTGGCAGGATCATCCTGAATAATGATCTGATTTATTTGTAGAGCAGCTTTCATTCAAGGAAACAAGCAGCTTAGAATGCTTCACGATGGAGACCAAAATGCAGCACGTTAAATAAAAAAAAAAAGGGTAAAATGTGGACAAAATTTAGCAAGTGGATAAAAAACAATGAACAGAAAGCGTGTAACGTGACCAATGGTGATGCAGAAGTCATCTTGAGTTAGTTTTCGGCTGCCAACTTAAGTTTAGCGATTGATGGAGCTTGATGATTGGATAATTTCGGTGCTGACATCGTTCTCTCGTCGAAGGGGAATGCTGCACTCGAACCCCATGGACTACGCCTGGGGGGCCAACGGGCTGGACGCCATTATTACGCAGGTAGGCCTGCAGCGCCCGCTTGCTTTAGACCTGGCCTGGCGTTCGTCTGGTGCCCGCTGACAGAGCGAACTGGCAGCGCGTGGCAGTGCCTGGCAGTGTGTGTGGCAGTGTGTGGCAGTGTGTGGCAGTGTGTGTGGCAGTGTGTGGCAACGTGTGGCAGTGTGTGTGGTAGTGTGTGGCAGCGTGTGGCAGTGTGTGTGTGGTAGTGTGTGGCAGTGTGTGGCAGTGTGTGTGGTAAGTGTGTGGTAGCGTGTGTGGCAGTGTGTGGCAGTGTGTGTGGCAGTGTGTGTGGCAGTGTGTGGCAGTGTGTGTGGGTGTGTGTGTTGTGGTAGTGTGTGGTAGCGTGTGTGGTGTAGTGTGTGGCAGTGTGTGTGGCAGTGTGTGGGCAGTGTGTGGCAGTGTGTGTGTGGTTGTGTGGTAGCGTGTGTGGCAGTGTGTGTGGCAGTGTGTGGTAGCGTGTGTGGCAGTGTGTGGCAGTGTGTGTGGTTGTGTGTGTGTGTGGCAGCAGTGTGTGTCGGTGTGTCGGTGTGTGGCAGTGTGTGGCAGTGTGTGTGGCAGCGTGTGGCAGTGTGTGGCAGTGTGTGTGGTAGTGTGTGGCAGTGTGTGTAGCGTGTGTGGCAGTGTGTGGCAGCGTGTGGCAGTGTGTGTGGTAGCGTGTGTGGCAGCATGTGGCAGTGTGTGGTAGTGTGTGTGGCAGTGTGTGGCAGTGTGTGGTAGTGTGTGGCAGTGTGTGGTAGTGTGTGGTAGTGTGTGACAGCGTGTGTCGGTGTCTGGTGTACCGTACTCAAGGGTACAATAACAGTGTCCTACCTGCATTCGAACCTGCTGCTTTTCAGCAATAGGTTTCCTGCACTGTGCATGAATTATGCATGTAGTATAATTATATAATACGACCCTGCCCTCCTGTCTGCAGGTTTTCTCATTTCATTTGCTGAGAGCCTACTTCTCTGATTCTGGGATCGTTTCATTAGGGGACTTCCCAGATAGGGCGTACCTCTTTTTCATTTATAATGCCTTTATTTTTGGAATGTTGTTGTGTGGGAGGGAATTTCACCTTTGGGAACATTTATAAATCTTCCTCCTGAGCCTTAGTGTTTCAGATCTCAGAATCGAAGGAGCTTGCAGTTTAAATCTTGCAGGTTCTTGTTGTGATGTAAAATCACGTTCTCTGTTCGTCCTGCTCAGCTATTGAATCAGTTTGAGAACACTGGACCCCCACCTGCAGACAAGGAGAAGATCAAAAGCCTCCCCACAGTGCAGATCACAGAAGAGCACGTAGGTCAGTATGTCCCCACCCCCCGAAAAGCACGTCCGCCCATCCCTTTTCACTCCCCTGAGTGTAATCATCTTACAGAGGAAAGGGCTTGTATATGAACAAGATTTTTTTCATTATAACATAACCAGTACATGTTTATTTTTCAGGTTTGTCAGGTCAGTGCTTTCAGTTTTAAAAGCAGATCAGTTTTTTTTCTGCACTCTGTCTGTTTTGGGTAATGCTTGCTCTTCTTTGAGGAGGTGTGTGGTGTAATGATGAATGTGCTGTTTTGGGTAATGGGAGCTCTTGTTTGAGGAGGTGAATGGTGTAATGGTTAATTTGCTGTGCTGTGCTGGGCAATGCTTGCTCTTCTTTGAGGATGTGAGTGGTGTAATGGTGGATGTGATGTGTTGTTTTGGGTAATGCTTGCTGTTCTTTGGGGAGATGTTATGGTGAAGTGTAATGGTGGATGTGCTGTTTTGGGTAATGGGAGCTCTTTGAGGATGTGAGTGGTGTAATGGTGGATGTGCTGTTTTGGGTAATGGGAGCTCTTGTTTGAGGATGTGAGTGGTGTAATGGTGGATGTGCTGTTTTGGGTATTGGGAGCTCTTTGAGGATGTGAGTGGTGTAATGGTGGATGTGCTGTTTTGGGTATTGGGAGCTCTTTGAGGATGTGAGTGGTGTAATGGTGGATGTGCTGTTTTGGGTAATGGGAGCTCTTGTTTGAGGATGTGAGTGGTGTAATGGTGGATGTGCTGTGCTGAGTAATGGGAGCTCTTTGAGGATGTGAGTGGTGTAATGGTGGATGTGCTGTTTTGGGTAATGGGAGCTCTTGTTTGAGGATGTGAGTGGTGTAATGGTGGATGTGCTGTGCTGGGTAATGGGAGCTCTTTGAGGATGTGAGTGGTGTAATGGTGGATGTGCTGTGCTGGGTAATGGGAGCTCTTTGAGGATGTGAGTGGTGTAATGGTGGATGTGCTGTTCTGGCAGGCTCTGCCCTGGAGTGCCCTGTGTGTAAGGAAGACTACGGCGTGGGAGAGAGCGTCAGGCAGCTGCCCTGTAATCACCTGTTCCATAACGACTGCATAGTGCCCTGGCTGGAACAGGTAGGCCTGCCCCCCCCACCCCCCTTCTACCGCACTGCATCGGGCAAAAACATTCCTTCTGTGCTGCCGTTAAAGGGATTCCCCAAAATATTCCTACCTCCTGAACACCTGTTTTAAAAAAAACCTCCGTCTTCCATTGACTCCCATACTTTTTTTATTTAAACAATAAATTCACCATATCCGCGGGGTCATCGGCCTGGCCTGGCAACCTGTTTCCAGCATCTTTAAGGGGACATTTCGTAATTTTTGATATCCAGCTCTATTTTCGACTGGCCCGTGAACTTGCTGATGGACAGAGAGCGTGTCAGCCTGCCTCCGCCTCACGCCGGACCTTCTCCCCGCCCCCCTCTGTGTTTCAGCACGACACGTGTCCGGTGTGCAGGAAGAGCTTGAGCGGCCTGAACACGGCCACCGACCCCCCGGGGCTCTCGGGGATGAGCTTCACCGCCCCTTCGTCCTCTTCCTCCTCCTCCTCCTCCTCTCCCGCCAGCTCACCCAGCAACGAGAACATCGCCAAAAACTCGTAATGACTTGCCTTCCCCCCCCCCCCCCCCCCCGGCCCCTTCCTCGGCGCCACGGCACCACTGCCCCCATCACGGCACCGCCTCCTGTTAGGGCCCCGCCCCATGCCGTAGCCCCGCCCCCCGTCATGGCTCCGCCCCATTCCACAGCACCGCCTCCTCGCACCTCAGTGTGCACTTCCAGGGCCCTGGCCCAAACGCGCGAGCCGGGGACTGGTGTGAAGTAGACCACCGGGGCGGACTCCCTGCACCCCCCCTTACCCTTTAAACCACCCCCCCCCTTCCAAAAGCAGCTAGTGACCATTTTTACTTATGCTTGGAATTTGACCTCTGACCGCTGACCCATGGGCTGATACTAGCTAGGGGAGATTGGGGGGGACAGTGGGGAGGGGGGGGGGGAGGCTGAGGAACTGCAGACAGAACCAGCCAATCAGGACATGGGATTGGCTGCGTCTGACATGGGAGGGACTAATGAAATAAGGCCGCATAAATACCGTAAACAACATTGAGCCAGCCCTGCCCTGCACTGAGGGAGTAGTTCTGTGTGTGTGTGTGTGTTGTGTGTGTGTGTGTGTGTTTGTTCAGGGACTGGGGAGGGGCACTCGATTTGCACACACACACACATGCATGCACACATAGACACACATTTTTCTTTTCCTTTTTAATTTTTAACTCTCCATTAGCAACACAGCTGTTTGCGAAGGGGAAGCATATTTGTACATAGTCTACGTGTTGATGTTTTTTCAGTTGCTGTTCATCACTACAGCCAAGGATCAAAGAATATCCTTGCAAAATGGGCTGGGGTGGGGGGGGGGGCTGGGGGGTGGGGGTGAGTTCGGCATCACAATTTTTTTATTCATTTACACAACAGCATATGTTTGCTGTTCTTAAAGGTACAGTACACATAATTCTGGGCCAGTGACCTTCATTCCCAGTCCTGGGGGGCCGCAGGGTCTGCTGGTTTTTATTTTTGTCTGATATCAGCAACCAAATCCGACCCAAGAATCCAGGGGGGGGGGGGGGGGTGGGGGGGGGGGGGGGGGGGGGGGGGTGAGTAAAGTGTGTAATCGACTGCTTTAAGGGTTCGATTAAGTGCTGAGTAACAACAGAAAATCAGCAGACCCTGCGGCCCCCAGGAGCAGGACTGAAGGCCGCTGGACTAGGCAATGCTTTTAAATGCAGTTCGGCAAAAAAAAAAAAAAAAAAGAAGAAGAAAGAGATGTGAAAGAAAAGTAAGAGCATGTGAACTGGACCGATCCCTCGTTCTGTGTCTCAGATTCTGAGTGCTGGTGGTCGCCTCCTTTCCAAACGGCCCCCGGGGGGGGGCGCAGAGCCGAGGCCGAATATTTCAGCCCTGCTGAATTCTCCAGCGTTTCTCTGCACGTTCGGTGCGTTTCCTGAACACGCTTTATCGCACAGGAAGTCTTATCCACACAGGGGAGCCGTTCCTCAAATGAATATGACAGTCAGGTTCTCACTGTTTTGTTTTTTTGTTTTCCTCCATGCATATTCAGTGAATTTGAGTTTGTTATTTTTTATTTTATTTTATTAACTTATTTTAAGTTAATGACATGTTTTTGTAAGAATGATAATAAAACAATGTAAGATATGAATGTGGATTGTGGATGGTAGTGAAGTGGTAGACTAAGTGTCAGAAGCACAGATGTTGGGGTGGGGTTGGGGGGGGGGTTGGGGGGTGGGGGGCGGTGTATTCGATTCGGAGAATGAAACTGTTCTTACTGTCAATCCCAGCACGTCTGCTCACAGGTGTTTACCACTGATGGTCCATGTCTGCCTGTATTATGAATGATTTTTCGTGCCATTGCAGTTTTCAAGACTGCAAACATTATAAAGTAGTTTCATAAAATAAACCCCCCTTCGGATTTCTTTTGCGGATGTGTGAGCGCCATCGGAAAATCTGCGATTCATACAGATGGCCACTAGAGGGCAGTCTTACTGAAAGATCACATAGCATTGCTGGTGACGGTGTTCTCTCTGTTTTCAGACCTGAGGCAAAAGTGGGTAATAATGGGTTGATTGTTAAATGGGTGCCTGTCGATCACTGGGTCAGGGAACTCCAAAATTACATGCACAGTGTTATGCCTCCAGAGGTTGTATATGTGTACCTGATTATATATATTTATTTATTTTTATGACATTTAATCTTATTTTCAGTTGGAACTATGTCCTGGGACATATGCAACAGGAGACCGCCGCACTCACGCAATGAAATTACATTACATGTATTTAACAGACGTTTATCCAAAGCGACGTACGAAAGTGCGTATAATGGTCGTTGGACAACTACAAAACACAGGTTCCATAAGGTACGATACTCTTTTCGTACAGTTATTTCTAGCCAATGAAGTACCGGCAAGATTTAAAGGTGATATTGTTTGATTATTATTATTTGAACATCCAGGTGGACACGTTAGCAGGCTGCATTCTATGTGCCGTCTCTCGAGAAGCAAGTCCCTCGAGAAGCAAGTCCCTCTTCCCTGGTATTTAGACTCGCTGCCATTCGGGGTTTTTGGAAAGGAGCCCAGTCGAAGGATTCCAGAAGCGGCGCGATGGCGGGCACAGAACTTTTGTTTGTGCAATTAAGTCCGTATGGCGCCTTCTGGGGAAACGCGGCGAGCTGTGCTTTTCAGCGTTCGGTCCCTGGCACCTGGCATGCCTGTGGACTAGGCCCAGAAAGAACGAATCATGATCCGCCTCAACAGACGTCTTTACATGCAAACAAATGGCTCCAGTGCGTACAATGACCCAGGTTGCTTGCGAACAGAAATCCTATTCTGTGCGAATAAGTACACGCATGCACATACTTTTAAAAATGCCTCAATAATAACAACAACAACAACAACAACAACAACAAAAGTGTCCCCTTTCTTTAGTGAAACTTGGCTCCTGTCGCCTTTCAGTTTGCCATCTGGACAGAATATAGTCTGTAGGTGCCAGAGCAGAATGTACAACACAGGGAACGAAGGGTCGAAGAGGAAATGTTTACATTTAGTTTAATACACGGATGTGGAAGATGTCAACCCCTCAAGAGATATGTGCACGATGTCCTGTTTTGAAAGAAAGACTGACAAATACTTGTATATGCAAATACACGATTTCCTTGATTTTCATTTGTATTTTATTTAATTATTTATTTATTATTTTTTGCATCTCCTCATGCGACTTCGTGCAAATGTTAATTATGGCACTGAAATTGGCCCTTTCATTTACACCTTTGCAATAGTGTCGCTGGCCACACCAAGCACTTCTGTGAAAACTGACCTTTTGGTTTTTTGCTAGTTGTTTAAATTCATCCCTGGCTGTTCACGTGTTACTGGTGCGGACACATTTGTCAGTCGGTGGTCGGTGTTCTCCAATTAACTATAAGAAATGCATATGAACAAGAAACTATAATGAAATGTACTGTACATGTTATACGGTTCATTGGTGTTCCCCCAGGGACGTCACGTCACCCAACGCCCTTGTGCGGGTTCACTGAGAAGAGTGCGCGTGCGGAGCGCGCACATAAATATCAACGCCCAGGCGAATCGCAAGACATTTGCCCCAGTTACGTATCTGTAGCTGGCCGAAGGCCAAGATAGATTTGGGGTTTCCGAAATTAAACGCTGCCTATTGATTCCTAAAGGTCATATAAAAGAAGACGGGTACTAAAAGTTCTCCGAACAACGAGTGAAAATGGCGGTGTTATGGAGCTGCGGTGCTCTGCTCCTGGTATGCCTGTATACGGCTGGTGCCGAAAAAGGTAAGCCGTGGCTAACGTTAGCAAACATAACTTTGTTAACCAAACATTTTGATAGCTGTGGTGATTTTCGGTGTTGAGGCGTAACGGCACTCTTGTTACTTTTTAAAATCTATATATATATACTTGAGTGAAATGTGAGGTGACTGGAACTTGAAGTTGGAGTGGCCTAGGTCTCTTAAGCCAACGTTAGCTGGTGTGGTACCTGCGCTAATATTAGCTAGCTAGCTAAGCAACTTGGCTGTAGCCAACAACGGGTATCTGTTTTGACTTGATGACAATGGAGAAGCTGTGTGACTGGTTAGCCAGGCTGCCAGATATCTCGTTGGTTTAAAATGGCGGAGGCCACTCGCTCGTTATTCGGGTTTGCTAGCTAGTTAAAGAGCTGGTGGATACTTTTTTTCTCATGGCTAGCCAACGTCAGATGAGTTGCTCGGTAACGTTATCATAATTGTCTCGACTGGTGGAAAGCACGTCCAGGTACGCTGCTCACATTAAGTCACTATGCGTACAGTGTGTGTGCTCAATACCGGTGTATGCTTGCTAGCTAGGTAGCTAAACAGCTAAAGTTAGCTGACTAGCAGTCAGTAGCAGTCGTTGTGGCTTATCAGTAAACTTTTAACCATCTGAGTAACTTGGCTATCTAGCTATCAACAGCTAGCAAAGTGCTCCTTTCAACGGGGACGGTTCGATATCAAGCTAGGTGCAGCTGTCTTAAGTCCGTGTTGCGTTGCTGTTTTTAGAGCAGTCTGGCCAGATACGTTTAAAGAAGAGACATTTAGAGTAGTTTTCAGGCATAAATTGCTGGCATATATTGGCACTGACTTGGCTATCGTCCCTGTGCTGTCGCGCTGTCCCTGCGTGCTGATGTTGTCAATGAGTTGCTCGCCCAAGCTACACGTTTTGTATGAGACACGATAGTTTAAAAATATGATCTATGAAGTATATTTTTACTTTTTGCGATTTCCTGGAGTGTATTGTATAGCTGCAATTTCTCCATGACAACTATCGTGGCTATTTAATGTCATAAGAATACATATCCCGCATATGACAACATCATCAAATCATGTCACAGGGCAAAAATCCTTAACCTTTACCAAAGCCCCAGTCTACCAGTTGTCATAAGTTGGCACGGGCCAGGAACGCGTCTTTGGCACCCGTTTCGTGTGTTATGCCCTCTGCATTTAAAGTAGTTTATAGTGGGCAATGTGTAGTGTAATGGGTGAGGAACTAGTCTTGTAACCTAATAAGGTCACAGGTTCGATTCTCGGATAGGACACTACCGTTGTACCCTTGAGCAAGAGCATTGCTTCAGTATGTACCCAGCTGTATAAATAGATGCAAACCGTGTAAAATTGTGTAAGTCGCTCTGGATAAGAGCGTCTGCTAAATGCCACTAATGTAATGCATGGAGTTAGTAAATCGGCTGCGAATGTACGGCAAACGTTACTGCGCCAAGGCAAAACTTAGAGAGTCTTATTGGACCGAAGGCAGTGTTATTATGGTGTAATGTAGGGAGTTAAACGTATAGCTCTGACGTTTAATCTTCGTGTGCACTGTAGCTTGTAAACCTTGCTTGGAGATGGAGAACGCTCGTTGGCCTTTACTGCTGAACCTCCTCTGTGGCCGCTGGAATGAATGTTATCTATGGACTCAACGTGCTGCCCCCTTGATGGAAGAACTCGCGTTCAGGAGGTCAATCCGCGCGCGCTCAGTCGCAATACCCTGGCAATCACTGCGTAAAAATAAAACAATGTGTAACTGTTTATCCGCCAAAAAAACGGACATGCCATTCCGCAGTAACTTAGTGTCCAACTCAAAGAACAACAGCTTGTTCCATGTTGTTGCGTATTGATAAAATAATAAATAAATAAATAAATATAAATCAATCCGCCCTGGGTTCGGGCACCCTGTGGATAAGAAAATGACGCACCCTCGCCGGCCCCCTGGTGAAAAAGCGTCTTCATTGAATTTCACACCCTAAATCAATATTATTTCAGTAAAAAGAACCTGTTAGTCTTTACAATAGTCGATGAATAGCTGATAACTGCTTTCCTACTTCAGTGCAGAGGGGCTGTGTTTGACACCACTTGTTTTTTGTTTACTACAAAACACACCATAAGTATAATTTTTTTTGTCATAGATGTGTTGTGCCTAAGCCTGGTTTTGACTTCTGATTTCATAACTGCAGTGGTTAAAACAAGACCAGGTTAAAACCTAGTGTATGGCTGGACCTAACACGCGTGATCCGGCGGACCAATGGTGTAACTTCATAACTCGACCGACCAATGGTGTGTGTGTGCTATATATATATATATATATATATATATATATATATATATATATATATATATATATATATATATATATATAAATACAAAACTTTTTCCAATAGTAGGGTCACTCCAGGAAAAGTCACCAAAATGTATTGCTGACAACACCTAACACGAATATGAGCGTGACTGGTCTTGTCCCTCAAAGATTGCAGTGCACCTAATACCATCATATTTAATTTATTGATTTTGTTCTGTTTATATTTTGTAATAATAATTAAAAAAAAGAATCCGTTCTTTGCCCCCTCTTGCATGAAGTAGCCTACTTGTTTTTGTTTACAGGTTTCCCTTTGACCTGCTTAAAATGACACGGTCTGTGTTTTAAACAAGCAACCGAATGTCCCCGCCGTTTGGACTTTGCCCGTAGTGTTCGCGCGCGGGTCATTTCCGCGCGGTTTATTAACCTGCCTTTTGGAAAGCTGCCGCGATGCTTTCAGCAGGCACGCGGGGCCACGTGCCGTTTAAACCGCCATCGCTGCACAGCAGCCACGCGAGAAACCGTTCAATATGTAATCTAAGCATTTTGGAGGCCCTTTTGTCAATTATTCTAAAGCTGTTGGTAAAGGAAGCTCGAGGAGATGTGTTCTATTTTATCTTGGGGGAAACCCGCGCATGCACACACACATGCATATGCCCTGGAGTGAAAGAAAAACATGTAGGCATGTTCTTATTTAAAGGTCAAATGAAATTGCATGTGTCTTGTGTGTGTGAGAGAGAGTCACTACCTGCTTTTTGGAAGCACAAATGCTTTTAACCCTCTACCCCACAGGTTATAAAATAAAAAAATAAAAAATGGGGACTCAAATGAGAAATGTAATGCCTTTTTGGGGACCCGTCAAATGCACCTACTAGCACAGCCTAGCGGATTACAGAATCGCTCTGGGACCCACCTCATTTTGGTCTCGCTACCCACAATGTACCCGACACAGTGAAATTATGCCCAAGTTCAGACTCCAAATTCATCAGTCCAACCTTCAACCCAGGCGCAATTACCTGCCATTGCTGTGCACCTTCAGTTTTAATTCATCCCCTTTCAAAACTGAAAGACTGTTTGGGTCGCTGATTCGAAGCTACATGCTATTCAGAGCTCCAGTTTGTAAGCCGTTTGAAATGGCCATTTT
This sequence comes from Anguilla japonica, assembly GCA_025169545.1. NCBI lineage: Eukaryota > Metazoa > Chordata > Actinopteri > Anguilliformes > Anguillidae > Anguilla > Anguilla japonica. The sequence goes on along the minus strand of CM045888.1, from coordinate 5,697,205 downwards.
GATGCTCATATTTAGATGTCGGAGGCGATCAGTTCAATTAAGGATCCACATGTTTAAATTGAGCATTTAGGACCGCAATTCATGTGTCAAACATACAGGGCTGTGTGGGGCAAATTTCCTGGAACCCAGAGAATGTGGACATCGCTCTAATAGATGTGGTTTCTGAAATGGTATATTTTGGTATATGGTATTTTTTGCAGATTTAAATGCATTGATCAGAACTTCAAAAAAAAAAAAGAAAAAAAAAAGTGTTTGTGTGCCACACCCGCAGAGAGGAGGGGAGTTAATAGTTGTGAAAGCGGTTTGAATTTGAAAAGTGGGTTTTGGAAATTTTTCAAGGGATGGGGGGTGGTGTAGGGGTGGAATGTTTCCAAATTTATGCAGGTGGAATTTGGAATTGATAAGCCTTGATTTATACACACCAGCACAATAAGCATTGGCAAGTTCCTTTTTAGGGGGGTGTGTTTTCATATCGCTCATCGACTGTGCAGGCTAACTGTTCACAGCATAGAACGTTATCTCCCCTCTTCCTACCATGCTGAAGTCATTTACAGCGTTTGTTCTAACTTTTTGTTGTGGGAGAAGGCAGTGGGGGTGTGCTGGGTTTCATTTTTTATTGTTTATTATTTTTGTGATTCCTTGCTTTCATCGGGGTCCGTTTGTGTTGGGCCGTGCACACCTGCGCCCTTAAAGTACTCTCACGCCTGTGCCTTTGAAGTCTCTGATGGGAAACCGGTTTGTGTTTTTCCTTCCTTTTAATAAGACGTTTCTCACGCTTTGTTCTGTGGAATGCAATCTTACGTGTATGTGACACTCTTGTTTCAGTGCGTTCTGGCGTACTTCCTTGGATGAGCGTTCTTCTGAGGAAACGTTGCGGTGTTTCTTGTTTCTAATTTCCCTTTTTCTTGTTTTCTTTCCGTCTCTGTTCTGCTTTTTTCACAGAGTTTTGAATTGAAGTTTAAGTGTTAGGAAGGGTTTTTTTTTTTTTTTCCCTCTTCCCCCCCTGAACTTATAGCTGAAGGCTTGGTGCTTCTACTGCATGTTTTAGGCCAATTGTTGGCCTTATTCTTAAATGGTGTATGAAGTGCAAAGCCTTTATATTCCTTGATATTTTTTTTTTATGTTGCCAAATTTGACCTTTGATCTTTTTTCTTTTTTTTCCTCCCTCGTCTCGTTTTCCTGCTTTTCCACCGTCCCGTTAGTCCTGTAAATGACCCTTCCGTGACCCCGTAGTCAGAGTCCGTCCCGTTAGTCCTGTAAATGACCCTTCCGTGACCCCGTAGTCAGAGTCCCTCCCGTTAGTCCTGTAAATGACCCTTCCGTGACCCCGTAGTCAGAGTCCCTCCCGTTAGTCCTGTAAATGACCCTTCCGTGACCCCGTAGTTAGAGTCCGTTCCGTTCGACCCAAACGGCCTCAAAAGGAACACTGAGCCTTTTGAGTAGGTTCCGTCACACCCCCCCCCCCCCCCCCCCCCCCCGTCATCCCGAACCCTTGTCCTCCTGTCCCGAGTGAGGCTGTCCCAGGAGGGGTGTCTCTGCGCTCAGACACCGCCACCCCGGGGTCCCGGCGGAGCAGGGTGACACGGCTCACCCCGGTGGGTTTGGATACCGCCTGCTGAGGAGGAGGAGGAGGAGGACCAGGCGCGGAGACGAAGACGCCGAACGGCTTCAGCCGCGCCACAGCGTGCGCGCACAGACACACGCGTACATGCAGATACACACACACACACACACACACACACACACACACACACACACACACGCGCGCACATGCAGCCAAGGCCCAAAAATAAAAAGGGGGGTGGGGGACCAGCCTGGCGGAGGCCTCAGTCTGGGAGTGTGAGCGGTGAACCTTTTTAGGGTTGTCTGAGCGGGGCCACCTTGGGTCTCACAATGGCGCCCCCCAGCGATTGAAGTCCACACGGCGGGGGTGGGGGTTGTTCGGTTTCACAATCGTAGTTTGTTTGGCGCTTCCTGGGTTTATGCGGGACGGCGGGTTGCCAGCGCCAGGCGGTTCCCCTTATTGTACGCCTCACTTTGTTCTTTCGCCACTTCCCTTCTTCTGCTACAGTTTTTTGGCAGCCCTTAAAAAAAACTAAAACAGCCCTTTGACTAAAAACAAATAAATTAAATTATCTTGAAGGTGAAGGTTGAAGATTTTCAACCGAGTTTTAGAATTGGCAATTATCATGCCAATATGTTTATTATTTTATTTTCATTCACAGCTCTGTTCTTGAACTTGTGCCCCGACAGGTTTATTGGGTTTTTTTTCCTTTTTCACAATTTTAATTTAATTTTGTTATTTTATCACCCATATTTATTAAATATTTAGTTGTTTTCCCTGAAAGGTTGTGCTCATGGTCTGAAGGAAATGAGAAAGGTGGACAGGTTGCCATTTTGGCTCTAGCAGTGTGTTGGTTCCGTACCTTAGAGACCCATGTTGGTGCCTAGTTTTGTGCCACTTGTAGTGTCAATTAAATTTTTAACCTGATTCCTGAGGCAGGAATCTATCCTTCCCCCCCCCCATGCTGTCCTCCACCCCCCAGCCAATCCCCCCCCGGGCTGTCCCCGGCCCTCTGGACAGCCAATCAAATCAAAGCTCCGGGTGGCCAAAAGCGATGTCACACAGGAAGTGCGGGCGAGCGGGCTAACTGAGCACCGCTTCCTGCGGCTGTGTTTGAGCGCAGGTGTGGTGACCGGCCGATCCGATCGAGGTGAGCAACAAGACCTCGGCCGTCCTCACCTGCAACTACACCGGCTCCAGCGCCGTCCAGAGCCATCACTGGACCCGCAACGGCAAGACCATCGAGGGCACCAAAAAGACCTCCGCCGACGTCAGCATGCAGCACAAGTATGCCCTCTCTCTCTCCTGCACCCTTCCTCCGCCTGTGTGATTATCTGAGCTCGTGTTTAACCGTTAGAAGAGGAGGTTTTTAGTTTTGGAATGTTTTTTTTTTTTTCTCTCTCTCTCCCTCAGAGGTCTGTGTTCTAGAACTCTCTTTGAATCACCAGCAGTGATTGTGACATCAGCATTAGAATGTTCAGCTGAGGGCGTTCTGATCATGTATTTGTAACCAGCCGTGTTCCTGGGGTTCTGCTCACCTGTCTCTTGATTGGCAGCTCAGCAGGATCTCGAGCTGTTGAGTGAGGTGTGGCTTTGTTAGGGTTGGAGTGAAAACCTACCGGATGGCAGATCTTCAGGAACAGGCCTGGTTTCCAATGCCTTAAAGCGTTGAGTTTTAATAATAATGAATCTGACTGTTTCTTCTTCATCAGGCTAGATAAGATTGATAGCAACTCTGGGGGTGTGTACGCCTGTGTCTTTACTACCGCTGGTGGGGAAGTTAATAAGAAGATCGAAGTTAAGAGTGAGTAATCTGGACTTTTATTTTTTTTTAAATACAACTTATGGAAATTAATATTCATTTTATGCATTCCCATTTTAATATGTTTTTGTATGTATTGCCATTTGTTTATACTCTCTGTCTCTCTCTCTCCCTCCCTCTCCCCTCCTCTCTCTCTCTCTCTCTCTCTCTCACCCCCCCTCCCCTCCTCTCTTTCTCCCCCCCTCTCCTCCCCCCCCCCCCCCCAGCTAAACCTCACGTGGGTGCCTATAAGCACTCCGAGCACGGGAACGAGGGTGATAAGGGTGCGCTGGTGTGTGTGAGCCATGGGTATCCCATGCCCACCGACTGGGCGTGGTTCAAGTTGGGCGAGGGCGGCGAGCAGGTGCGTGCCCCCCCCCCCCCCGCACACCCCACCTCCCCGTGGTGCGCGTTTCTTTCCCCGTTTCGGCCACGGAAACGGCGGCGAAAAAAAAAAAAAAAAACCGGTAACTCTCTGCGTCCTCTCCGCTCTTCCAGGCCATCGAGAACGGCACGGAGAAGTATGAGATCAAAAGCACCCCCAACAAGACCACGCTGTACATCCACAACCTGGACATCGAGCAGGACAAGGGCGACTACGGCTGCCGCGGCACCAACGAGCTGGGCGCCAACAGCGACCAGATCCACCTGCGCGTGCGCAGCCGCCTGGCCGCGCTCTGGCCCTTCCTCGGCATCGTGGCCGAGGTGGTCATCCTCATCGCCATCATCTTCATCTACGAGAAGAGGAGAAAGCCTGACGAGGTCAACGACGGTACGCCCCGCACTCGCTCCTAAAGAAGATTCATTAATAAAAAAAAATATTATAAAAAAATGCTCTTTCCTCGGCGCCGGGCACGGGTGTCTCCGCCCGCCCCCCCCCCCCCCCCACATTAAAGAGGAGTGCAGCCTGTCAGAGCCGAAATGGCTCCTGTGTGTGGGGGAGTCCCGTGGTTTGGCTTCGCTGAGCCTTCCCCTTGCAGTCAGCAGCTGAAGCTCTCGTGTGTGCTTGGGACAGAGCTGCCTGAGATCCAGCAGCTCCCGATTAATCACTGAAACACACCGGCCCTGTTTATGAAGGGGCTGGCACTCTGCGTGAATGCCGTTTTATTTATTTATTGATTTATATTTTTGTATACGAAGGCTGGATGAGCACAAAAATGATTCATTCCTCAGCCGAGCACTAAATCAAAAACTCATTTGCTCGGCCACAGAACAGGCTGGGAGGCCAAATCCCAGGCTGCCATTTTGGCTCTATTTGGAATCTGCACACATGGCTAAGGAGGGCTGCCATTTTGGCTCACAGTTGAACAGTCCATACATAGCCATTAGAATGTCGTCTATAGCTGCGGCGGGTCGCCATTTTGGCTCATCATTGAATGGTACACACATCTAACAAATGTGAACATGATGAAACCTATCACCACCAAGTAAGGCTTTCTTTCTCTAAGGTTATGTGAGTTTTGATTTAAATTTTATTATTTTTGGAATTTATTATTATTGGAATCTAAAGACCCCTCTTGAAGTAGAATTGTACCGTAGCTCTGAAAACTTGCATCGTGTTTTCCTTCGTTTTAAAACGGAAAGTTATTTTCCCTGTTGAGTCGTTTTGTCCGGACGGTCTTTCACACTCTCTCTCTCTCTTTGCTGCGGCTTTTTTTTTTTTTTTTTTTTGTTTTGTTTTTTATTTTAATTTTTTTTTTAAAAAACACAAACTTTTCGGTAAGTGATGGAAGATGCATGCTGGACTGGAGTGGTGTTTGAGCTGAGGAGGAGCCGTTTGGGCTGGTGTGTGCTGCTGCTTTGCTTCCGCGGCGCACGGGAGGTTCCGGTAGCCTGCGGGACGGGCGCCTCTTTCACTGGGGTCCCGAAGCGGCCGCCGGACCCGGCCTCCGAGGCGCGGGGCGAACGTCGCCAGCGAAAGGCCTGCGTGCGGGTGGCGCGCGTGTGGCGCCGCCCTGCTGGTGGTCCGGGGGGTACTGCGCTTTGACTGGGAGCGCGGCGGTTGGGTCGCCGTCGGTGCATGCCGCGCTGCATCCGCGATTGGCGCTGGCGCATGACGGCGTTGGTTTCTCACGTCTTCCTCGTCTGTCTGTGGGTCGCTGTGGGGGAGGAGGAGGAGGAGGAGGAGGAGGAGGAGGAGGAGGAGGAGAGGAGGAGGAGGAGGAGGAGGAGGAGGAGGAGGAGGGTGGCTGTGTATGAAGAGGGCTTTTTTAGTATTGGCACCTGTCCTGTGGTCGCGTGAGGTCAGGGGCCTGTGCTTGAGCGCATCTCTTGGTTGCGGAACTCCGCCGACTTCGCCGTCGCCGTGGAAACCCCGTTTGAATTCTGTGCATGGTTTCCCAGTCTGGCCCTGGAGAAATAACAGAATCCGTCTGGTGTACACCTGTGTCCTGCTGTACCTGTGCCCTGTTACCCCTTTGTCCTGTTACACCTGTGCCCTGTTGTACCTGTGTCCTGTTACCCCTTTGTCCTGTTGTACCTGTGTCCTGTTACACCTGTGCCCTGTCGTACCTGTGTCCTGTTACACCTGTGCCCTGTTACCCCTTTGTCCTGTTGTACCTGTGCCCTGTTACATCTGTGTCCTGTTACCCGTTTGTCCTGTTACACCTGTGCCCTGTTGTACCTGTGTCCTGTTACACCTGTGCCCTGTCGTACCTGTGTCCTGTTACACCTGTGCCCTGTTACCCCTTTGTCCTGTTACACCTGTGTCCTGTTACCCCTTTGTCCTGTTGTACCTGTGTCCTGTTACCTGTTTGTCCTGTTACACCTGTGTCCTGCTGTACCTGTGCCCTGTTACCCCTGTGTCCTGTTACACCTGTGTCCTGTCGTACCTGTGTCCTGTTACACCTGTGCCCTGTCGTACCTGTGTCCTGTTGCTCTGTTCTCTGTGCTCATCACTGCTCAGTAGTTAAACTCCGGGTCGTGTAACCCGGCAACCACGGGCCGTATTCCCAGACGGCCCGATCAGGAGCGCTGATCTGGGATCAGTGCCCCGCGTCGTGACGCAGGATTACAGAGCGCCAGGAGTCACCCGGGTAACGGCGCTGAGTAAAACCCGGAAAACCCCTCCCCGGATCTGGAACGCGGACTGAAGTAGGGGGGAGAGAGCCGCTCCCGGGTTTTGCCTCAGCGCAGGTGCCCAGCTGACTCGGTGATCCCGCCTCGTGACGCAGGGCTCCGGTTCGCCGGTCCGTATCCGACTCCGTATCCGACTCCGTGTCCACCGTGTGCTGAACGGTGACGCTGACTCCAGGTCAGGCCTCCTGCTCCTGAGGCGCTGGAGTGCAGTGTGTGGAGTTGGTGTGTGTGATGAGCGCTCAGTTCGTCTGTGTGTGTGTATCCACAAAGCACTACAGTACGTCTGTGTGTGTGTGTGTGTGTATTTATAAAGCACTACAGTACGTCTGTGTGTGTGTGTGTGTGTATCCATAAAGCACTACAGTACGTCTGTGTGTGTGTGTCCATAAAGCACTACAGTACGTCTGTGTGTGTGTGTATCCATAAAGCACTACAGTACGTCTGTGTGTGTGTGTGTATCCATAAAGCACTACAGTACGTCTGTGTGTGTGTGTGTATATCCATAAAGCACTACAGTACGTCTGTGTGTGTGTGTGTGTGTATTTATAAAGCACTACAGTACGTCTGTGTGTGTGTGTGTGTATCCATAAAGCACTACAGTACGTCTGTGTGTGTGTATCCATAAAGCACTACAGTACGTCTGTGTGTGTGTGTGTGTATCCATAAAGCACTACAGTATGTCTGTATGTGTGTGTATCCATAAAGCACTACAGTACGTCTGTGTGTGTGTGTATCCATAAAGCACTACAGTACGTCTGTGTGTGTGTATCCATAAAGCACTACAGTACGTCTGTGTGTGTGTATCCATAAAGCACTACAGTACGTCTGTGTGTGTGTGTATCCACAAAGCATCACTGTACGTCTGAGCTGTGCTGTTGCTTTAAGACGGACCCCAGGGGTGCTGCAGGTTCTGTAGAAGGAAACTGGCAGCTGTCAGATACAGTGCTATCACTGTCGCCCAATAAGATTTGACTTTATTGATTTGACTTGATGATTATGTCAGTGCACTGCTTACAGATCTTCAGTTTGATCTCTAATTTATTTTCCCCTCTCCCCCCCCCCCCCCCCCCCCCCCTTCGCCATCCCGCTGTCACCCTGAAGATGACGACTCTGGTGCAGCCCCTCTGTGAGTACAGCACCGGCGCCTTTAGCGTGTGCTCATTTGGTTTCTGTGGTCTGCTGGTGTTTGATTGGCTCCCGTGTGTGATCTATATGCAGGAAGAACGACTCTGCCACCAACCACAAGGACAAAAACGTTCGGCAGAGGAACTCTAACTGAGGGAGGGATGAAGGTGAGCTCCTCCTCCTCCTCCTCCTCCTGCTCCTCAACTGGAATTGCACCTGGCTGATGGGCACCCACAGCCAGGTGCCTGTGTGTGTGTGTGCGTGTGTGTGCATGTGTGCGATGTGCGCGTGTGCATGGTGTGTGTGTGCGTGTGCGCGTGCATGGTGTGTGTGTGTGTGCGCGTGCATGGTGTGTGTGCACAGGCCCGACTTATGAACCGTGGTCTGATGATGAGGAACACCTGGCTACAGCACAGGCCTGTTAGTGGAGCGGTGATGGCCTGTACAGCTGGGGAGAGCCGGGTTTGCAAAGCACACGTTTAAAAGAGGGGTTTGTGAGCCAAGCTGCGCTCCCTTGGCATGAACCGAGTGTGTGAGGTGAGAATCGGGCGCTGACGCTTCCCTCTCTGTCCTCAGGTGACATGACGACTACTGCTGCCCATCTCTCAGTGGCGCTCTGAGCACTTCAGCGCCCCCTGCTGTCCTTTTCACTTCTCTGTGCCATTTTTAGTTTTTTTTTTTTTTTTTTGGTTTTTATTATTTTGTTTTGCTTGTGTGTAACTCTGTCCCATGGCGACTGAGGGAGGGGGCCAAGATGCATGATTCTGGAGTTTTTTTGGTCTTGTCATTTGGTTTTTTTTTTGATAAGTTTTGTTTGTTATAGTTTTTTTCTTTGTGCATATGTGGGAAGGATTGATAGGCTGTATTTGATGTATATTTTTTACTCTCTCTCTCTCTCTCTCTCTCTCTCTCTCTCTCTCTCTCTCTCTCTCTCTCTCTCTCTCTCTCTCTCTCTCTCTCTCTCTCTCTCTCTCTCTCTCTCTCTCTCTCTCTCTCCCCTCTGTCCAATGCCTTTGATAAGGGGATTTTAATAGCTGCCCTAGTTGCCTTCTTTAAAGGTGGAGCTCGCCAGAGCTCTGATGTTTGCCCCCGAAGCGGCCCTCCCCACCGGAGACGCATGCCATTCACTGCCCGCCGATCCGTTTCGGGATTCTGCGCCAACTTCTGCTCTCCATCGCCATGGAGGTGTTTTTGCTGTGATCTGATATGGGAGCGAACAGGCACGCATGTTTTGGAAAATTAAGCCGCGGGCAGTGATTGGTTGGAAAAAAAAAAAAAAAAAAAACCAGCGTAGACTCTGGGGAGCCCCCCCCCCCCCCCCCCCCCCCCCCGCAAGGACGGTTGGGAGCTGTGCACCACTGTTCTGCTCTTTCCAAACATAGAAACGTTTGGGAATACCGAGCCTGCCCAATGCTGCCTGCTAGTGGCTGGGAATACCCAGAATGCAATGCAGGGTCTGTTTGGAGAGAGGCGAGGCCAACTCCACTCCTCTGTCAGGCGCAAGCAGCGACTGGTTTCTGTAAAACGGGGGGGGGGGGGGGGGGTGGTGTTCAACTCCTGGAGGGCCACAGTCTCTGCTTGCTTGTTATGACTTCCTTTCGATCAGCAGTCACCATCGAGCTCAGACCTGCCGCCAGCTCTCCACCCTGCTGTCAGAACTGAGCGTAGCACAATGCTAACGCCCCGGGCTGGGGGGCTTTAAATGTGTAAATGAGATTGGTGATGTCATAAGCGATTATGACGGAAGTTCTGAAAGGCACAGAGAAATGATTGGCGGTCTGTGAATGACAAAGGTCTCCCTTTTCTGGATTATATCCCTTAAAGGGGAGGGGGGGGGGGTTGATTTATATATTTTTAATGGCTGCCCCTTGCATTTTGTATCCTTTTGTAAGCCTTCCGGGTTTGTATACTAACAAGCTCATATCGTAACTGAGTTTTCTACGCTTCTAGCTGGTGCCATAGTTAAATGTATCTAGCGTTCTCAGTAAAAGGACCAAGTACATATCAAATTTGGCCTATTTAATTCAACTTTTTAAAAAAAAAAAATTTGTTTCATTTTTGGAGGGTTACAATGGGAGTTGTCAGGTAAAATTTTATTAGTGCCAGAAAAGGCAAAAAAAAAAAAAAAAAAAAAAAAAAAAGCAGCTTTACAACTGAAATTGTAGGGACGATGTTGGGGTTCAAAAAAAAAAAAGAGGAAAAAAGTGTTTATTTGCCTTATTAATGATTGCACGTTTGGAAGCCAGGCCTTTTTTAAAATTTTAAATACTAGATAGTATTTTTGTGTGGGGGAGTGAAGTTTTCCGTAGTTAATCGAGCACCTGCTGAAGGACACGCACACACTTGATCTTTTGAACTGAGTGATGTCACCATTGCCTGAAACAGCTCCAGCACTGCCCAGTCTAACAATCTGCGTAACGTCAATAAAGTTTTATTCTGATTTGGGAAGGTGCGCTCTCCTCCTGTTTCTTTTCTTTCCATGTTGGCTGTGTGATAGTGTGGGGGGTGGGGGGTAGGTTCAGTCTATCATTAAAAAAAGCTTTAGGTGAAGCATTTCCAGTGCGCTTTTCAGTTTGATCCAGCACCAGAGGAGGCGTGCCCAGACGCAGTGTCTGGGTGCTCCCCCTTCCCCCTCAGAGTGCCCCTGTTCCTCCCAAAGGCACATGCTGTCATTTACAGATTAACAGGCGTGGGCGTGCACCCCTACCCCCAACCCCCCCCCCCCCCCCCCCCCCCATGCCGGTGCCTGGAAACCCTTCCGTTCCTTGCTCTCACTCGATCACCACGGACGTGCGTTCAACCTGAGCTGAAAGCTGAAACACTGGGGAAAACGCCTGTCCATTCCACCCATAAATATCATAAATACCGCCCCCCTCCCAGGCCTTAACCTGCTCACTCCGGTTACGTCAGCCGGGGATTCTGGGACGGGAAAAATAGCGCAGGAGTCAGAGTGTGAGAGCGCAGGCCTGTAAAGCCGAACGCCAGCGGCGGCGTTAGAAGCGTCAGGGTGAAAAACGGCTAACTGTGCAGAGAGAGGAGAGATCCCTCATATCCTGACCAGCTCTTTGGGTAACTATGCCCCCCCCCCCCCCCCCCCACCCCTCCGTCTTATAAGATCTTACAAAATCTTTTCAGAAGCAGCACTTCCATTCTTTCCATTTCAGCAAATATAAGTTCAGCTGCATCAGTGGTCGCTAACACTGGACTGGACACCAGAAAATAAGTAAGTTTTATATGTTCAGACATAATTATTTAAGTTATCAAAGACGTGTGTACATATGGCAGTCTGCCAGGGAGGCCTGCCAACCTGCAAGGGTGGCATTGTGTGATCACAGCGCCCTGGAACGGTTGGCATCCTGGGTAAAGATGACCAACAGAGGCCGTGAAAGAAATCTTGCTCTTCATCAGCTTGATCTTGCACTCAAAGTATGAGAAGTCCAACTTTTACTTGAGGCAAAATTGTTCAGTGGAAAAGAAAAGCATTTCTTCATCTAGCAATAATATTTTTCTCAAAAACGTGCGTCACAGCTATCAGACACACCCACAACTTCCTGTTTCACTGGGGTGTACATTTGTGGTGACACACATCAGACTCCTTAGTCATCCATCAACAGGTGGAGGGAGATCAGAGAGCTTGAAATGTGACACACACACACACACACACACAGACAGAAGGATGATTCAAGAGCCAGAAAATTCTCCAAGGATCACAGTTGGATAATTGCTTAATTAGTGCCCCTCTTCTTTGTGCCTTGATTCCACCTCTGTGCCAACAAGCTCTTTGGAAGCCTCGTCAGAAGTAAGCCTCTACAGTTGGCTGAACGCCGTTTAAACTCCGATTGTTCTATCGTCACGTGAGACATGAAATTGAGCATTTTGACCTCAAACGATGGAGGTGGGTTTTGGGTAAAAAGAGGAATACTCTTACAGAAAAGAGCTGGCATGCAGGGACTACTATATATATATATATATAACCTTTATATAATCGTATAGCGTGGGTACCCGAATGCAAATGAAACGGATTACATTTGTTTAAATATCCATCAGATTTGAACATACTGATTAATCGGTCAATAACTGCTGGTCTTGTATTTCAACACCAGAGGGCGCAAGATCTTCATTTTTGGACAAGCGTCTTTGAGAGCTGTCCGCTGAATTTTCCATCGTAAACACCTTCGGTAAGTGATGACATCATTGGGAGGGTATAATTTTGTCCGGCTTCCTGGCGTTAACAAGCCACAAATCTTCAAATGTACGCGTGTAAACAAATCGTTAAGTTTAGAGTACATAAAACAGACACGATATCCGTTCACGTTAGAGCCAACAGATATGCGTCCGCTGTTAAAAATATACGTGCTTGGTTTATAAAGTAAAATTAGTGTCGCAAGGGTCAAAACAGTGCTTTGGTGTAAAATAAATAACTCAAAGACGATATGAGGAGTAAGCGCTTCAGTGTTTCACGCAATTGACCGCTCGGTACGGTGGCCTACCTAATCAGCACACCTGAATGCCGTTAAGCAGATTGCTTTCCAGTACAGTTTGCAAAAAAGTCACGTCTCTCTCTCTCTCTCTCTCGTTCGTGGTCTCTCTCTCTCTCTCTCTCTCTCCATCTATGGAGCCCTCCCTCCCTCTCTCACTCCCTGGCTGGTCCTATCATGATAATTGGTTCCAATTTGCGATCTTCCCAATGACATGAGCAAAAAAGCGGCTTCTCCGGGCTGCGGCGAGACCATGAAAAAGAAAGCGAGCGGATGCGGGAGCGGCCAGAGCATCACAACGGGGGCCGCGGCCGCTAGTCACGCGAGTGGAAAAAGTAGCAAAGGCTGCTTCTCGTTCGTCTCCGCCGCTGCTGCGGGTCTGAAGCCCGGCGCAGGCAGCGCAGCCCTCATGGACGAAGCGGAGGACGGCGAGGAGGAGCTCAAATTCCAGCAACCTCGGCTGCGCCGAGCCGGTGGAAGTGGCAGCAGCAGCAGCGGTGGGGGTGGCGGCGGCGGCGGTGGAGGCGGTAGTATACGAATGAAAAACTTCTCGTCGGGAGGGGGAGTCGCGTCGACGCAGAGCAAGAACTTCAACAACAACGAGCTCTGCCTATTGCAAGGCGAGGGGACCGCACGTGCCACTTCCGTAACCACCCCAACTGCTGCGAGGTCTTGCCTGGGAGATGGCGCCGGACGTGGAAGCGCGAACAGAGTTGGAGGCGGGGAAGCGTGTACGGGCGTAGCGGTGACCGGTGTGACTACAAGTGCTTCGGGTGACGGTCGCGGGAGCGCGGCACCCAATACTACAGACATGAAATGCAACAAAAACGGAGAATGCCGGCGGGATTCTGGCGTGACCGGGAGACAGAGCCCAGTCACATCCAAGCAGGAGAAGCAGAGTGTCGATGAAGTTGGAACTGAGGGTGGGAGTAAGCGACCTTCCTGCAACTCCACGGCCGCCAGTGCGGACGGCTCCACCGGCGGGTGCTTGGCACAGGGGCAGGGGGGCGAGACTGCGTGTCCCGGCAACGCTACTGCTCCGGCTGTCTCCGACAAAAAGGACTCCAAGGTCTCCTTCTCAAACGCGCCCAGTCGAAAAGCGTCTTATGCTGTGCACGTCCCCGGCCAGACACAGCAGCCCAGGAATTCTGTCACGTTCCTGAAGTCCGAGGACGGGCCGCAGATCGTGACCGAGGATGGGGAGCCGAGAGGCAGCCAGACTAGTTTCATGCAGCGGCAGTTACGCAGCATGTTGCAGCCGGGAGTCAATAAATTCTCTCTGCGTATGTTTGGAAGTCAAAAGGCGGTCGAGAAGGAACAGGAACGGGTTAAGTCCGCAGGCAATTGGATCATTCACCCGTATAGCGATTTCAGGTAAGGATGAAGTTGCACTATTGCGTCCGCGGCCGCGTTGGAAATGTCACGCGCGCCCCTTTCCAACGTTGAGCCCAGAGTCAATGGGCTCCATGTACAGTCGCTAACATTAACGAGTTCAATGTCAGCGTTAATTGAATCGCAGGAGCGTGTAGTTCTGTCGTAGTTGCTGAGTGCCCTTCTTAGAGAGCAACAGGCCGTGTTTTACTCTGTCACGCACCCGCGCTTCAGACTTGTGGCACTCTATCCCCATGTGACTACGCTATTAGTGGCGTTTCACCGTCACGGAAACAGTCCAAGCTTTTAAAGCACGCGTTTGAACACTGGACGCGGTTCAGATTCTAAGCCCGTGCTCATTTTCCATACATGGTGCCGTTTTGAGCGATTTTGGCCGGGGACTTGGGAAGAAATTACGGAACCAATGTCAGCTGTGAAAAGACACCCGCATACACAATTTGCACGTGCCGTGTTAGTCACGCTTTGTATCCAGTGCCTTCTTAATTTGACGCGAAGGCTGCGGCGCGTGCATCAGGTGCCAGCTTTCATACCGCGCGCGCGTAAAAGTTTGGGGTAAATACACAGGCCAGAGTTTCGAAATCTACCCAGGGGGCATGCAGTTGGCTAAGACCGAGGGAACGTACTCGTAATTTGGAATTAATCATATCTGGAATGCTGCAGCATCGCGGAGGTCTTTCTATTTTGGGGCCTTGCTCCGTACGTGATGACATTAGACTGGTCACCACTGCTTATTGGGTTATTGAACAATCTGATTTCATTGGCTACATATCCAAAATATGTTTGAATCCTATTGCCATTACCGGTATTAGGCAATTAATTTGCATTACAAGGAAAACTGCGTATTGTGTTAACAACAGCTGCTATGTTTAGGTAGGTGGTTAATATTTACACATTTCATTTTCTACAACCGAAGCTGAGTTTATCGTCCTATTTAAATTAATAGTTGATTTATGTCATTTGCAAATTGTCAGTATTACAAATGCCACAACCAATGACACAATGTCATTTCATTAAATGAGTGGAACATAACTTAGTAGCAGAATTAATAGGTGAAATCCATTTAGATTCTTCACGGTTGGCCTGTCAAAGCTGGGTTATGTTTTATACGCAGTGTTGTCTGTGCTGTGCCCAGATATAGACCAGTCGTTTTTATATTCCGCGTCTTCTCCGGCCGTGGTCACGTATGTGAGCGCTGGCGTTTATTTAAGTAGCCTATTGGCTGTCCTATGGAAGATCAGTTTCCCTGTGTCCGAGGGTTCGGAGATCTCGAGCCGGGTTTATTTCAGCAGAAAAAAAGAGAGAAAAAAAAAAAAAAAAAAAAAAAAAAAAAAAAAACGGGCGTGTCCAGTGTTCTGGCACGCGCCACACGAGTGGTGGACGCATTCTGCCCTGCAATGTCAGAGTGACCCAACCGTGCAGATAATGTTCGCTTCACTGTAACGCCGGAGCGTATCGCATTCTGTTTCTTTAGCCATCTCATTAGCAGCATTTAATTAGGGCTCAAACGCGAGCGTGTCTGGTCGTTTGAAGCTTTTGTCTATGCATATTCTTTTAAAATATATATTTTACATTAGTGTATTCTGTATCAAACGTCTGTTTTATTATCGCAAGACTGGATCGCTGCTCTTTGGGTTTGGCAACAGATTATCCTGATCCCCTTTTGTCTGAGAGTCTCGTGCTCCATTCTTTGTGGATCTATATAGATAAATGTATGCACCAAAGTTAAATGGAACGCAGTCGATGCCATGATATGATCACGAAGGCGACAGAGGGAAGCATGCACGCGTAGTTTCTTGTTGTAGAAGACGATCAAGAGGGACATCACTAGGCTTACTCCACGATTTGAATGTGTTGCATCTGAAGTCATGATATTTATCATTCGTGTAAGAGGTTCCGGGTGAATTACAGTGCCCGAATGTCAAGGGATTTCCGTTATCTTTTATCTGGAACGTCACTATGTCCAATTG
This sequence comes from Anguilla japonica, assembly GCA_025169545.1. Lineage (NCBI taxonomy): Eukaryota > Metazoa > Chordata > Actinopteri > Anguilliformes > Anguillidae > Anguilla > Anguilla japonica. Next base: position 5,681,800 of record CM045888.1, on the reverse strand, counting down.
TTACAGCAATGTCCCATTGTGCAGCGCCGAATAGCTTCCTTTATAGCCCACCTGCTGCATTGCTGGTGAACTGTACTTGCTGAAAAGTTTACGCATGCCCACTACAAGCGCTCCGTTGACATAGCAGCACGTGATCTCTGGGTGAAGCCAAAGTTTTTTCTTATTTTTTTTTTTTTTTAATTTCAGCATCCCTAGCCCTGCTAAGCAAAATGGTCAAGTATAAAATAAATACCTCTGATAGCGTACTTTGAACCCTAATCGTGCACATAGTGTCCCTATTAGCCTCATATACACACTGTTTTAGTTAATTTAACACCTTTTAAGAGTTGGTTTAATACTGGGGTATATGCTGTGAGTGATGGGTATGAAGACACCTCTTGGGGGAGTTTCTAATCTCGCCTAACGGGTTTCGGGTTTTCTCGAGTTCAGAACCAAGGACAGCGCTTATTGCGTCAACAGAGTTGGCACGGCTACTGTTTTGGGTTGACCACGTGCCACCGCGTGCGTCGCTTGCACTAAGGGAACGATTTGCTGAACAACGCAGCACTGTGGGCATGGGGCGTTTCAGTACTGCACATGAAACAGATGCAATTTACGACTACGCCTGCTGCCCCATCTGCGAAAGGTTTTACTCGTCAGATTTGGCTGTGAAATCGACGGTAGAGGGCCCGGTCTTAAATTACAGTAACGCGTCAAAAAAAAGGTGGCGTATGTTTTCAGAAATACACGATGTCATTTATTTTGCAAATACTTAAGACGAGACAAACTATTAGTTTGTTTTAAGCGCTGTGCGGTTTGGAAGTCATGTTCATAATAAATGCCGGGACACGACGTGAAAACAACACGACGTATACACGACTTGTATGACCTCCAGTACATCAGACTCCGATTCTGGCATTTAACGACGCGATAGCACATATTTGACAGTAAAATGGTATGACAGCCTATACAGGTGTCATACCCTTTGGAGGCTACGATACGTTTGGTACTTACCTGGGAACTTCCAAATCTTTCATACGTTTTACTCACAAGGTGTCACGTTTCAGACAAAGCAAAATGTTCAGCGTTAAATCAGCTCACAGAAAGTAAATTTTACTGAGGTAATATAACATTTTGACGTCTTTTAGAATCTGTTGGATTTAAATGAACACTGTGATGTTCCCGCCTGCACAGTTACACAAAGGAAGAAACACTGATGCTTTAATGGTGAGTCAAATGAAACGCAACTCGCTGATGCATCAACGGCGTAGCTTAGACCTCGCTGGTAACATGACTCAGCAGCGGTTCGCGTATAGCGGATGCCGGCTTTATTTCGCAAAAGTGGCCTTGAACACAACCTGTGATCTGGCGAATGAATGAGCTGTTCACACTGGGTCTTTTCAGGAAAATACGGCGCCGGTTCTGTTCTACGCTTGCTGTTCTATGCTGAAGCAGGGCCATTGTTTGAGTATTCCATGTTTTGTTATTAAATTCGTTAAATATTTTTGTTCGCTTTCCCCATTATTCGTGACGACGGACGTATTATGTGTTGTGAAAAGGTCACGTCGGTTCCATTTTAATTGTATAATCGTCATAATTATAAATCGTATCAATACCGCCCTGTTCATATTACTGTACAGTGCGACGTCTTTCTCCTCTTCATCTTCCCGGTGTTTTATTACCCCTCCCCCTTTCCCAACGACAGTTTCTACCGTTTAGAATCAATTCTCCCGCTCAGATCCGGTTTCTGCATTTCCTCCACGTTTCAATGTCCTTGAGTTGACCTTGCTGTCTCTGACCGTTATTCTACAGCACGGACACGTTTATGGTACTGGTTTACGTTGGCGTCCGTTCGGTCGTCGCACGAGTCTGTATTTAGGGAAGGCAACACGCAGACAACAGATTAAACCGCACTCTCAGCAAGGTAGTGGACAAGGTACCGCCTGTTTATGTTGACTCAATAATGTTTACGATGAAGAACAATGACAATATCGGTTACTGCAAGATGATGTTTATGACGGTGATTGTTTTTGTCTGAATTATTTGATCCAGACCTCTCCAGAGCAAGTACTGAAGCCAAACTACCAGACTCTGAATACTCTGTACTCCGTATACATGGAATTGTTGTAGCTTCCTTGTCAGAATCAAGCATACTATTATGCGTTAGCCTGAATAATGTGAGGAAGTCGATCACACAGGACAGAAAGGGACATTTTCCCTTGTGACAAAAACTCATCACTCCCCATTCCAGTGCTGTGCATCATTTACAGGCAATATTCTTAATCTGAGAGCGTGGCAAATGGTCCTTAATATGGATACTTCAACATTGATTCTCTCCCCCTCTCTCTCTCTCCTTCTCGCTCTCTCTCTCCCCCTCTCTCCATCTTGCTGCAGATTCTACTGGGACTTCACCATGCTGATGTTCATGGTGGGCAACCTGATCATCATCCCCGTGGGCATCACCTTCTTCAAGGAGGAGACGACGACGCCCTGGATAATCTTCAACGTGGTCTCCGACACCTTCTTCCTGACGGACCTGGTGCTCAACTTCCGCACGGGCATCGTCATCGAGGACAACGCAGACATCGTGCTGGACCCCAATAAGATCAAGAAGAAGTACCTGAAGACGTGGTTCATCGTGGACTTTGTGTCCTCCATCCCGGTGGATTACATCGTCCTGATCGTGGAGAGGGGGATGGACTCGGAGGTGTACAAGACAGCCCGAGCCCTGCGGATCGTCCGCTTCACCAAGATCCTCAGCCTGCTCCGCCTCCTGCGGCTGTCCCGGCTCATCCGCTACATACACCAGTGGGAGGAGGTAGGCTCGAACCCGGGCTCGACTGGGGCAGGGTGGGCTGGGCCGGGCCATGCCCCCGTGAAAGGTGTAGGCTGGGCCCTGGGGTGGATACAGGCAGGCTGGGCCCTTGGTTTTCACTGAGGTACTGTGGCCTGGGTTGTGGGTACAAGTTGGGGTACTCTAAATTTGAGGACGGGTTCAACCGAAATACTGCAGGCTGGGCCCTGGCTTTGAGAGATGTGTGATTGGTTGGGCCCTGGGTTTAAGAGCAGTGCAATTGGCTGGTATTTGGTTTAGGAGAAGTGTGATTGGCTAGTCCTGGGTTTGAGAGGAGTTTGATTGGCTGGGCCCTGGGTCTGAGAGGTGCATGATTGACAGGGCCCATCCTTCGAAGAAGGAGGTCTAAGCCAAGGCTTTAAAGCATCCAAATGACATTGATTAACAGTTATAATATCGGAGTCAATCACTTTGACAAACATCAGGCGAGAATAAAATAAAAGGAAGTAGTGTGCGAAACCTTCCTGTGTTGACTCCTCTGTACTTCTGCAGCAAACACGGTGCAAATTAAAGGAATATTTTTAGCAAGTCCCTGAGCGCGCCACTGTCCGATCTTGAAATGGCCTCTGCTTGTGCTCGGTAAGCAGGCCGCGGCGTCCTGCCTGCGGCTCGGCGATAGCGGTCGTGCGCGCGGGCGTTTGTTACCCGTCACGGCCGCTGGCACGGGGTCGAGTTTCCCCCCCGGCCTACTCTGCCCTCGTGCCCCTGGCATCTACGGGCCGAGTTTCCTGTTTCTGTTTCGGCCAGCGGAGAGCCGGCGGCCTCACAAGAAGCCCCGTGCTGCTGGGGGGGGGGCGGGCGGGCGGCGGCTTTGTTGACGAGCAGGTTGATGGACGAGCTAACACGCTTTATCAATTACGCCTGCTGTGTGGGGGGGGGGGGGCGGCGGGGGGGCAGAAATGCGGCTGGTTCAGAGCCAGGGTCCGCCATCTTCATTACCGTGTTTCATTACATCAGCTGTTCGCTTACAACCAATCAGTTTCTCGTTTTCCCCCGCCCCCCCGCAGCGGTATTGTGGAAAGTGAAAACGTAGGCGACGCTGGATGACTCGCGTCCTGCTCGCATTTCCGTGGTGATCGGGGTTTCCCTGTTGCGCTCAGGGGGCAGTTGAGGGCAGTTACACACTGGCGAAGCAGCGCTGCCGTTTGTTTGACCCCAGTGTGACCCCAGTACAGAAGGCGCATACTGGTGCTCAGGGTTATTACATTACATTACATTACATTATAGGCATTTAGCAGACGCTCTTATCCAGAGCGACGTACAACAAGTGCATTAGTTCCAGGTGCGGAGGTACAAAAGAAACATACTAGAGCGGTTATTGGAACAAATCTCCGGTGACCGGAAGCCATCTTGGATTTTGGTAGCCCACAGAACACTTTGTCATTGTGGAAGTTTTTGTTTGGCGACTACGGTGTCTGATACCACCCAGATGTCGACCGTGAAAAATTGCAATGCTGAGATTTTAGGAAAAAAGTAATCCCAACGGTTGCTTAAGTTGCTACCTCTCCCAGAGAACTGTCCTTGGTGCTGGAAAAAAAGCTGCGCTCCCTTTTTTTTCTCTCATGTTTTTGGGGATTAGAAGTTCACTGATTGGCCGCACACTTCATATTTTCTCTTAACCCTCTGAAGAGCTGGGGTTTTTTTTTTTTTGGAAATGCGTTTTCAAAAGTCTACATCAGTGTTCTAGAACTCCTTTGCTTTCAGTCACCAGCAGCGATTGTGACATCAGCATTAGAATGTTCAGCTAAGAACATTCTAATCACGCATTCATGATCTTGCACCATAAAGGGTACGCATCAGGGATTGCCACTTGGCTGCCACTGATGAAGAATGAATGAATGTAAAATGCTGCGTACATTGCAAAAAAAAAAAGGCAAACATATAATACATGTTTAATATTAAGCTCAAAAGACCACAGCACTGCTCTCTTGACCCAGGACCAGGATGTATCAGCCATGTGACTCCAACAACGAAAAGAGAAAAGAGAGACCTTCGCAATGTGGCATCGGTGGCTGTTATCCAACGCGTCAAATCAAATCTCATCAAATCAAATTTATTTGTGTAGCGTTTGTTCTTTTTACAGATAACTTACTTATGCTTTACACGGTAGTGAGAAAATTGAGATGTAAGACTTAAAGCACATAAGAGCTTTCCGTGGGGAGGCCCACTCCACTGATTCTTCTGGCCTGAGGGGGGAGGATAAGGTGATCTGTAGTATCAAAGGCAGCACTGGGGTCAAGTAGGTCTAGAATAGAGATGCAGCCACAATCAAGGGAGGGAAGCAAGTGAGTCATTCGTTGCTAACGCAGGGGATTGTCTCAGTGCTGCGGTGCTTCCCAAACGCCGATGGAAGTGGCTCACGCTGCTGGCGAGTAAGACGGAAGAAAGCTGTGCACAGGGGCTGATTGATTTTCCCTTTCTCTCTCTCTCTCACTTTCTTTTCAATCGAAATGCATCCACTAATTGGGCCTCATTCACAAAACATGTGTACGATTACATTTGATTGTAAACTGTGTAAGAATGTTTCCACGAACATTTTAGCATTCATCTTTTTTTTCTTCTTTCTCATCTGTACCGGTTCCTGGCTGTTTCCTTATGCTAATCACATGAACGCACATGTGCATAAAATGTACAAACAGTCAGCATTTCATCATCTCACGCACCTGGGATGTGCACAAAAACAAAGGTTTGCACGTGTGTCATGAGTCCCATATTGGTTTTTCATAGGAACGTTTGTACAAACAATTTAAGAAAAGTTTTGTGAATGAGGCCCATTGGCTGTCTGTAGTCTGAATCAGCCCTGGAGCTTTGTGGATGGGGGGTGAGGGGGTGGGGGTGGGATGGGGGTGGGGTGTGGGGATGGGGTGAGGGGATGGGATGGGGATGGGGGGGGTGGCGGAGGGGTGGGATGGGGGGGGATGGGGATGGGGGGGTAAGGGGATGGGATGGGGATGGGGGGGGGTGGGGGGGTGGTTTTTTGGGGTGGGGGGGGGTGGTTTACTCGGGAGAATTCCTAGCGTGCTATGATCTTACCACGGTGCTCCTCGCGTGCTTTCATTATCCCATAATGCACTGTGAGTGCGATGCTGACGACCCAGCTGAGTCAACGCTCGTCCCCCGAACCTTTTACGGGCACTTTTACGAGTTTCCGTGGATACGAGGGTCTGCTGTGTGCCTGGCTGTGATTGGGCTGTAAACTGTGTCTTGGCAACAAGAACGACCTGTTCGAACACAGGAAACGCGGACAGCTGACTTGGTCGTTTCCCTGTACTCACAGGTCTGGGCGTGTGTACGTCCTCTCTCTCTCTCTCTCTCTCTCTCTCTCTCTCTCTCTCTCTCTCTCTCTCTCTCAGATTATTTGCTGTAATGGATGCCTCGTTGTATTTCTGTTACCATCCATTAAACCTTTACTCTACACCAGGCCGGCCAGCGGAGGAGGGGCTCCCCCTCTGTAGCCGAGTTCCTCTCCAGATTTCTTCCCTCTGGGGAGTTTTTTTTTTCTCACCACTGGGGAGTGTTACCTCACTTTTGATTGCTTTTTGGGGGGTTCAGGCCTGGTTTCCTTCTGTTTCTCTGTAAAGTGTCTGTAATCTGTAATTGGCTCTATACAAACTAAACTAGACTGATTTTAGAGTCGGCTGATTCCTGTGCTCATATTGCATTGCTGTGCCGCCCACAGCTATGCAGGAAACACTGAAACCTGTCGACACTCCTTAGAGCACTCTGTGTTTCGTCCCTGTAATCCCAGATGCTCTTATCCATGGTGACTCAGAGCCGAAGAGCATTCAGCCTGACTTACCTGAGCCCCCCCCTGCTCGTGTGAGCCCCCCTGCTCACCTGAGTCCCCCCCCTCCCCTCGCCAGGCCAGCTAACGGCATTCCCAAACCAGCATCATTAAAGTTTAACTCACTGTCCTGAAGATACGTGCACTTCCAGCACAACAGCCAGTCATTTCAGTCTGAATTAATGATCAAGTGATCGATGCCTGTCGTGTTTTTGTATTTTATTACTGACTGGCAGTGGTGGCGTGTGCTTGGGAAAGGCCAGTGTCAATGGCACACGCCCGCTTTCACACCTTCGCATGTCCCGTTAGTATTAACCGCTAGTTAGCCTGCCCGGTGCAGTGTATTCATGAGCTGTCAATACGGTAACCTGTGGCAACAAAAAGGCTGATGAAACCCTTTGAAGAATCGGCTTTTTGGAATGTTTATATATTTATTAAATTCCAAGTCACCATTCTGGAACTCCGCAGCTTTGTATCACCAGTGGTGATTGTGACATCAGCATTAGAACGTTCTGTTCGGAACGTTCTGATCACTTATTTGTGATGTCACACCCTGAAGGGTTAATGGGAGGATCAGATGTGCCCTTCTCAACGGTTCAATGTAAGGCCACAAAGTTCCATATTCATTACAGTGTGCGAAGATTTAATTAAGAAATCCCTCCAGGGGGGCCAGCTGCAGGTTGTGTTCAGATGCAGAGAACAGCTGTACCTGTCAGTTAGCTCCCAGAAACGTGATTTATGTGTGGAGGAGGAACCCTAATCCAGGCGTGTGCACCAGCGACTTCTGTCTTCCTTCCTGTTGCGTTTGTCCAGCTAGATGTGTGTGTGCTCTTGCTGCGGCAATCTGTGTCCTCTCTCCAGGATATGACACTCGAGGATCTGAACCCAAAACCTTCTGGCTATACCGGTCAGTCCCCTGACCTTCTTTGCCAACCCCCACTGCCCGAGTACGCCAGTTTTCCTGGGATCAACTCCGTTTAATTTGTCAATTCAGAAAGTGGAGTCAAAGTCAATTCATGAATTGGGAGAAGGACATTTAATAATCATAATGGTAACTCCACTCTGGAAAAAGTGCGTTACAGGTTAGTCAAAGGCAGAGAACTTGCTTGCTGAACCCAGGAATCAAACCCTTTGTTTCCAACTGCATTATCACCAAAATAGAATTTCCTGAATGAAACAGACTCCACTGTGATATCACTCTCCTGTGACATCACTCTCCCTGACATACATGGATATTAAATGTGTTATGAAGTTATAGCATATACTTTAGGTGGTAATAACACACCAGAATATTTAATTTTATGAGACGCACCAATCTTTAAGTCACTCTTGTAAAGATTACACACGCAGAACGGCCATTAAAGTCAATCTGATAGAATGATTAAGGAAAAGGTGACATTGTGTAAACTAGAAAGAAAGGCATGTGCTGATTTATTTACAGAATGAGTCATTGTTTGTTCTCTTTCTTCTTGAAAAGTTTATAGCCCAATCAAATGCCTTTCTTTCTCTGGACTGTAGCCAATTTAAAAAGATTTTTTTTTGTTTTGTTTTAATATTTACTCAGAAAATGTCACGACACATTTTGTTTTCGCTTCTAAGGTAATGCCGAGGTCAGACCTTATTAATCTATTAGTGAATACAGCCTTTCCTATTACGATTACTAATAAGTGTAACACACATGCAGGTATTGGCAATAACTAGAAACAAAAATTGTGGTAAACATGAACATGCGCACTGAGCAGGTTTTACCCAGAATTTGGCAGTTTTTTTTTTTTTTTTTTTGTTTTTTTGTTTGCTGAAGTGTACAGCAGTACATTTAACTTCAATACAGTTGTTGAAATGTAGGAAATGTTGAAATACAGCTGTTCTAACTCTCGCCCTCTGTGCCCCCCCCCCCCTCCCGGCGATGCGGCTCACTTCTCTCTCCTCTGTTCCCTAGATCTTCCACATGACCTATGACCTGGCCAGCGCGGTGATGCGCATCTTTAACCTGATTGGCATGATGCTGCTGCTGTGCCACTGGGATGGATGCCTGCAGTTCCTGGTGCCCATGCTGCAGGACTTCCCCGAGGACTGCTGGGTGTCGCTCAACAGGATGGTGGTGAGTCCCCCAAAACCCCACCCCCTGCCCCTGAAATCCCCAACATCCCCACCGTCTCCACCCCTGACCCCCAACATACTCAACCCCTGTCCCCGAAATCCCCACCCCCACTGTCTCCACCCCTCTCCCTACCGTCCCCACCCCCTGCCCTCGAAATCCCCACCCCTGCCCCCAGCTTCCCTGCCCCCCAACATACCTGCCCCAAAATCCTGCCCTCTCACCCCCAAAATACCCCCAATATACCCACCTCCAAATTCCACCCCCCCACCGTCTCCACCCCTGACCCCCCAACATACACCTGACTGCCGAATGAATAAGAAACTCGAAAAACCCGCTAACGCTGCAGCCTTCCAGGCCTGGGCAGTCCTGACATTTGGTCTGAAAAGGACATTTGTGCCGTTAAACACGCGTATCTCATTATTTTAAAGGACTTTTTTCTTCTTTCTCCTGGAACGTGCTCTGTGGTAAACGATCCCTTTTTATGAAGGGTCTGATAGAGGGGTTGATCTAATAATGCATCCAGCCCAATGGCGCTCAATGTCAAACCGCTCGATGCGATTGGACAGCCGGAGGATGCGAGTGGAAGATGACAGGAAGTCCGTTGCCAAGATTCCACGAGTTAGAATCCCTGAAGCCTCGCCCCTGAGCCAATGACAGTGCTCCGTTGGTATTAATCATGTGACTAGTGGACGTGCAGTGCCCATCGTACCACACTGCCCCGAGAGGTGGAACAATCAGGGGAGATGTGTTTGAGCGGAGAGCGTAAACTTTTGCGGCTCTTCGTTTTGCCGATGAAGTTATTTCCCCTGAAGCAACAATGCGGATGGGTAATTAATAATGAGGAGGCGCTGGACGAGGCTGAGGAACACGGCTGATTTATGCCAGACGGTACAAAGCAAACATCATCGGAACGAGGGCCGCGAACTCCAGTAATTTATCGTTTTTCTCCCCTTCATTAAATTTTTTTTTTTTTTTTTTTTTTTTACTGGCAACGTTGCTGCAGGTTTTTAAAAAAATTTTTTTTTTTTTTTTTTTACACGGGATATTGTTTTGCAGTGATAGTCTGGAGGTTTGGAACTTTTCGAGGCCTGTCCTCTTGCAGCGAGTGTCAGCGTCTGATTTTGGGGCCCCCCCAGACACCCTCGTCCGCTCCTCACTTCCTGTCTCATCTCAGCTGACGTTACGGCCCGTTTAAAAATAATAAATAAATAATAAAATTTCTAAAACCGAGACAGAGAAACGAGGCCACGAGCTGAAGGCATATTTAATGCAGCTCACATTTCCCTGAGTTAAGATCTATTTTTTAAACTCTTAAGTCTGTCCTCTGTGTATTCCCCCCCCCCCCACATCCGCAACTCACTTTCTTTTAAGAGTCACATTTTGAGAAAGAGAAATGTGAAGTCTTTATGGCGACGATGATTCATACAGGCGAGGAGCTGACAAAAGGATACAAATACAGGAGGAAGTGGAGGTGCAGTGTTGAAGAAGGAGCAGGTGAGGAGGTGCAGTGTTGATGAGGAGCAGGTGAGGAGATGCAGTGTTGATAAGGAGCAGGTGAGGGAGCAGTGTTGAAGGAGGAGCAGGTGAGGAGGTGCAGTGTTGATAAGGAGCAGAGGAGGTGCAGTGTTGAAGGAGGAGCAGGTGAGGAGGTGCAGTGCAGTGTTGATAAGGAGCAGGTGAGGAGGTGCAGTGTTGATTAGGAGCAGGTGAGGAGGTGCAGTGTTGATAAGGAGCAGGTGAGGAGATGCAGTGTTGAAGGAGGAGCAGGTGAGGAGGTGCAGTGTTGATGAGGAGCAGGTGAGGAGGTGCAGTGTTGATAAGGAGCAGGTGAGGAGGTGCAGTGTTGATAAGGAGCAGGTGAGGAGGTGCAGTGTTGATTAGGAGCAGGTGAGGAGGTGCAGTATCGATAAGGAGCAGGTGAAGAGATGCAGTGTTGAAGGAGGAGCAGGTGAGGAGGTGCAGTGTTGATAAGGAGCAGGAGAAGAGGAGGTGCAGGTCTAAGGAAGGAGGAGGGGCAGGGGAGGTACTGGTGCACGCCTCTGTTTCTCATTAAATGCAAAGGCGGCCCATTTCAGGACAGATTCGGTCTCAAATCACCGTGATGTCCTGCGGGGGTCACTGACCGAAATGACACTTTTTGCCGTTTGAAACGAATCGCTCCTGTGAAATGGGATAAGACCTGATATTCTGGGACGGCTGCCTGCGCTTGGGAATGTGCTGATGTCCCGCACTCACCCAGACGGTCTGTGTGACACGAGGAAATCCAGGTCATGGGTAATCAAGCCAGGAAACCAGCGGCACACTTTGCATTTAAATAGATTATGTACATGCTGTGTCCCAAATTTTCTTTTGCTTATTTTATTTACAGTGAATATAGTCCTTCATACTTCAGTCTTTGTTTGCTTCACATTCATATTTATCATTATTATTATTATTATTATTATTATTATTATTATTATTATTAGATAAATATATAGCTATATTATACAATAGTTGGATGGTCACCAGCTACTTGAACAAGTAAAACTTAAGTCCATCATCCATATGTGGTGCCTGGTGTCCCTTTAAAGAGAAAGGAACAGTTTAATCCTGCGATCTGCGGGGCTTAACTGAAGATCTGGAGGCTAATCGGTGTGGCGTTTATTGAAGGCGTTTATTGAAGGAGGCGTGCGGATTAGAATTGCTAATTGAATTGTTGGGTGCACATGGGGCAAGGACGATGGAAAGCGATTTCTGTTTGGTGTGGCCAGCTAATAACGCACATCGCTTTTCGATTTCCACAGTGGAGACGGGGGAAGACTCCTGCGCACATTCTCATCAGAATGAGGTTGTTCTGTCTGTACTGCAGCAGTGCTGTTAAATCGCAGGGTATATATATTTTATATATTTTTATATATATGTTTAAAGGGTCAAAACCACTCTAGCGCTCGAGCTAAAGCTGATCGTAGAGCAGCCCCGTGGCCTTATCTGTGGCTCTCCCCTCCTTACCCATAATCCCACGCTCAGTCGCTCGGTAACGCCTGTTGACGCGCGGGCTGCGGAGTCGTGCCACGCGGTTAACACGCCGACGGCCCTCCGCCTGGTCCTCGTGATCCCACACCTGCCCAGGGACACAGAGGGACAGACAGGCACACACACAGACAGGTAGGCAGGACAGACAGACAGAGAATCTGAGAAATAGACAGAGAAACAGACAGACAGACAGACCTTGAGGCACACAGACAGACACATAGACAGGCAGACAGACAAAAAGGCAGACAGACAGAGAGGCAGGTAGAACAGACAGACAGAGAGGGAGACAGACAGACAGGCAGGCAGACAGACAGACAGGGAGGGAGGGAGACAGACAGAAAGACAGACAGTGAGGCAGGTAGAATAGACAGACAGACAGGGAGGGAGACAGACAGGCAGACAGACAGGAAGGCAGGTAGAACAGACAGAGAGGGAGACAGACACACACACAGATAGGCAGAGATGTGCAGACAGACAGACAGACTTATAGAACAGAAGAAGCAAGAGAAGAGAACCACAGAAAGGATTTTACCCGGTCTACAGAGATAAGCCTGCACAGTGCCAGTCTGCCCCTTGACTCTCTCTGAGTTCAAGCTTTTAAAACACTTTTCATGCACAGTATCCATGGTTGGCTTGGATGAGTCAGACTCTGCAGACTCTCAGCAATGCAGAGGAGCTGAAGTGACGTGCTCCTGTGCATGATCCTTAATTGCAGGCGGGAGTGGCTAGGTGAGACAGCGCAGCGGTTCTGCGGCGTTCTCTTGCGGGATTACAGACGCCGGAGTCTGACTCAGAGGTGGCATGAGGGTCACCAGCCAGTGTGACAGACGTGCCCGCCTCGGAAGCTACCTGACAGGTGCGACAGGTGGAGATGGGCTCAGTGCCCAGGTCTGCCTGGCTCATTGATATACAGGTGCCAGGTGGGCACAGGCTGAGGAATAAGGGGGGGGCAGGGCAGATGTTCTCTGAATCACTGTGTGAGCAGAGAGGGGGCAATCTGGGCTGTTTCTTTTGAGAAAATTAATACGGTCTCTTTTTTTCCTCCTCAGTTTGTATCAGCCTCTACAGTAACTGTGTGCAAAGTAGTCACCGGCTCTCCTGTAGTACTGTGTGTAGCCCGTAGGGTGTAAAATAGTCACTGCCTCTCCTGTAGTACTGTGTGGCCTGTAGGGTGTGAAATAGTCACTGGCTCTCCTGTAGTACTGTGTGTAGCCTGTAGGGTGTGAAATAGGCACTGGCTCTCCTGTAGTACTGTGTGTGGCCTGTAGGCTGTAAAATAGGCACTGGCTCTCCTGTAGTACTGTGTATGGCCTGTAGGGTGTAAAATAAGTCACTGGCTCTCCTGTAGTACTGTGTGGCATGCAGCGTGTGAAATAGAAATCAGATATTCTCAAAGGGGATTGGTGGGTGGGCGGGGATGGGCAGTGTCTTGCATCACAAACAGTGGACTCAGCGATAAGCGATATCAGCCGATTCAGACCCTCTGCATCACGCGGCTGACCGCTTGTCCCCTAAGGGGGGTGGGGGGGGTGGGGGGCTGGGGCATTCATTTTCAATATGAAGCTACAGTGTAGCCACTGAGCCTTTTCAGGCTAATCGACTGTAATTCAATGAGGGCGGACAGTATGTAGCTGAGAGCCATCGCTGGCTTTGGCGCAACGCATTAGGAAGTGAGAAAAGCCAGCCGCTGTGGACAGAGGTGACTTCAGGGACAATTACAACGAGAGGGAAAGGGAGAGGGGAGAGAGAGGTAGAGAGAATGAGAGCGGGAGAGAGAGAATAAGAGGGGGAGAGAGGGAGAGAGAGAAACTGGGATTAACACACACAGACGCACAGACACATGCATGCACAAATGCGCACGCACACACACACAGACCCATGCATGCACACACACGCACTCACTCACACACACACTCACACACAGACACACACTCACACACACACACACACACACAGACACAGACACAACCAACATTGTGATCTAAAAGGAAGCACTCGATGATGCCCCCTCAGATCAAATGTAATGTCTTTGCGGAGCGGAGTCCGCAGATCGTTTGTCACAGTACACCGGGTCCCACAGTGCAACAGCCTCGCTGATATTACACCTGCAAAGTCAAGCCGAGGGCAACAGTACGACCACAGAAGAAGTCTCGGCGGAACAAATGACGGGAAATGTGGGAAGGAAACAGACTCGGTGTGGGGGAGGCAGTCCTCCTCTGGCCACAGTTCAGGAACCCGGGCCCGTTTCTTAGACGGGACGGGGGGGTGAATTGGGAATTCGGAGATTGCCACCTTCGTCTGGACCTGGTTCACGCGCCCTGATATATGAGCCAATTCTCGCGCTCCTCTGATCTGTCTGGAAACAGGAGTCTGTCCCCAAACACTGGGGCAGAGTAAACAAGATTCCACTTGCAGGGACCTCCTCTGAGCTCCACAGCTCTGGTACAACACACACACACACTCACTCATCCACACACAAACACGCACACACACGCACACACACACACAAATATGCACGCACACACACATACATAGGCACACACGCACATAAATACGCACACACAGACACACGCATAAATACACACACACACTCTCTCTCATCCACACACAAACACGCACACACACACACACACACACACATAAATATGCACGCACACACAGATACATACACACACATAAATACGCACACACACAGACACACGCACACATAAATATGCATGCACACACATGCATAGGCACACACGCACATAAATACACACACAGAGGCACACGCATAAATACACACACACCTTACCACCATCTCTACGACCACCTCCAGTAACTTTGTGACTGGACGCAGCGCTGGATCCGGAGTATAACTGTTATCCGTGTTTGAGTGCGTCAGAGAAAGAATTACACGAGATTAAACAGTGCTTGACATAAGACAGAGCGATACCCTGAAGCGACGACTTACAGCTGGAAGAACAGCCAGGGCTGCGATCAAAATACCTGAAACTTCACTACTGACTTCGCTGTTCTTTTTTTTTTTTTTTTAATCAAAGCACTGCCCAGTGTACATCAGTTTGGCAACAACTGACTACACCGGAGGCGCTAGCACTTCTGATTGCTTTTCTAGCTCTCACTAGTAATATGGAGCTGGGAAATAGCAGACTAAAAATCACTGTGGTGGATAAAATATGCTATTGTTTTTCCCGATCCCGGAAATGAATGTTTTTTTTAATTTTTTATTTTTTTAAAAGGATAACCAGTTCTCAGCGCAGAGATTAACGAGCATGGGTTACACCAGTTTCTCCCATTCAAAGCGCGTGCAGTCGAGCGTGGCAGAGGAGCTAAACGCCCGGTCGAGCCTTGTAAATTCAGATAAGCCCTTCTGGAAACGGACGGCGATACGGGGCAGAACAGCCCGCAGTAAAATTTATTACGCGCGCTCGCTTGTATTTATACACCTTATCGGCGCGGCATTCTTTCACCCGGGTTTCCTGGAGCGAATATCGCCCCCGTATAAGTCAAGAACTATGGCGATTATATTTTTATGTTTATGTCGCCGAAATGCATTTTTTTTGTATATTAACCAGTTATTTGCAGCTCTATCAGAAGATATTCATAGCATCACATTTATTTATTTATTTATTTTTAAACTAGAGCGACGATTGAGGGTCGTGCAGAGGGAAAGTTGGGAAATTTCCCAACATTCTGAAGAACCTTGTTTCTCAAGATTCGCAACTTTTGGAAATAATACGTAGCCTAGACGGCGCTAAATCGATGTAAGTTTATTTAGGTGATGATCAGTGACTCCGTTTGGTTATAGACTAAAGGAGGCGCTTCCTATAATTAGCTGTGTGCATTCAGACACCCAGTCTGTTTTAGTACAATGATATATTAACAGGTTTTGCAAGTGCAACTTAGGGGATTCGAAAAATACCCTAGCATTCTCACACCTTATTTTTAACACCGCGTTTCAGGCATCTGCGCACTGCACGCTTTCAATTTATGAAATGGGATTTTGGTCTGGTAGGCTTAATTCAGCTTGAATACCTGGAGTATTCTCGTGCCTTTGAGGCATCCGTGAATAAACAAAAAGACGTATGGTCCAAGTCATTGTTAGTTAGTGTTAGTGTCAACTTCAGTGTTTGTGTTATTGCGAATGTTTTGCTTAGCGTTAGCGTGTTAGGGTAGCTTTAGTATTTGTGTTACTGCAAGTATTTTTGTTAGTGTTAGTGAACCACTGCTTCTTTTCCTCCATCTCCTGTCCAACTCCTCCCCTCTCCTCCCTCCTCCCCTTCCCTTCTCTTTCTCCCTTCCTCCTTCTCTTCTTCCTCCTGAATCCTCTACCTCTTCCCCTCCTCACCCTGCACCTGTTTTTCTCCTCCCTCCTCCTCTTCCTCCTCCTCCTCCTCACCCACCCTGCACCTGTTTTTCTTCCTCCTCCTCCTCCTCTCCTCCTCCTCTCCTCCTCTCCCTCCTCATCCATCCCCCCCCCCCCCCCCCCCCCCCCCCGCAGAACGACTCCTGGAGCGAGCTGTACTCCTTCGCCCTGTTCAAGGCCATGAGCCACATGCTGTGCATCGGCTATGGCCGGCAGGCCCCGGAGAGCCTGTCGGATATCTGGCTCACCATGCTGAGCATGATCGTGGGCGCCACCTGCTACGCCGTCTTCATCGGGCACGCCACCGCCCTCATCCAATCGCTGGACTCCTCCCGACGCCAGTACCAGGAGAAGGTAACCTGTGCACATGGGGCTGCGTCTGTCTGTCTGTCTGTGTGTCTGACCTGTCTCTTTGTCTGTTCGTCTGTTTGTCTGTCTCTCTCTCTGTCTGTCTGTCTGTGTGCCTGTCTGTCTGACTGCCTGTGTGCTTGTCTGTCTGTCTGCCTATCTGTCTATCTGCCTGTCTGTCTGCCTGTGTGCCTGTCTGCCTGTTTTACTGTCTGTCTGTCCATCTGTCTGCCTGCCTGCCTGCCTGCCTGTCTGTCTGTCTGTCTGTCTGTCTGTCTCTCTCTTTCTCTTGCTCTCTCCCTCTCTCACTCAGAACAGAAGTCAGATTGAAAATGAGGTTCTTGCATTTGCCGAACACAGAATGTTGGTCAACACCAATACCAACACTGCTGAGGAGCCTTATGGGAATCAAAGATGGGAGCTGAATATGTATATTTATTTATACACGTAGACATATATATATATATATATAATTCTTCTGGAAAATTCATGGAACTCACTCGCACATTGCTTGTAGGATCTGGCACAGTTTTAAGGAAGAATAATGAGCCAATCAGAGTGTAGCGTGTCGTACTCCAGCTGCTGTGTGCTTGTGTGTGGTTTTTTCCACAGACAGCTCTAGTTTGTTTTCCTCTGCGGCTGGTGTTTGTCTCTGTGGCAGGTCCCCGGGTGGGGGGGGGGGGGTGTTCTGGGAGGGGGGGGTCATGTGACGTGTTGTGCGGTCTTGCGTGCGCGCCTGGAAACAGCGGTTGGCTATTGAGAGCGTCCCCGGGCTGTGGAGCCCCCTGCGGGTGAGCTCGGTGTCATCGCTCTGACACTGGCGGAAACTGTTCTGTAGAGCGCGTGTGTGTGTGTGTGTGTGTGTGTGTGTCTGTGTGTGAGAGAGAGTGAGACACTGTGTGTGTGTGTGTGTAAGTGTGCGTGTGCTTCTGCTGTTTCTTGGGAGAAGAGAGGAAATCACAGATATGAGGTCTGTGGTGGTTTTGGACTGTGGCTAAACGGGCAGGTGTTTCTGACTGAAAGCTGGTCTGTACTGGGGGGGGAGGGGGGGGTATGATCCTTAACTGGGGAGAGAGGTGGAAAGGGCATGCTTTAATAAAATGCAGTTAAATTGGGCAACTGTGTGTGTGTGCGTGTGTGCGTGTGTGCATGTGTGTGTGTGTGTGTGTTAGTGTGCCACCTCTAGAATCTTCCCCGTGTAGGGCCTCTTCTAAGGCTCATGGAGGATTGGTTCCTGTGCTCTGCCTCTGCGAGGTGTAGACAGAGGCAGCACTGAAATAGCTCAGCACGAGGTGGCATCCTGGGAAAAAAAACCTGTCTTAGAACTAGCTCTTAGAACTGTCATGTGACTTCCTCTGCCAATAATAGCTTCTCATCACAGCACAGCTCGTAAGTCATGAGTCAGCGAAAGATGCGTTGTGTGTGGCTGAACATTTGGGTTTTTGGGGGCGCCTGTCTGACCAGCAGGGGTCGCGGTGTGCGATGAGGTGCTGGCATCCCGGCTGAGTGACCCCCCCCCCTGCCCCCCGCCCCCGCCCGCCCGCCCGCCTGCCCACCCCTGCATCCCCAGGCAACGCTCCAGCAGGGCTGTCGGCCACAGTCAGCTGACGTCCAGCTTCTGTACCGGACAGTATGAACCCAGCAGCCAATCAGGGACAGCCTGCGTGTTCAGTGTCAGCAGTGACACATCGGGGGAAGCAGAGAGCCAACTCGGGCTAATGACCAGCAGGGCTCGTTTTAAAGGTCCCCGCTGACCTTTGTGCTAAATTCTCATTCGGTTAAGTGCTGCCGCAGGGAGGAGAGGTGGATCTTCTCTGTTAACGTCACGTGCCGTGCAATGCTGGCTAACACCGTCTGCCCTTGACCTTGGTCCCCGGTTCTCTGGATCGGAAGAATCCTCCTCAAATGGCAGTCGGCCCCCAGAAAGATAGAAAGTTTCTAATTCCTGTAAAAATGTTGTCGTTGTTCAATGGGGGGATGTTTCAATGATAAGCATTCTCCTTTTTGTCCGAGAACACGTGAAGGTTGCGAGTGTGTGCGCGCGTGACATTTCAAATCCCAGTGGAGCTTGAAGTGCTGTAGATATGAGAAATGCTCCCCCCCCCCCCGTCTGTGTCAACATGGTACGGTCCGCGTGCCTCTGCAGAGCCTTCACTGGCTCTCTGCTGTGCTGCAGCGGACTGGGAGTGGGCGGGGCTTCCTGCGAGCAGCCAATGAACACCAGCGGGGCTTTTCATCTGGGATACAGCGGGGGTGTGAGATGGATGCCGGCGTCACTGTGATGCAAGTCCCTCCGAGCGGGGTGAAAATTGATGAGGCAGCAGGCAGCAGTGTGGGGGGGTGGGGGGGGGGGGGGGGGGGGGGGGGGGTGGGAAAGGGGCGGGGATGTGGGTAGGTTTGGGGTGGCGGTAGGGATGTCCTTCACAAGGTAATGCGGTGCCTCGCATGCGGTGCTGTGCTCTGTCCTTGAGCGCTGACTGACGTCCTGGTGGGGGGGGGGGGGGAGGGGGTGAGTGGCAACCGTGGGGGGGGGGTTAGTGCACCACTGGGGGGGGGGAGTTGAGCCGTCTCCCAGCTGATGGCCTGCCTGTCTGCCTGGCTGCCGGCTTCCGGAATGCTCCTGAATGAACGTTCCACTTCGGAACGCCGTAGTCCCGGCTGACTCCAGGGCACGGAAGTTTAGCGGCTCGGCGCTGTCACTGTACAGAGGCTGCTGTCGGGTGGAGGCCACCTGGCGAGAGAGAGAGAGAGAGAGAGAGAGAGAGAGAGAGGGAGGGAGGGAGGGGTCTGACCTGCCGGCTGGTTTTGTCACAGAATGTGCCATTCATCTACCTGAGCTGAACTGAAATGGCTTCGCTGCCTCCCTTCCTCTCTCCCTCTCTCTCTCTCTCTCTATCTCTCTACTCTCTCAGAACAACCCCCTCTCTTTCCTCTCCTCTTCCCCCCCCCCCCCTTGTCCCTCTCCTCTCCTCTCCGCTCCCCCCCCCACCCCCCCCTCTCTCTCTCTCTCTCCTTTCCCCCCCTCTCTTCTCTCTCTTTCCCCCCCCCCCCCCCCCCCCCCCTCTCTCTCTTCCCTCCCCCCCCACCCCCCCCCTCTCTCTCTCTCTCTCTCTCTCTCTCTCTCTCTCGAGGTCCTCCTCTTTCACGTGAGGCGCTGCCAACGGCTCTTACAAGCAGCCTGGGAATCCACAAACTCCAAACAGGAAATTGCCTGATAATAACTCTTCCGATCGTACCCACACCCTGGGGCGATGACAAAAATCATGAGCCGTGGACCAGAGGACAAATGTAGCGGCGTGTGTGTGTGTGTACGGGTGGCGGGGGGGGGCTGGGGGGGCGGGGGGAGGGGGGGACAGTCAGGGATTTGAAGTAGACTGCTGGGGAAAAACAGACATCTGCACGCTTTATTCAACGCTTCCTAACGACAAAGATCGGGGCTCGTGTCACATGGTGACACAGCAAAAAACCGACTCCATAATAACAGATTATATGAGCCCCAGTGCACATAATATTTAGAACAGCTAGCCTCCATTTTAATTGCGGTCTAGCCCTGTCTCAAGCCTGGACTTGAACAGCCTGAGGGTAGATATTAGTCTGTATAGACCCAGGGTGCACAGCAAGGGCCGATCCGTTTCAGGATTTTGAGCCAACTTCTGCCCTTAATCGTTTAATTGTCTTTGATCTGACGTTTGTATGAGCGCCAGCTCCAGCCATAGGCTGCAGTGCTGCTGTGCTCAGGTACAGGAGTGAACCTGTGCAGTTTAGAGAGCTGTCAGAAAACCGAAACTGAGCTGACTGGTTGGAATAAAGACCAGAATGAGGACCGGCCCTGCAGGACCGGAGTTGCGCACCCCAAGCTTAGACGATGTGACCGGGTGCTTTCACGCTTGTTGCCTTGACAACAACATCTGGCAAGCTGTTCCGCCTTTGCAGAATTTACCCCCTCGCTAATTTCCACCACTGCCCGCTTCTACTGAGGGTGCCAAACCCGAAAAACCCTGGATGTCCTGCTCTAGAGCACCCTCCCTTCTCATGCGAATCTCTGGCACTGCCCTGGCTGGGGCGGAGTTGGGTTGGACCATCCCTTCTGTTTCAACTCCGCCAATTCCTGAAATGTGCTCTAAATTCTTTGGTGCGGACTTTCCAAATAATCAGCTCCGTTTATGATGAACTTTTCTGATTGGCTGAATCGACAGGGCTCCCATGTCTCTGGTGTCTGGACTCGGACGTCCCGTGGGACGTCCCGTGGGACGTGTGTGCAGTTCGATAAGCGGAGAGGCACCCTGTGAGCCCCCGTGTCCCCAGATTAATCTCCTAAATTTCTCTGACACTACGCCGTGTGTGTGCGCGTGTGCGTGTGCGTGTGCGCGTGCGCGTGTGTGAGTGTGTGTGTGTGGTGTGTGTGTGTGTGTGTGTGTGTGTGTGTGTGTGTGTGTGTGTGTGTGTGCGTGTGTGTGTGTTGTGTGTGTGCGTGTGCGCGTGTTGTGTGTGTGTGTGTGTGTGTGTTGTGTGTGTGTGTGTGTGTGTGTGTGTGTGTGTGTGTGTGTGTGGTGTGTGTGCGTGTGTGTGTGTGTGTGTGTGGTGTGTGTGTGTGTGGTGTGTGTGTGTGTGCGTGTGGTGTGTGTGTGTGTGGTGTGTGGTGTGTGTGTATGTGTGCGTGTGTGTGTGTGTGTGGTGACGTGCCGTACGGTATTTATGGAGTGCTTGCTCTCTGCAGAACAGACCCTTTCCCAGCTGCTGGGCTCTTCGGTGCGAACAAACGACCCAGCATAAGTCATGTGACAGGTGTCGACCCATCCCTGGTGGCACGCCCCCACACGGCTGAATAATGGGGGAAGATTATTTCGCCAAAATCCCCCCATACATCATCGACTCCTTCAACGCACCTTCACTGCGAAGCCTGATTTTTGTCCCAGTCTCCACATTTCAGGGGGAATGAACCCCAATCTGGCATCGCACCTCAGTGCTGTTAAGACCAGGCTGGAAGGAGCCTGTAATCACCACTGGGCGCCCGTGTGCTGTATATCAAGGCAACGTGCCAACAGGGGAAGCGGGTTTTTACGAGGGCAGCAGGATGCTGGGTATGTCACTGTCACAGGTGTGTGCGTGTGTGTGTGTGTGTGTGTGTGTGTGTGAGAGTGTGTGTGTGTGTGTGTGTGTGTGTGTGTGTGAGAGTGTGTGTGTGTGTGTGTGTGTGTGTGTGAGAGTGTGTGTGTGTGTGTGTGTGTGTGTGTGTGTGGTGTGTGTGTGAGAGTGTGTGTGTGTGTGAGTGTGTGTGATGACGGAGTCATTTGTAGAGACTTATGGTTTCATCCTCTCCAGAGGTGTGAGTTGGGTGAGAGCACCTGCTGTTTCTTGGGAGAAGAGAGGAAATCACAGATATGAGGTCTGTGGTGGTTTTGGTCTGTGGCTAAACGGGCAGGTGTTTCTGACTGAAAGCTGGTCTGTAAGGGGGGGGAGGTATGGTCCTTAACTGGGGAGAGAGGTGGAAAGGGCACGCTTTAATAAAATGCAGTTAAATCGGACAAGTGTGTGTGTGTGTGCGTGTGTGTGTGTCAGTGTGTGTGTGTGTGTGTGTGTGTGTATGTGTGTGCATATGTGGGAACATGCTTGTGTATATATATGATGTGTGTGTTCATGACAGTGTGTGAGAGTGTGTGCATGAGAGGGAGAGAGAGAGTGTGTGTGTGTGTGTGTGTGTGTGTGTGTGTGTGCTACCATAGATATACGGTGTCCCACCATAGATATCAAGTGTTTTAAATGGACTGCATTTATATATATATACCATAGATGTCCTATGTGCTACCAATTATATTCAGTGTTTTACCATAGATATCCTTTGTGCTACCATAGCTGTTCTGTGTTCTTCAGAGAAATTCAGATCGTCTCTGTCTCTGGTAAGCTCGGGGTTTTCCCCAAACGCAGATGTTCAGCTGTGTGTTTTTTTTTTTTTGCATTAATTTACCCCCAGAAGCCCCTGACTCCAACCCACCCAAAAAAACATCCCCCCAAAGTGTGTGGAGTCTGCCCATCTGTTCTGTGGAGAGAGAGAGAGAGAGAGGCTAAGTCTGTCTGTCTCTGCCACTGTAACCATAGGGCCCTAAATTTAACACACCTGTCCCTTCGACACACCTGGTCCTCCCAGTCTCACCTCAGGCTGTGGCCCCTGACAAACCCCCGTCTCGCGTCTGTGTGTTCTGGACACGGCACAGAGCAGAACGAGGCAGCACGGCAGCACCTTATGCTCTGTGTTGCAGTTCTAGAACAGCACGTTCAGCTGAAGAACAAAGCTTGTCTGTTTTTTTTTTTTTTTTTTTTTTTTTTTTTTTTTTTTTTAGCTCTTTGACTACAGTTCCCTCCCCTAACCCTCCTAGAGTTGGAGTCGATTTCATTTCAATTCAGTTCAGCAGATGAAATGAAATTCAGTTTATTTCCTGAAAAAACAAAACAAAAAAAAAAAAGAGATCCTGTTGGAACATCACTGGGAGTTTTTTTTTTTCAGTTCTCAAATTGCATTTTTTTATTTCATTTCATTTCCTGAACTAAGTCAATTGAAAAGTTGACCCCCAACCCGGGAGGATTCAGAGTAGAACAAGCTATAGTGCTTCTGTTACCATTTGCATTCCAGGTGCTTGGTTCTCAGAAATTCACTGAAGACGTGTGTGTGTGTGTGTGTGTGTGTGGCAAAAAAAAACAAAAAAAAATCCAGTAAGAATATTATAAGAATATTTGTTATTGCAGAAGTAGCAGAATTTAGAGATGTCAGTTAGCGTGTGAACATCTGCTGCAGGGTGTGACATCGCCCATGGCGATACAGTGAGAGTGAGATTCATTTCCTTGCCTGGGAACGGATGGCTTTAGCTTGGCAGGCTAATGATAGCTCTTGCTGTGTGGCACGGTGTGTGGTGTCATAATTCAGTCAGGACAACTCGCGTATTTAGATGAACTATTTTAACATAAAAGTAATTTTTTTTTTTTTGGTTTGGCGCTGAGTGGATCTACTTCAGGTACTACAATGCATATACCAGTGTGCACTACTCTATCTGACAGGGAGGACGATACATCTACCCTACTAAACAGGACGAATACCAGAAGTACCCCCAGTACCTAGAAGCAGATCCAAACAGCAGGTGGTAGCTGGGGTGGTGGAGGGCGAGTGCAGTCCTGTGCAGTAGCGAGTGAAGCAGGCAAAAGCAGCGTAGGCAAGCAGCTCAGCACTGGAGAGATCTGTCTGTTGGTTTAAAATGGCGCTCCATTGGTTTCGTGTGCATGTGATTGGATGGGCGTGAGAAAAAGGTGTTTGTGTGTCCGTGATTGGTTGATTTCCCTGACCGAACTTGCTGTGTGCACTCTAGGCGTGATGCTCATGAGTGAGAGCAACCTCAGAGAATGCGTACAGACAGCACAGTAAGAACTCAGTGGAGCTCTGTCCAATCAGAGTAGGGCTGGTGTGGCTTAGTGGAGCTGTGTCCAATCAGAGTAGGGCTGGTGTGGCTTAGTGGAGCTGTGTCCAATCAGAGTAGGGCTGGTGTGGCTTAGAGGAGCTGTGTCCAATCAGAGACTCGATTTGGTGAATCGTGGTTTTAATAGCTTTCCCCCGCCATTTATGTCACCAATTCCCTCTGTCACCAGTAGGGGGAGCACTGTTATGTATTGTCCTCTGGGTGTCTGTCCTGGCACGTTGTCCTTTTGTGAGCAGGCCCGCTGAAGATGTCCACAGAATCAGGTGAAATGATTGGCTTTGGGACAAAGGGGGACAGGATTGGGGTTGGTATAGAGTTCTGCCGTAAAAAAAGGGGGGCGCTGTCGGTGTGGGGGGGATGGCGGAAACGACCACGCCTTTGCTCACATTCGCCATGGAGAGATCTACACACGCCACGCACGCCCGCATTTGTGATGCAGTGGAGCGGGGTTTAGAGACGCGGGACCTGCCGATGCATTTGTGACGCAGTGGAGCGGGGTTTAGAGACGCCAGACCCGCCGACGCATTTGTGACGCAGTGGAGCGGGGTTTAGAGACGCCCGCCGACGCGTTTGTGACGCAGTGGAGCGGGGTTTAGAGACGCCCGCCGACGCGTTTGTGACACAGTGGAGCGGGGTTTAGAGACGCCCGCCAACGCGTTTGTGATGCAGTGGGACGGGGTTTAGAGACGCCCGCCAACGCATTTGTGACGCAGTGGAGCGGGGTTTAGAGACGCCCGCCAACGCGTTTGTGACGCAGTGGAGCGGGGTTTAGAGACGCCCGCCGACGCGTTTGTGACGCAGTGGAGCGGGGTTTAGAGACGCCAGACCCGCCGACGCATTTGTGACGCAGTGGAGCGGGGTTTAGAGACGCCCGCCGACGCGTTTGTGACGCAGTGGAGCGGGGTTTAGAGGCGCCCGCCAATGCGTTTGTGACGCAGTGGAGCGGGGTTTAGAGACGCCAGACCCGCCAACGCGCTTGTGATGCAGTGGAGCGGGGTTTAGAGACGCCCGCCAACGCATTTGTGACGCAGTGGAGTGGGGTTTAGAGACGCCCGCCGACGCGTTTGTGACGCAGTGGAGTGGGGTTTAGAGACGCCAGACCCGCCAACGCGTTTGTGATGCAGTGGGACGGGGTTTAGAGACGCCCGCCGACGCGTTTGTGACGCAGTGGAGCGGGGTTTAGAGGCGTCCGCCGACACGTTTGTGACGCAGTGGAGCGGGGTTTAGAGGCGTCCGCCGACGCAGTGAAGCGGGGTTTAGAGGCGCCAGACGGTGAGGTACGCGGCCGTGTGACTGTCTCTCTCCTGAACCAAAATTAGAATTCCTCCGCAGACCCGCGATGTTGACTTCAGAGCCGTGAAACGCAAGCGCATTAAAAATTTATACCGCTCCTCCACCCCCACCTCAACCGCCCCCACCCCCAACAGCCCCCTTGGGACGTACCAGTTTGACAGTAGCGGGGGGAGGAGGAGTGATGATGTCACATCTTGAGGTTGGGATTTTTACTGCATCTAGACTGAAAAAGACAGAAAAAAAGAAGCTGGGAATGTTTTTGGGATGTCCTGCCCACTTATTGCTGAACACGCGAACACTCGCTGAGGATGATGACATCACACTACCGACTCCCCCCCCCCCCACCCCCCCCTCCCATTCACAAAATAATTTTAATTAAGTTTCCCCCAGAGCTAGAGCCTTGGGTCCTCTGTGCTGTGAGCTAATCTGCTTTTTCTTGTTTTGTTTTCTGCAAGCACATTTCTACAGTTGTGGTTTGCCAAGGTCACAGATTCCCCCCCCCCCTCTCTCTCTCTGCTTCGAGTTGCCACAGGCTGTCATTTTGGGTGATTTATTGCGCCTTGTCCTGGGGGACCTGGATGCTCTGGGACACAAATCTACTTCACATTTTCTGGTGATTACAAAAAAAGAAGAAAAAAAAAAAGAAAAACTCAAGAGCTTTTTTGGAACGCCTGCTTCTCGTTCTTCATGCCCTGTTATTTTAGGAGAGGAAGGTCCTTTCGCTAAAAATCAAAGGACGCAGGCAGCCGGCTATTTCCCCGGCACAGTGCAGTTTATATAAGGCCATTGTTCCTCCCCCACCCCACCCCAAAGGGGCCCAGTCTAAAGTCAGCGTTTAAGATGGTGGCAGGTGTAATAATTCAGTCTGTGCTACAGGGAACGTTTTTTTTTTCTCTCCCTCTCTCTCTCTTCTGCTGTGAAACTTGTGGGTTTTGTGACCTTTTTCTTTCGCCAGTTACGGCACATTAATTAACGTTTCTTTTCGAGAAGTGAACTGCGAGAGCGGCGGAGTTAAGTTTTTGAAGTGTGAGTTTGCTTTCCGCTCGGGAGGTGATTGCCAGACAGAGCATCCTTCGATTTTTTTTGTTGTTGTTTTTTTTCGGGGACGAGTGCCAGGACCTCTGATGAAAATAAAATTTAAAAAATCTGCAAAATGTCAGCTGGCTTTCTGGACCCTGCAAGGCCTCTTCAGCCCATGGAACTCAGCTTAAGACCTCAGTACCCCCCCCCCCCCAGCTGTGCCATGGACCGCTGCCCCCTTGTGGCGAGTCCGGGTGTGCGTTCGGGCCCCTGGCTTTGAGGGAAGAGTCATTGAAATGTCGCAATGAAATATGGCAGCCACTCCAAGTAGCGTTCGGTTCCGATTTACGAAGTGGTAGAAGGCAAATTGCATTCCCTTGCTTCCTCATTTTTACCTCCCTCCCGCAAAGAGTATAAGCCTCCAGCAAGAAGGGAATCCCACAATGCAACACTCCGCTCGAGGAGGAGAGGATAGGGCCGGTCAGTTGTTTTGGTTTTCTCCTCCTCTATTTTCCCTTCCAGGGCACCTGTCAAGTCCACCTGTTGCGCATCACAAAATTCCTCCAAATTTCCACAAAGTAGCTCATTGGGGGGGGGGGGCTTTTGGAGGGAACATGATAAAGTGGGACCGAATGCAACTGTGGTCACTGCCACAGGTGGCACCTTTAAACCACCCCCCCCCCCCCCCCCCCAACCCACCCACTGCAGCCATAACTCAGCGGTGACTCATCGATGACTCAGCGCTGAGCCCCGCCTACCCCTTCAGCCAATGGCCGAAAGGCTCGTTGAGGAGCAGGGTGGGCTCACGCTGTAGGGAGACCGTAGGGTGCCGTTGGGTTCATGGTGAATCTTTACCTCTCCCTTCCTCCCTCGTTCCCTCCCTCGTTCCTTTCTCTTTTCTCCTGTCCCCTCTCCTGGGGCTTCCACACGCCCGCTATTATCTGTCCATGGGCCGCTGTCCCATCAGTCATTTTATCTCT
>CM045888.1:5582100-5649600 GCA_025169545.1 Anguilla japonica | reverse complement strand
TCCTCTCTCCCCCCTCTCTCCCCCTCTCATTTCAGTATAAACAAGTGGAGCAGTACATGTCCTTTCACAAACTTCCGGCCGACTTCCGGCAGAAGATCCACGACTACTACGAGCACCGGTACCAGGGCAAGATGTTCGACGAGGAGAGCATCCTGGAGGAGCTGAATGAGCCACTGAGGGAGGTGAGGGGGGGCTCCATTGGCGGGGGGGGTGTTTGGGAGGGGGTGGGGGGCAGTGTAGTGTAATGGGTAAGGAGCTGGACGCGCTACTTGGCATGATGTCGTATCATGATGTCTTTCTGTGAACATGGAAACTGGTCCCCCGCTGCGGGCCTGCTGCCAAGCTTCAGTGCGTCAGTTAAAAACCAGTATTTCAGTTTGTCCCACTTTTGACCCTGATGAGGCTTGTAACGTGGTTTTTTAATTTTTTTTTTTTTAACTGACACGTTGCATAAAGTTGGCGAGATTGGCAGGAGATCTAATGTGTGGGAGTTGTTGTTTTTTTTTTTGTTTTTTTTTTTTTTTGTCAGTCTTTAAATTTACCGGCTGGTGTTCCTCTGCAAACACCTGGACACGACAGACAATAGCAAGGTGTGCGTGTGACGAGTTGCACTGTGACACTCTCTCGCTCTCTTCGTCTCTCGCCCCCAGGAAATCGTGAACTTCAACTGCAGGAAGCTGGTGGCGCTTCCATGCCCCTCTTCGCCAACGCAGAGCCCAACTTCGTGACCGCCATGCTGACCAAGCTGCGCTTCGAGGTCTTCCAGCCCCGGGACTACATCATCAGGGAGGGCACCATCGGCAAGAAGATGTACTTCATCCAGCACGGGGTGGTGAGCGTGCTCACCAAGGGCACCATGGGAATGAAGCTCTCCGATGGCTCCTACTTCGGAGGTGCGGCTCCAGCACTCCTTTGCTTTTCATTTGCCAAAAAAATAAAATAAAAAAATCAGCTTCTGAGAGCCAGAGAATTGGGGGAGGGGGGGCGGCTGCTTGGTGGCTCGTTCTGTTAAGGAACTTGTTCTCGTGCGCGGGTGAGCCCTCACGGTCCAGGTTGGAATCTGGATCGTTCTGGCCTCGGCTACGGGCAGCGAAGCCCCCTGCAGAGCGGCGTGTGATTGGCTGTAGCGCCGCCCAATGGGTGGGACGGATGTTAGCGCTGTCTTTCGGCGATTCCGTTCTTGTCATCGTAGCGACTGCAGTTCCGGTGTGTGCGCGCGCGCGCGTGTGTATGTGTGTGTGTGTGCTACACCGCGTTCCATTGTGGATGATGTCACGTTTCCTTTGTCCATGACATCACTTTTAACGCGAGTCCTGTTGTGCAGCGGTTCGTTGAGCGAGCGAAGGAGGACGGATCCGGAGCCTCCGTGTCGACGCGGCTGTTTTAGTGAACTGTCGCTGAGAACACACACACTCTAAATAAACGGAACCCGACACTTAGGAGATGTACATTACAGTACGCTTGCGATCGCTCGGCGGGGACCAGTGCGGTGTTCAGCAGTGGAGAACATCGGCGTCATTCCCTGGAGACTCAACTCTCCTGCAATGTGCAGGGAGTTAACAGCACATAGTTTTTTTTTTTTTTTTGGGGGGGGGCTTTTTTTTTTTTTTTACAGCTTTATTGGACAGAACAGCATAGAGAGACAGGGAAGAACAGGGGAAGAGAGAGAGGGAGAGACGTGCGACAAAGGGTCGTGTGGTCGGGACTCGAACCGCCGACGTCGCGGCTCGTAATGAGCATGTGGACAGTGCTCTACAGGCTACGCCACGAGACACCCCCAACAGCACACAGTTAAGGTCAGAGTGTCAGGAACACTTCCCCCAAACA
This sequence comes from Anguilla japonica, assembly GCA_025169545.1. Lineage (NCBI taxonomy): Eukaryota > Metazoa > Chordata > Actinopteri > Anguilliformes > Anguillidae > Anguilla > Anguilla japonica. The sequence goes on along the minus strand of CM045888.1, from coordinate 5,647,773 downwards.
CAGACCCTGTCCCGCTCTGCCACACATACACTGTTACGTACAGCATTTGGGTTTTAGTAATATATCATCAGACCCGGATCAAATACGTATTTGTTTTGGATTCAAATACTTTTCTTCGCTTTACTGATTCTTGTCTGGAAACCAGTGAAATGCTCTCAAAAAGTGCAAAACCCCGCCTTCTGGTCATACTGGCTGGCTCAGTTACGCCAGGCAAGATCAATAGAGCACAGAGAAATATTTGAATCCAAAAACAAATATGTATTTGACCCATTTGGTCTGTATACCATCAATAAGAAAAAAAGATGTCCAAGAATCCCACATGCAGCTTTTGTAGATGTTTATAAGAGATGTGTAAAGGTTCTCTAAGCCCAGGGTGACCCCAGCTGTAATATCAGTACATAAAAAAACCACAACTGCAGTGAGATAAGGAGAATGAATCCAGAGCGTTTTGCCCTTAGTGTTTGACTCCTATTTGAGTGCCCCCCCCCCCGACTTCCAAATGTCGTGTCCCAGATTCAAAGCGTCCCCTCAGAGGCTGTTTCTGAAGTCCCACCGACCCAGAGAGAAAGGCCGGAGGTCCTTTTGGATGTTTCTGGGTCATTTTTCATATCTCAAAAAAAAAAAAAAAAAAAAAAAAAAAACACTGAAAGAAGAGACTAAGAGAAACGAGTTTAGAAAAATTCAAACCGAGAGGTGTGGTGTGGGCCGGTGTGGGCTGGTGTGCGGGATCGGTGTGGGCTGGTGTGCGGGATGGTGTGGGCTGGTGTGCGGGACGGTGTGTGGCTGGTGTGCGGGACGGTGTGTGGCTGGTGTGCAGGACGGTGTGGGCTGGTGTGGGCTGGTGTGCGGGACGGTGTGTGGCTGGTGTGCGGGACGGTGTGCGGCTGGTGTGCGGGATGGTGTGGGCTGGTGTGCGGGACGGTGTGGGCTGGTGTGCGGGACGGTGTGGGCTGGTGTGCGGGACGGTGTGGGCTGGTGTGCGGGACGGTGTAGGCTGGTGTGTGGGCTGGTGTGCGGGACGGTGTGGGCTGGTGTGCGGGATGGTGTGGGCTGGTGTGTGGGCTGGTGTGGGCTGGTGTGCGGGATGGTGTGGGCTGGTGTGGGCTGGTGTGCGGGACGGTGTGTGGCTGGTGTGCGGGACGGTGTGGGCTGGTGTGGGCTGGTGTGTGGGCTGGTGTGTGGGACGGTGTGGGCTGGTGTGCAGGATGGTGTGGGCTGGTGTGGGCTGGTGTGTGGGCTGGTGTGTGGGACGGTGTGGGCTGGTGTGCGGGACGGTGTGTGGGACGGTGTGGGCTGGTGTGCGGGACGGTGTGTGGCTGGTGTGGGCTGGTGTGCGGGACGGTGTGTGGCTGGTGTGCGGGACGGTGTGTGGCTGGTGTGTGGGCTGGTGTGTGGGACGGTGTGTGGGACGGTGTGGGCTGGTGTGCGGCTTTGACGATGGCGGGGGGGCGCACGTGGCTAATTAATAATGCAGGGCTGGGCCGGGCTCACGCAGCGCCCGTGACGGGGTCGTTTGTAACGTTCTGCGTGGATTTATTTCGGTTTGGTTGCTCGCGCCAGGCCAGCGTCGGCCGTTTACGGCTCAGAGACAGGAAGTCGTTAATCTCCCCGGACCGCTTGTTTTTGTTTTTTCTCGGTGTGGTCCTTGCGGTTGTCTGGAGAAAGATGTCTCTCTCTCTCTCTTTTTTTTTCCTCTTCCGCACAAAAAGGCGACTCAGCGCCCGCTCTGTTTCCAAAAGGCTTGCAGATTTCCTTCCGCGTTGTCGTCTCCGCCGCACCGAAAACTTTTTTTTACGGCCGAAGCTTTGGCTATCGGCGCGCCGATGGAGCCTCGGGACAGTTTTTTTTTTCCACAGAATAAAAATTGGAGGAGAAAAAAAAAAGATGTCACTTCTCACAAATGTATGCGTTTCCCAAATCCTTTGTGATTATGAAGCTTGTAAAAGCGCCTTCTTTACTTCAGAATGGCGGTTTTATAAGTCAGCGGTCCTAAGCAATTAAACGGGACTTTTGATTGGCGGGTGGGTAGCCCTTAAATCCGTTAGCCTGTGAGGATTTAGTTCAGTCAGGGATTAGAGTGTCACTGTACATTCGACAGATGTAGTGTTCCCTCGAGCTGGTGATCATCACATTGATTAGTGCCTCAGGGAAGGAGCTCTTTGTGCAATAGTGCCCCCTTTGGTCAATTGAGAGATTGCAGGGTGAAACGAAGCAGGCTTGCTTGTTTTTTTTTTTTTTTTTTTTTTAATTTAACATATTGGGGCAGTACAGACATGGGTATTATGAATTGGGAGATAATAGATCCATAAAATAAGAAATAAAAGCTTGAGAGATGTTATGACATGTTTTAAAATGTTATGAGATTCTAATGAAGGTGTTATGTGTGCTTCATTAAGGACAACATTCTTCATGTAATAAGTGGCCTAGTGGGATAAAAAAAAATCATAATTTGCCCGTTTCTTTCCTTTATTAACACATCTGGTTCACAAGTCTTGTATTAGAGGGGAAAGACTAACTCAGGTACAGGGAATTGGTCATCTGGTGTGCAGTGACCGGATATGTTTATAACTGGTCATAGTGAGACTAGCCCTTCCCAATGTGCTGCTACTCAGCGATGATGGGGCAGCCTGTGATTGGTCAGATATGCTGGGCTGTCCTATCGTCATGGGAACCGGTTAATATTGGTTGGTTTTATCTGTTGGAATAGGCAGTCCCCGTTTTCTCTCGTCGTGAGATATCTGACACAACCCCATGGCTTCCCCTCCTCTCCAGCATTGATCGGGGTTGTGGAGTTACACCCAATTCATCCAATCAAACAACAACATTTTGCCCCTAAACACTTTGTCCAACAGATTTAAGCAGACATCAAACGCGAAAATGTTACAGAGCCTTTATGTAGATACGGCTGGCACTGTTGTGCTTCAGCACGACTCGCTGTCGGTTAGACAGATATCTGACTGCGCGACCAACGTTGCAATCAACGTTGTAATCAACGCGACTGTTGCAGTCGTTTTTTTTTATTTTAAGCGAGTGTTATGTTTTTTTTCTCTCCTTTCGCTATATACTCAGCCCCGTCAGCTGGCGAGGTTGTCTGCTGACAAGCGCTTCGGCGTTCGTTAGACAACACGGGATCACGCGCACACCGGCGGGTAGATTTAATCTGGATCTCTGTTAAAAACCTCTTTTAAAAAAAAAAAAAAAAAAAAAAACGCGATTCAGCTTTCGGTGGACAGGTCTGAAGGGGACTTTCCACTGGGGGTAGCCTTAACAAATCAATCTCGAAACCTACCGTTTTGTTTTTTAAGTAAATTAAGCAAAATCAATAAGCCGAAAGTGTTTACTTTCCAATATCGTGAAGCATTCTACTTCATTAAGTCTTAACAAGAGGCTTTGAGCCAGAACAGCGTCGGCTAATTAGCTGTCTTAATCAAATTAGGGCAAACTCATTCAATCTCAGGCACACCTCGGCATCTCCGAATGACCCATCTCGCATGGCTCCGCTCCTGCTGTTCAGTGGGTCTTTCCTCTTCTCCCCCTGGCTTCTCTTCCGGCTTTCCTGATTGGCCCTTAATAATGAGGGGGAGGAGTCACAGTTAGCCCAGCGCCCTGTGTTTATGACAATCCATTACACGTTTTTTTTTTTTTTTTTTGATTTTTAAGATTTGAGAAGACTCAAAAGGCGGAACGAAAATCAGTTATTCCGCTATTACAACAAAAGATCCTTTTTTCGCCACGTTAGTGTGGAAAAGACTGTTCCCCCGCCGTGACTCAGAAATAAAAAAAGAGCAACCTTTTGTAAGATTACTTGATTTTTTCAAAGGTGCAAAAGCTACAAGTGTTGAGTGTTTTTTTTAAAAAAAAGAGTAAAAAAAAAAAGAACAGAACAAAATGACTTACTTATACCTGGCCTCAGGTGTGAGCACCTGGTGTTCACCTCAGGCTTGAACTGGCAACACACCACAGGCAGCACGGATTCCGCCTTTTCCCTGTGAAAATGTGTCAGAGAAGAAGAAGAAAATAAAATGGTGGAGTAGCTTCCCTGTGCGGCAGCACATATTTCAGATGGATTATTTCATCAGGGTGTGTTCTGGCGTGGTAATTGAAATATGCCCTCCCTCCTTTCTCTCTCCTTCTCCATCCATCCTCTCTCTCTCTCTCCATCCCTCTCTTCTATCTTCTCTCACCTTATCTCACCCCCTCGCTCCCTCTCTCTAACTTTTCTTCTCTTTTTTTGCCTTGCCTCTCTTCCTCTTTCTATCCCCTACGCTCTCTCTCCCCTCTCTCTCTCAATTTCTTGCTCTCTACCTTTCTGTCTCTCCTCTCTCTCTACCTCCCTCTCCCTTTTCCTCTCTCTCTACTCCTCCCTCCCTCTCCCCTCGTTCTCCCCCCTCCCCTCTCTCCACTCTCACTCCCTCCCCTCTCTCTCTCCCCCTCTCCCCCCCCCTCTCCCCCTCTCCCCTCTCTCCCTCCCCCTCTCTCCCTTCCCCCTCCTCCCCCTCCCCTCTCCCTCTCCCTGCCTTTCCCCCTCCTCCCCCTCTCTCCCCCCTCTCCCTCCTCTCTCTCCCCCTCTCTCTCTCTCCCCTCTCCCCCCTCCCCTCTCTCTCCCCCTCCCACCTCCCTCTCCCTCCCCCCCCCCCCCCCCCCCAGAGATCTGCCTGCTGACCCGCGGGCGGCCGCACTGCGAGTGTTCGGGCGGAGACGTACTGCCGCCTGTTCTCGCTGTCCGTCGACAACTTCAATGAGGTGCTGGAGGAGTACCCCATGATGAGGCGCGCCTTCGAGACCGTGGCCATCGACCGGCTCGACCGCATAGGTACCCGCCCCCCCCCCCCCCCCGCACACAGCCCCCCCTCGCCCACACACACACCCAGGCTCTGTACACCCTCCAGACACTCCTGCGTTCCTTCTTTTCCTCTCAGTGCTCTTAAATACCAGAGGTCTCCCGGCTGGTAACCTGAGTATCCTTTGTGATGTCACAGCACCGAAGGACCGTTGCTATGGTATCGTCCTCGTGGTCACGCCCCTTTTTCAAATCTCCGAAAGATGCTCCCTGAATTGGATCATTTTGACTCCAGCGGTAGCAGAACAGAACTCACGGCGTTGAGAATACAGAGCCGGTGGGTCTGTAGCAGTGACCTTCAGTTCCTGGTCCTGGCGGGCCGCAGGGTCTGCTAGTTTCTTGTTGTTACTCCGCTCTTAATCGATCAATTAAAGCAGCTGATTACACAGTAAACTCACCTGTCCCTGGTTTCTCGGGTCTGAATCGGCTGCTGATATTAAGGGTAAGACAGAAAACCGGCAGACCCTGCAGCTCTCCGGGACCCTGGAACGGAGATCGCCAGTCCGTAAGGGTCACGGAGACGCACGGCTCAAGCTAAATTAGGAAAAATGAGGAAATTCCGTCACAGTCTGTCTGTCGCTAAGGGCCTCCCTCACTGGGCCACATCACAGGCTTCGACATGGGTGGGCCCTGGCCCCCTAAATAGTGCCCTGCCACCTCCCCCCCCACCCCCCCCCCCCCCCACATTTACCTTGACTGGACTGCCACACCCCACTGTGAAGGCCCGCCTGGATCCATGTGGGCCCAGCTACGTGACTATTTCCAGCTACGCTGTTTTTTGGGGCCTCGTGTAGTATTTCGGACGGCTTACAGTGATAGATAATGGGTAATGTGCGGCTTGCTTGTTATTGACTGTGTGATTAGTATTAAAACGCCGAGCTGTTTTCAGAAGCGTTCGCAAACGGGCTAGATGAGAAAGAAAGAAGTTTGACGCACTCGGGAACAATCTTCGAAGGATTCTCATTTGCTGCTTGTTGGTACATATATCATTAGAGGCGGACTATAAAAACACAAACTGCCTCTGAGGATATCAAAGCGTCGGGCTCGAATGATAAAATAAAATATTGAGGTCTAGCGCTGAGCGCAGAAAACATTTGCAGATTTTGTGTTGGCGATTGAGTAAAACAGCTTTGACGCTGCAAGGGGGACTTTGGTAATGGCTTTGTAAGCAGACAGACAGCAAGCAGGCTCTGCGAAGACTACCTGACTTGTTGTTTGCGTACCAGTCGTGTCGAGAAATAAATATGAATATTAATTTTTTCGCGTGTTGGCACAGGACCGAAAGCACAGATGCTGAATTTTTAGAAACACTTTTGGAGTAGATGACTACCTCTGACTGGACCTCCGGGGTGCAGTACAGCTGACCTTGTCCCGCCAATGGGTTGGTCGATTTAATTTGGCCATGGCAGTCACTCAGGTTACCACTGTGTTAGCTCCCCCACAGTGACGGTGCTAGTTCTCTCCTGCAGTACTGTGAGCCCGGTAGTCCCTGGTTCCCAGCTGCAGTGCTCCTGGAGCTGTAACACCGGGGCGTCCAGTAGCTCACCTTTACCAGCTGAAAAAAGTGAAGGGGGGGGGGGTGTGGGTGTGTCTGCTGTGGGTGGAGGGAGCAGGTTTGGCTGTAGATTGGGTCTCGATGCTCACGATGTGGAGAGTGATCCCTGCGCTCCCCCCCCATCCCTGCGCCCCCCCCCATCCCTGCGTCCGCCCTCCCTCTCCCGGCCCCCCCCCCTTTTGGCTCCTGCTGACACTGACACCAGAGACATTGTGACTCAGCAAAACACAACAGCTTGAGAGAGAGCGCTGAGTGAGATGTGCCTCTGTGTGTGTGTGTGTGTGTGTGTGTGTGTGTGCCTGTGTGTGTGTGTGTGTGTGTGTGTGTGTGTGTGTGCGTGTGTGTATGAGGCCCCACACCAGCCACGATAGCCGAATCACTGCCCCCCGTCTTCTGCAAAACACACCTGTCTGAGCACCTGTATCTCAGCCCCCCTACCCTCCCCCCCCCCCCCCCCCCCCCCACCCCCACCCCTCTCGGGCTCTGATAATGTATTCTGCTTCTGTTCCTCTCCGCACATCACCCTCACATCCATTTGTGCTTGAAGTGGCGCGTCCTTAAATCTCCCCCCTGTCTCCTTCAGCTGCGCTCGGCGTCACACTGAGAGGGTTGGGTGAGGACTCTGACCCCGGGAGCCTGGTGCCGTCGCCAATTACATTACATTACATTACATTACTTTCAGCAGCTGCTTTTAATCCAGGGTGCCTTTTTAAAAAAAAAAAACACACAATCCGTTTATACAGCAGTCCAGGTTAAGTAGTTTACCGCGGGGTACGATGGCAGTGTCCTGTCTGGGAATCAAACCTGCAACCTTTGGTTACAAGCCAAGTTTTTTTTTTTTTTTTTTTTAAAACCCTTATATGCTGCACTGCCGCCTGTTGCTAATGTCTGTGTCTGCGCGCGCTATTGGAGGTGTCGGGATAAGCGGCCCGAGCTGATTGGGTAAATGCGGGAACGCGAGGGGTGACGCACCTGACGGCCGTGTTCTGGTTGCCGTGGCTCCGCAGGTAAGAAGAACTCCATCCTGCAGCACAAGGTGCAGCACGACCTCAACTCGGGCGTCTTCAACAACCGGGAGAACGAGATGATCCAGGAGATCGTGAAGTACGACCGGGAGATGGTGCAGCTGGTGGACCTGCAGCGCTCCCGGGCCATGTCCATGACCCCGCCCGCGCACGGCGGCATCTTCGCCCCCCCCGGCCAGCCCCCCCCGGCTCGGCCATCGCCAGCCTCCAGCAGGCCGTGGCCATGAGCTTCTGCCCCCAGGTGGTGACCCCGCTGGTGGGGAGCCCGCTGGTGGGGGTGCCGCTGGGGGGCGGGGCGCTGGTGGCGGGGGGGCCCGTGCCCGTGGCCTCCCCCCGCATGGTGCGCAGGTTCCAGGTGGTGCAGAGCCTGGCCAGCCCCGTTTCGGCCTCCCCCCTGCAGTGCCTGCAGTTCCCCCCCGGCGCCGCCGCCTTCGCCTCCGCCATGTCCAGCCCGCCCGTCCAGAGCCCCCTGGCGGCCGGGGGGGGGCGGACCTTCCAGTACGGCTCGGCGGGAACCTCCGGCTCCCAACTCTCCCTGGTGCAGCACCACGCCCCCAGCCCCACCCACCGCCCCGCCCCCCTCAGGAGCCCCCACCCCCTGCAGGCTGGCGGCCTGGGTCAGGCCGGGGCCGCGCTCTCCGCCTCCCAGCTCTCCCTCCCCCAGGAGGGGGCCCCGCCCACCGCCCCAGGCCCCGCCCCTGCCAGCTCGCCCCCCTCGCCCCGCGTATCCTCGGCTGCCACGGGACCCGCCCAATCCCAGGCCCCTCCCGCCGTCGCCTCCTCCTCCTCCTCCGGACCCCCAGGGCTGAGGGGTACCCCCCAGCGCTCATCCCTGTCCCACCAAACGGGGGCGGGGTCCTTTCCCCCCACGCCCCCCCCCTCCGAGGCTGCCCCCCAGGGCGGGAAGGGGCCCGGGACGCTGGACTCCGGCCCGTCCCGGAAGGGCTCGGCCGCCAGCCTCCCCGAATCGGACCCGGCCAGATCGCGGCTCTCCTCTCACTTGTGACCTCACAGAGTCCCCCGGGGGGGAGGAGCCAGCCGTCCTCCAGCCTTAAAGGAATCCCCGCCCCCCTCCTCTTAGACCCCGCCCCCTTGACCCCTCCCATCCCCGCCACGCCCACGATCGTTCGATCTGAATGTATTTGCGTTGCGACAGTGGCGATGGGGGGGGGGGACATACGGAACTCAAGAGATGTGTGTGGCTCACGGCTGGTGGGTCAATGGATTAATCAAGCGAATGGGGGGGGGGGAGGGGTTTGTGCATTGCGGCTCACCTGGATACGCAAACAGGACCTCTTCTGCAGTCCCTGTGTCAGATGCTGCCTTCCTAATTTGTTTTTCTTTATTGTGAAACATATTCAAAAAGTGTAATGTATAACGTAGGTGTCATATGCTGTATAAAACCCCAAAACAGCGCACGGGGACTGCGCAGGGCGACCGTGACGGCGGGGAAACTTAACGCTTCGCAAAAAGAGTTTATTTTTTGTGTGTGTGTGTGTGGTTTTCTTGTAGAAGCTATCTTAGGTAAATAGCGTTAGAGTTTTACTCACGACACTCACGCGTTTTACTCACGCGTCGGTTTGAAGAAGAAGAAAAAAAAAACAAACAAAAAAAACAATACAATGATGTTTTAGACCGCTGGTCGATCTTAAGTCGCTGTGTACATATAAAACACGGGAAGGGAGAAGTAAATACTTAGCTTTCTTTTCATTTTCTCCAGACCAAAGTGGAGCAGGAACACAAAGTCTGGTTGTCAACTGGAGGAAAAAAAGGAAAACAGAAGAAAAAAGGCCATTTATTTAACTGCCTTGATTCTTGACTTTAGAAGCCATATTATTGGTTCGTGGTGTGTGTGTGTGTGTGTGTGTGTGTGTATGTTTGTGTGTGTGTATGCATGTGTGTTTGTATGTTGTATGTTTTCTCTGTTTTAAAAAAAAACAAAACAGAGTTGAGCATTATTTCTATTACTTGAATTCATGTCTGGTCTGTTCTCATTTCTTAAGAAGCTGTTGACACTGTAACTTGAGTTCTTACGATCAAATGTGTTTATGAATCGACGTATGCATGTATAGCCCTAAAAATGGATATGAATATTCTGCAATACATCCGCCCTGCCTTACATAACGTACGTTGCTTTAAATATCTATGGAATTATGTTTTTGTAGAAATTAAGAATACGTGTCTTTATATTGTCATCTGTTGTAAGGTGTTGTGATGTAGGGTCTTTGTAAAACTTTCCCTGAGAAGTATGGCAGTTCTTCAGAAAGGTCTGGTAGGAGTTAAACTCACGATAAAGTTTTTTGGTATCAACCTTTGACTGATTAACCGCAGTGGCTGAAGGTGTGGCTTCGCACTTTCGCAAAGCCTGTTTGAAATTTCCTACGCGAAGAAGACTTTCAATTCAGTTTGGCAGTTGGATTTCCATTTTGGTCTGCCTCAGTCAAAAAAAGGGTTTTTAATAGAGGATTCCGCTTGAGCTGAATTCATCTGGCTGTAGGTTTCTTCCAGCCTCTCCATGAATGTTTTAGGCAGCTCAGGTGTGCTTTATTTGAGGTATTTGGTCAGTTCAAAGACTCACAAACAGCTGTAACCAACTGTAAAAATCTCGGAATTCAGTTCAGGATGGTTTCAGCGTCTCGGACTAGCATGGTTTTCCGGGACGTTTGAGTAAATGCTCGTAAAACCGTTTGGGGAAACCCTTTTTTTCCCGGAAAACCTTTGAGGCAAAACATTTAAAGAATTTGCCATGTTTTTGACGGACATGTGTGTGTGTGTAGAAGTAGTAGTATTGTACTATTATAGCACCATTCCAAAGTATGGACTGCTGGTCAAAGTCCTGTATTCAAACAAACTTATACTTTTTTTTCCATAAATTTTGTTACGTTAACATTTGTTTTGTTTTTTTTAAAACTTTTTTTAATGGATTTTAGTCTTCTGAAGGTTGGGGTGACCTTGAAATGAACTTCAGATGTTATGTTAAAGACACATAAAGACAAACTCAACGCTTTAGATTTAGATTTGCCACAGACCTGTTTCAAAGGAGATGCGTTCTCCACTCCCCCCCCACTAGCTGCTTCTCACTGAAGTTTTTCCCGCTCTCACTAACTGACACTTTTTAGAATTCTACCGTTTGAAAGTTTGACGGACAGTTGCACTCTCCTGGCCCACTTCCCGGGCCTTCTTATGCTCGCGTTACACGACGTTGACAGATGCTAGCGATACGCTGCGCTCCCCGGAGCCCAGAATCTGCTGCTTGGCTGACCGCAGCTGAAGGCTGCTCTCGCTCGAGCTCTCCTTCCCTCACGCTGGAGCCCAGCTGGTCCCCGGTCCCAGAGGCAGCCTGTTTGATCCTGGCCACTGAGCCTTCGGGGGAAAGGTCATGTCTTCAAAAAGCCGCAGCTCCACAAAGTCCTCTTCTGTCGTAGTTCCCCCCCCCTTTTTTTTTTCTCAAAACGCAGCTTCAAACGCTCGCACTTTACCATTGGTTATCTTTCTGCTGCCGCTTCAGTGTCTTTGTTCTGAGTGCGGTCACCCGCCCCCCCCCCCCCGCCCCCCACCGGAACCAACATCTGAAGGTTGTTGGTTCACTCCCCCAGCTCAATAAAAATCTTTTTTTTTTTAAACCAAAGAAATGCAAACTGTGTCCATCACTTGCCTGTATTTTTTTTAAATCAATGTTTAGGCTTCAGTTGGGTATGAATCCTGCAGTTAAAATACGATTAAAATAATAGATTAAAATAATGGATTAATTTGTTTCTTCTTTGTTACTGAAAGCAGGGGTTCCCAAATTTTTCATACCCCCTAAAATAGCCACCTCTGGTTGAGGACCTCCCTCCTTAATAATGGATGCTTTTTGTCACTCCGTCTTTCGGATGAGACGTTAAACCGAGGTCCTGACTCTCTGTGGTCATTAAAGATCCCATGACACTTATCGCTAAGTGTAGGGTGTTCCCCGGTGTCCTGGCCAAATCCCAGATCTGGCTCTCGCAAAAACTTGCCACTAAAAAATCATCCCTAGATTTAATTGGCTAAATAAATGTTCTCTCCCTCTCCACCTTCGCTAATGTGTGGTGAGCGTTCTGGCGCAAAATGGCTGCCGTGCATCACCCAGGTGGGTGCTACACATTGGTGGTTTGGTGAGGTGAGTTCCCCTTCACTGTAAAGCACTTTGAGCACTTTGAGCATTTGGAAAAGTGCTATATAAATGTAATAATAATAATAATAATAATAATAATAATAATAAAAAATAATAATAATAATAATAATAATAATAATAATAATAATAATACTTTATCTGACTCCCACTAAAGGCTTCAATGCAGTGGGTATTTAACACACTAAAACGTGGAAACATCTCTAAATCATGATGTCACGTCCTGTATCTGCATATGTCATTTCCTGTAAGACACATGACTATTTATTTCTATATATTTAGTACTATGTATATACCCATGATATGTATCAATGTTATTTTTTTTATTCGGAGGATGAATAGAATGTAGAATTTCTGAAATATGTGAATATAAACACAAATATTCCCAAAAAGGGGAAGACATTTTCCAATTTTATTGTGGAAATTTACGGCAATCTGGCACTTCGTCAGGGTCTCTGGGAGTCTCTAGGTCTCAGTTTGGGAACCCCTGCCGGACAATCCCCAACGTGAGGGAGATTAGCCCTGGATCACACTTCGGAAAAAGACTGCGGGACACTCTGAAAGGGTGAGGATTCCTATCTTGTGCAAAACGAACAGACCTAGCCGCCGTGCTTACGTATTCCCATCGCTGTTAAATTGAGGATTTTTCTTCGCCATCGTCGATCACACGCCTAGTCGAAACTTAGTCCTATTCACGAGTGACACGTGTGAATTTATCACTGTTGCCGTGGATACGTTGCAATATTTAGTTGATTTTGGTTTTGTGCAAAGGAGAAAAACGTACGAACGGATGCAAGTTGCATGTTGAATATTCCAATGTTTTACAATAACATTAAATGGTGATATTATATGTCGTATTAATAGTTCAGATTAGAGTGTAGTTAAGTAACAGTCAGATTTAGTTTAATTTCTATTGTGTAGTTTTTAAAAATAAACAAACTGTTTTTAATAAACAGTGACATGAAAACATGAAACAGCCGTGCCATCACATACGATTACTGGCTGAAGTCCAGTCAGTGTATAAAGCAGTCGGGTTGTACTTACCTTCTCCTTTGCATTAACTCAAACACAATCTTAACAAAATAAAGTTTTTTAGCTACTTGCTCACTTATTTCTTTCTAGCCACCCCATTGTTACCAGCACATATTAATGTTTAAAAATAACTATTTCAACCATTTTCATTTTTGAAGTGCAATATGACCGTGTATGTGTAGAACTTATGTGTATCAATCCTGTGGGGACCCCTTCAAAATGTTTTTCTTTTGTCTCTTCGTGTGACTCACCTTTGCAATAAGGCCTACTCAATAACCCAATATTTATTTTATTATTATCTAATTTATTATTATCGTTTTTTTTTACTATTGATTTCATCAAGTGACCTCAGAGGGTTGAAGTCATGTATTCAGATTTTCTTGTTTTTTTGTTTGGTTTTTTTTTTTTTAGAAATGCAAAGTGCCTCCCTGTTACTGCTGATATGATTTTGGTTGAGGGAGAAAGTTTGGGTGTTTTTTCCAGAGAGCAGTTTGTGTTTCTGGGAGAGGTTTGTTCACAGGGTCTCGCGTTTAAATTTTTTATCAATTTTCCTGTGTTGGAATTTGTGCCAAGTGGGGAGTTTTGCTGTAAACCTGCGCTGAACACAGTATAGATAAAATCACACCTCTCCACGTCTCATAACCCTCGCTGCTTTTAATCATTATTTATATGTCTGTTTATTTGACGCCTTGAATAAGCTGTAATAAACTTGATCAATGGAGTGTTGCCTTCTGGGACTTGTAGTCTTTCTGCCTTTTTTTTTTTTTTTTTAAAAGAGGATTTTAACAGGCTATGTTATATGAAAGTGCACTGAGATTTGGGGTGCAGCTCTTGTCGTTTCAGTGCTGTGATTAATCAGCTCATTCTGAATGAACTAAACGGTTCCCAGCTTTCTGAGCAGAATAGCTCGCATTAAAAGAATAACCCCCCCACCCCCCCCCCCCCCCCCCCAAAAAAAAGATCTACACTTTAACCGTGCTGGATACTGCAGTAAATTAAGCTTTATGTTTTTATGATGATCTCCTTTCAATTTTTTAAAGGTCATCCTTAGCCTTGAGACAAGAATCGCACTGGCATTATCAGGCCAGATTCAGAAACCTACACGGGCTTTTTCTTCCGAGGGGAAGGAGGGGGGGGGGGGGGGGGCGGGGCGGGGTGGGGGCAGGCTGACGTGGAGCTGCAGAACACGCAGCTGAACGTTCCACGGCGTGCGTCTGCAGCTCACCTGTCAGTCCTCGCAGTCCTTTTCATCCTGTTCTTTTCGGGAGAAGTTTCCGGAACCCGTCCTCCTGTCGCTGGTGTGTGGGCTGTAAAGATGTCACCTGCACTCCAGTGACTGTGCTGAGTGCTCAGAGAGAGAGATAGATGCAAAATTCCTTTAAAATATTTATTTAAAAAGAAGAAGAAGAAGAAGAAGAAGAAATTCAAAAATGTTACCAGCTGAAATCAGGCCATTTCTGATTGGTTCCTTCCCTGTAGCCCAAGGGAAGTGACCCACACGATGCACTGTTAACATTGTCAACATTGTTAACGAAGTCCAGTAGACCCTGAGGCTGTCTGGGACCAGGGTCCGGGACCTGGTCTGTAATTTTGGGCACCAATTATATATAATTGCTTAGTGCCAAGCAGTTGAAATAGGAACATTTCTAAAAAATGAAGCTTCTTTGTGCAAATGGATCAAAGCCTCTTTCCTCATCTCTTACAGTTTATACGCATATTTTTTTGGAAACATAAGGGTTTTTTATTTTTTTTTTCATTTTTGCCTTTATGAATTCACACAGGACTCCAGGATGAAATGAGACTCATTTGCTCGTATCGTACCTAATAAAGCCAAAATGAAAAAGGGAACAACTTGCCGATGGGAGTAGGAAAAAACAACTGCTTTCTGTTTTGTGGCATGATGATGTGTTCATTCCCATGTCAGTGGAACCTGTGCAGCTGCTCTGCAATGTGTGTGCATGTGTGTGTGTGTGTGTATGCGTGTGCATGTGTGTGTGTGTGCATGCGTGAGTATGTGTGTGTCTGTGTGCGCCCGCATGTGTGTGTGTGTGTGTGCCTGTGTGTGTGAGTATGTGTGTGTGTCTGTGTGTGCCTGCGTGTGTGTGTGCATGCGTGCATGCTTGCGTACATGTGTGCGTGTGTGTGTGTGTGTGTGTGTGTGAGTGTGTGTGTGTGTGTGTGTGTGTGTGCATGCTTGTGTGTGTGCGTGCTTGTGTGTGTGCGTGTGTGTGTGTGTGTGTGCATGCTTGCTATGACTTGGTCATGTGAAACAGAAAGGCAGAAGAGTTAGCAAGGAAACGGGGGGGGGGGGGGGGGGGGGTTTGGGGGGGGGCGAGGGGGGGGATTGGGATTGGCGGGGCTGATTGAGCCGTCACTGTGGGCATTGCACTAGGGAGCACTTCGGCTGTTTCGGGTGTCTGTCTGAAGATAGAGGCACACACAGTTTGTAACCAGCTCTTTCATCCTTCAGCACTCTGAACGATGCGGGGGGGGGGGGGGGGGCGGACTGACTCCAGCTCTGTGCTCTGAGCACCCGTCTTATTCTGTCACCGAGAGTTTTACCCCCGAGGGAGGAGAGGAGGAGCGAAGAAGAAGGGAAGAGAGGAGAAGAAGGGAGCAGAGGAGAGGAGAAGGGAGGAGAGGAGGAGTGAAGAAGAAGGGAAGAGAGGAGGAGAGGAGAGGAGAGGTGTGAAGAAGAAGGGAAGAGATGAGGAGAGGAGAAGGGAGTAGACGAAATGAGAGAAGAGAGAGGCCCAACTGTTTGAAACCATGTGACATCTGCACTCCTGTCAAAATGGACGGGGTCACGCAACGTACACCGCTGTGGAATCGCTGATCAGTCTGTGGCGATATTATCGGCAGTTTCCAAACGAGAGGCGCTGATGTTTGTGCAGTAAAAAGTGAGAGCGTTGGCACGTCGATGCAGAGGTCTGTCTCCTCCTGTTTTTTGGCGATGGTGGATTCATTTGCTTTTCCAACATTCCATCACACACATACTCTCAAACCCACACACACACACATGCACACACTCTCTCACGCACACACACACACACACACACACACACTCTCCTCTGGCTGCACAGTCATGCTGGGAATAAGCTGCCTGTTGTCCTGCTGCAGATAGCGTCTGTGCTGCATCACTGATGAGGTGTCTGTCCCGAAGCTCCGCCCCCTCAGAGTGCATCACTGAAACTCCGCCCCTCAGAGTGCATCAGAGACAAGGGCAGCTCAAGGACAGGGTCTCCCTGCAGCCCCGCCCAAAGACACCGCACACCGCATCCTCCCTCTCTCTCTCTCTCTCTCTCTCTCTGCATCATCGCTGTCTCTCACTCTCTCTGTCCTCCTCTCTCTGCACTTTCTCTCTATCTCTCTGCATCATATCTTTCCCTCTCTCTCTCTCTCTGCACCTTATCTACCTCTCCCTCTCTCTGTCTCTTTCTCTGCACCTTCTCCCTCTTTCTCTTCTCTCTCTTTCTCTCTGCACCTTTTATATCTCTCCCTCTCTCCATCTCTCTCTGCACCTTATCTATCTCTCCCTCTCTCTGTCTCTGCACCTTCTCCCTCTTTCTCTCTCTCTCTCTCTGTACCTTTTATATCTCTCCCTCTCTCTCTGCACCTTCTCTCTATCTCTGCACCTTATCTATCTCTCCCTCTCTCTGTCTCTTTCTCTGCACCTTCTCCCTCTCTCTTTCCCTGTTCCCTCTCTTCACCCTCTGTCTCTCTGTCCACCTGCTGCTTTGGAGGAAAGCGCATTCTTCTCCCACATTAATAGCACAGGTTTCCACAGAGCGTTTATACTGTACAATACGAGAGAAAACGGGGGGAAATCGTAGAAAATCTTGTGCAGTGAATTACAAGCCAAGAGGCCACAAGCAATAACGAGTAAAAGGATGAAATGAACAAAGGATGACAACTCAGCAGGGGAGCCCTCATGCCCAAACACCCCCCCCCCCCCCTCCTCCTCCTCCTCCTCCTCCTCCCGCCAGGCCTGCTACAGGTAGCGTGTGTTTGACCTCAGCACAGCCTGCTCATCCCTCCCTCTAGAACAGTCCCTCCCTCTAGAACAGCCCGCTCGCCCCTCCCTCTAGAACAGCTCGCTCGTCCCTCCCTCTAGAACAGCTCGCTCGTCCCTCCCTCTAGAACAGCCCCTCCCTCTAGAACAGCCCACTCGCCCCCTCCCTCTAGAACAGCTCGCTCACCCCCTCCCTCGAGAACAGCCCGCTCACCCCTCCTCTAGAACAGCCCGCTCGCCCCCTCCCTCTAGAACAGCCCCTCCCTCTAGAACAGCCCACTCATCCCTCCCTCTAGAACAGCTCGCTCGCCCCCTCCCTCTAGAACAGCCCGCTCGCCCCCTCCCTCTAGAACAGCCCGCTTGCCCCCTCCCTCTAGAACAGCCCGCTCGCCCCCTCCCTCTAGAACAGCCCGCTCGCCCCCTCCCTCTAGAACATCCCGCTCGTCCTGAAGGCCCCCTTCTGCGTCACCAGGCCGGTCCACAGCCGGTCACCGGTGAGTCTTAGCAGACCGGCCCGCTGCGGACATGCCCCCTCACCCACCCCCACCCCCACCCCCACCCCCACCCTCATACACCTTCATTTGTCTGTTTGAACAGGCTCTGGGTCTCTTTCGGAGAAGGGAAGTAAGTGTCTGCCAATGCAAATGGTAAGTAGAGAGAGAGAACGTGAGAGACAGAGTGTGAGAGCAAAAGACAGAGAGAGAGAGAGAGTGAGAGAGAGAGAGAGACAGAGTGTGAGAGAGAGAGAGAAAGTGTGTGATGGGGGTTGGGGGGGGGCAGACAGAGCAGAGAAACTAAGGGCTACACGGTGGGCAGCTGAGTGCAGGACGGGAGAGAAGACCAGGCTGCTCTAACCTACTGCTTCTGTTTCAGGTCTGGACCAAACCATCTGGGGGAGAAGGGCGGGGGTGTCCGCTGACCAGGTACCCCCGCCTGCACATCGCTAATCAGGCTGAAGCTCGCGAGCACCTGCGGTCTGTACCATCCTTTGTTCCGTCCGCTTCGTGCGCTGCTCGTGAATTTATCGCCCTGACCTTACGTAGTTTTTAATATCACAACAAAACCAAATTCCCTGTTGAGATCACCTCCTCTCTTCCCCCCCCCCCCCCCCCCCCCCCCGACTGCAAAACCCCATTTCTCCTCAGATGGTTTGTGCCTCTTCTCCCTTCGGTGGGGCGGCCTGTGCCTGCTGCAGTGCGCCGGGCCTGGGCCTGGAGAGCGAGCAAATGATTGACTCTCAAGGTTAACGTGGCAGTCCTCATCGCACGGCCATTTCACAGCAGCGTCCCTCTCAACAAACTCCCCGTAAAAAAAAATCACCGAAAAGGATTTACGCGGGTGCAACCAGAGTGAGATTTACCGCCCAAACACCGTGGTAGGAGAGCACAGCTGCCGTGGAAACGCCCATATTTTTTTTTTTTTTTTTTTTTGCGGTTCAGGACTGTGAGTGGCAGCCACGTCTGGCCTTGGTTGTGTTGTGGTTGTGTTGTGGCCACACAGCTTTTAGCCTTGGCTGTGTTGTGGTTGTGTTGTGGCCACACAATCTCTAGCCTTGGATGTGTTGTGGTTGTGTTGTGGTCACACAACCTCTAGCCTTGGTTGTGTTGTGGTTGTGTTGTGGTCACTGTACCTCTTGCCTTGATTGTGTTGTGGTTGTGTTTCAACCTCTAGCCTTGGTTGTGTTGTGGTTGTGCTGTAGTCATTCAACCTCTAGCCTTGGTTGTGTTGTGGTTGTGTTGTGGTCACACAGCTTTTAGCCTTGATTGTGTTGTGGTTGTGTTGTGGCCACACAACCTCTAGCCTTGGATTGTGTTGTGGTTGTGTTGTGGTCACACAACCTCTAGCCTTGGTTGTGTTGTGGTTATGTTGTGGTCACACAGCTTCTAGCCTTGGATGTGGTGTGGTTGTGTTGTGGTCACACAGCTTTAGCCTTGATTGTGTTGTGGTTGTGTTGTGGTCACACACCTTTTAGCCTTGATTGTGTTGTGGTTGTGTTGTGGTCACTCTACCTCTAGCCTTGGTTGTGTTGTGGTTGTGTTGTGGTGTACCTCTAGCCTTGATTGTGTTGTGGTTGTGTTGTAGTCACACAACCTCTAGCCTTGGTTGTGTTGTGGTTATGTTGTGGTCACACAGCTTCTAGCCTTGGATGTGGTGTGGTTGTGCTGTAGTCGCCTTTCAGGAAATGGAATGCACAAGAAAAGACTGCAGATATGTGGACTTTTTGAAAAATCACAGCAATAAATTTATTCCATAGCAGTGTATCTTCTGTATCACACCCTGCAACACTGCAACATGTGAACTAGGTAATATATATTGTCTTCATTTATTGCAATATCTTGAATATATATTTTGTTTGTATGTATTGCGGTATGTTCCCATGAGGGCATGTTTGCGTTTGTTGAGGTAGGGCTGTGTTCATGTTGGTTGCCCGCCCCCCCCCCCAACACCCCCTGTTATCACTACTGCCCCCTGGTGGCCAACGAGAGGCATCTTCAGCCTAGATACCCGTGAAAACAGGTGCAAAGCATTTGTGTTCAAAAAGTAGGCCTAGAGCCAGGGGTGTGCAACCTTATCCGAAAAGCACCGACGCAGGTGCAGGTGCAGGTGCAGGTTTTTGTTTCAGGCCAGCGCTACAACACCTGAGTCTACTGATTAACTAATCATGGTGTTGAACCGAGACGTTGATAAGCAGATATTCAGGTGTCTTAGTGCTGGGCTAAAACGAAAACCTGCACCGGCAGGGGCTCCTTCTGGATTAGACTGGACACCCCTGGTCTAGAAAGAGCAGAGAAAGAGCTCTAAAATTCCCAGTCACCAAAGTTGTGTGTTTGTGAGAGAGAGAGAGAGAGAGAGAGAGAGAAAGTGTGTGTGCGTGCGTGCAATCACTTGGGATCGACTGAGATGTTTTTGTCAGTTGTCCAGTAATTACCCAGATGTCCATGCAGCACTGCTGTCAGTGCTGATGTGGCTCAGGATTCTGCGCATCAACTTCTGCGTTATCTACTTTCCACTCTTAACCTTGCACACACGACACACACACACACACACTCATCAATACCAGCCCATGTCATACCATCCGACTCGTCTGTCAGAGAGAAACCTCTTTCTTCTCTCTTGTCTGAAGCTGGACGTACGGAGCGTCACTCAAAAGGCAAACGGCTGTCAGTTTGGGTTAGCGTCCCCTCTTTAGGGGGTCCTGTCACCCTGCGAACACAAACGCTTCTGACAGCCCTCAATTAGTGCTCGGACCGGCCACCGATGGCAGGAACCAGCAGGGGGAGCTCTTCCCCACCACTGGACCAAGTAAACGGCAGTGCCCCGGAAGCAATGATGGGGACACTGCGCTGCAGGAGGTGAAGTATTTTATGACGCTAAACCAAGGCCCTCGCCCCCTGAGGCAGGCTGGATCCTCTGTGTGTGGAGTTTGCACGTTCACCCCGTGTCCACGCGGATTTCCTCCGCTTCCTGAAACAGGGCCCAAAGGTCAAAAAGGTCCTGCCGTGTATTTTTTTCCTAGCACCCATGAACTTCGCCAGCTGATTTTTAATAATTATTAATAATTAGTGCCAACTCCTGTCTGAGGTTGTTGTGCTGATTGCCCAATCCAGGGGACTGGAACAAAAAACTGGGGCGGACTTTTACTTTTCTGAACCTGGATTTCACCACACGCAGATCACGCACCTTCTGTGTATGCGATTTAGCTAGCAGTGCTACCTGGCTTTTATGCATCAGGTATGACAGGTTATCACTGCACATAGACCATCCACAGGGGTGAGCCCTGCCAATCGGATTCCTGAATTCTGAGGTTTTCTGCGATGCTTCAAAATCCACCCGGCAGCTGCATAGGGTCGCGCATGCTTGCGTTCTGAAAAGAAAAAGGGACAGCTTGTCTGTATCGCCGAAAGTGATCAAGATTTCTCATATGAAGGTAAACATACTGCCTGTTGGTTATGGCTGGTTTTGCTGTACATACAGTATCTTTTTAAAAAAAAGTTTGCTTGTGCTGTGTGATGTAAATGTTGTTGATTGTTAAAAATGATAGTGAGGACTTTAAGGGACTGTAGGTAGGGTTTGTGGATGGGTTGCCAGTCTGAGAGAGACAGATGTGATATTTGGAGGTCATAATTAAAGGTCGTAAAGCAAGTGGTGACTTGTTGTCTTGGACGCAAGTTTCAACGATTCATGAATCTTCCACAGCCGCCCTAAAAATAAACTCACAAACACATAAATAAATAAAACATCTTTCAGAACCAACCACAGCGGCGAGTAAAAGCGGACCTCGTGACTCACCGGGAAATTGCTGGAAAGGAAACCCGGATAATGCCTCTTAAAAGCCACTTCGGGCGAGAGGGAGTATTTTTACCGGTTCGTGCCATTCGTGCAGTGAAATGCATCTCGCCAAGATAACGGCTTGCGTGTTATCATTCTGTTTTTGCATGGCATTGCGAACATGCAGACGCACCCATCCGGAGCCATTTACACAGCTTACATCCTTTCATATATTACATTACATTACAGGCATTTAGCGGACGCTCTTATCCAGAGCGACTTACACAACTTTTACACAGCATTTTTTTTTTTTTTTTTTTTTTTTTACATTGTATCGATTTATACAGCTGGATATATACTGAAGCTGTGCAGGTTAAGTACCTTGCTCAAGGGTACAACAGCGGTGTCCTACCCAGGAATCGAACCTATGACCTTTCGGTCACAAGCCCAGTTCCTTACCCACTGTGCTGCACTGCCGCCATGCACGGGCTGACAGTTGGACTGACCCACGGACTGCGCCACACGCTCCGCCCCTCCACCCTCATCGCGCGTTCTGATTGGCTCGGCGAGCACCACGGCTGTTCTGTGAGGACAAAGGTCCCCTGGGGGTGAGTGAACGGGGAGTGAGTCTTTACGTGTCACAGGAAGTGATGTAATGGGAGGTAATTCTCCTGCTGCAGTGCGCTCAGGACACATCTGGCTTCGGTCTGATTTAATTTGGATGTTCCTTCCTGGCTAATGAACTGTGGAACGAAACACAACGGCAGTATTTGCAACAGCTCTGGAAAATAAAATCAAACACACACAAAAAAACCAAAAACCCATGAATGCTAATTGCAACATTTTAGTGCCCCTCTCCCCAATGAATTTACTTTTTTTAAAATACAGCAGAAGATGCATGGCTTCGAAAAGGATACAGCCATTTATCACGCGTCTGTCAGCCCGACAGCCCGTGCAGTGAATAGTGAATGAAATGCTAATCCCTCCAAAATTGACTTTTTATCCCCCCCCCCCATCTCCAGCTCTGTTGTTTATCAGGGGGTCTTGGCTTAATTAATTCTATTAATGAATGTCTGTTTCCACACTCATTTGTAAATGATGATGATTGCATCGGGCTGGCTAACCGCTGTGTCAGAAACAGTGAGCTCTGATTCGCCCTGTTATTGTGTCGTATCACGGTCCCGGATGACAGGGCCACAGGCCTTTAATATCAGAGCTTAGATTGTCTGCCCGACACAGCCAGACTCAGCCCCACAGTCCGGGATAGCGCCGTGTAAAAAGCTAACCTTATAGCGCAGTGTAAAATTCTAGCCTTTCGCCCGTAGTGTAAAAAGCTAGCCTTATAGGTGCAGTGTAAAAAGCTAGCCTTTTGGCGCAGTGTAAAAAGCTAACCTTATAGCGCAGTGTAAAAAGCTAGCCTTTCGGAGCAGTGTAAAAAGCTAACCTTATAGCACAGTGTAAAATTCTAGCCTTTCGGCGCAGTGTAAAAAGCTAGTCTTATAGCGCAGTGTAAAAAGCTAGCCTTTTGGCGCAGTGTAAAAAGCTAGCCTTTCAGCGCAGTGTAAAAAGCTAGCCTTTCGGAGCAGTGTAAAAAGCTAACCTTATAGCGCAGTGTAAAATTCTAGCCTTTCGGCCCAGTGTAAAAAGCTAGCCTTTCGGCGCAGTGTAAAAAGCTAGCCTTTTGGCGCAGTGTAAAAAGCTAGCCTTTCAGCGCAGTGTAAAAAGCTAACCTAATAGCACAGTGTAAAAAACTAGCCTTTCGACCCAGTGTAAAAAGCTAGCCTTTCGGCGCAGTGTAAAAAGCTAGCTTTTTGGCGCAGTGTAAAAATCTAACCTAATAGCACAGTGTAAAAAACTAGCCTTTCGGCGCAGTGTAAAAAGCTAGCCTCTCAGCGCAGTGTAAAAAGCTAACCTAATAGCACAGTGTAAAAAACTAGCCTCTCGGCGCAGTGTAAAAAGCTAGCCTCTCAGCGCAGTGTAAAAAGCTAGCCTCTCAGCGCAGTGTAAAAAGCTAGCCTCTCAGCGCAGTGTAAAAAGCTAGCCTTTCGGCGCAGTGTAAAAAGCTAGCCTCTCAGCGCAGTGTAAAAAAGCTAGCCTTTCAGTGCAGTGCTCGAGCAAACAGCAGTCCGCTGTTTCAGGCGCAGGTGGGTCTGCTCTGCTGGCAGGGGCTCGTGAGTTCACTTCCCCGGCTGGGACGGCCGCCACTGCCTCATTAGTGCAGGGTACTATTAGCCCAAATTGCCTCACGAAAATGAGTATCTGAAGTGCTCATTTCAGCTCTTACTCAGGCTAATTGCTGCTCTTGTCCCATCTTGGGCAAATCGGGTTAATTACCAGGGTGCACATAACGCGATAAATTCCATTTTCAAACGGCGCTTCCCTTCGAACTGAACTTTGTCCCGGGAGAAAACAGGCTAATGTTCGATCAGAGATGAGGAGTTACGGAGGATTCTGGACAGTTTCTCTGTCTATAGTGTGCGCTGCAGTTTTGCGAATTTTGTGTGCCTTCCTCGCATTGTTAAGGGATTTGGATCGCGTGCCTTAGCTTCATTAGTCGTTGGATGGAAAACCTCCGCAGCAACGAAGGATGTCACGCCGTTAGGCGATTACGTTTTCGTTTTGAATCATAACATCAGACACGTCTCCTGAAATTTAGAACGGCCCACGGTCAGTCATGGCCGTGTGCTATGAAAACATAAGTGAGAGGATTGTTAGATTGTGAGAGAAATGGCAAGTATTATTTTGATAACTAACTTCTAATCGTGTGGATGCGATGACAAATTACTGTTTGGCCATTTTTTTTTAATCTTAAATGTTTCTCACTAGCCATAGTGTTGCTAGGTTAGTTCCTTAAAGCCAATTAGCCCATTTAGTAGCTCACATTTACTAGCTTAGCCTAGGTGTACCCAGTGTCTATCATTCACATAACCAAGCCATGCTAAAAACAAAGCCATAGAAGTGTGTTAAACGGCTACTGCATTGCTCTAGGTCGTAGGTGTTGAAATGAAGATGAAAGGGGGTGCTCGACTTCAGAGCTGTAATTTCAGGAGGCCTTGAGCTGAAAGAAATTCTGTCGAACCGCTGTTCTCAGCGCTGCTGTACGACTTCTGTTTCGTGATAGATCAGATGAGTCATTTTCTGTCTCTTTAGCCTGGGGCAACGGGTTATAGCCAAGCAAATAAATAAGAGAATTTGAAAGGAGGGTAATTTCATAAATAACAGCCCTGGAGTGCTCAGAGAGGAGACAGTTTGAAATTTACACGCAGTTTGGAGGTTGTGGATCTTAGAAGAGAGGGGGAAGAGCAGTACTAGCAGACTGCAGATAGAGGGCGCCAGACTAGGCAGTTGAGCTCCTCTCTATTAGCATTCATAGTCTCTCTCTTCCTCTCTCTTTTGCTAAATCACTAGTCAATTTCACCTCGTTTCTCTCATATCGTTTCAAAAGGCCCCGTGGGTTGGGGGAAAGAAACCTAAAAAAACAAAGGGAAGTGTTTTAAGATGTGCCGTGCATTTTTAAACTGGCCCGCTGGCTTGATGTATTCTCGATATGGCCCAGCAACATGCCAAAATGCTTTTCCCTAGAGATCATTTTCTAAGAGGAATAATAAAAAATACAAATTTGGAACACATTTTCAAATTCTACTGGAGGCAGCCAAACTCTGTGGTGTGTGTGTGTATGTGTGTGTGCATGTGTGAATGCATGCGTGTGTGTGGTGTGTGTGTGTGTGTGTGTGTGTGCGCGTGTGCGCGTGACTGAGTGAGAGAAACGGTTTGTATCAATCTAAATGAGTGAAATATTCCGCCATTTGTTTTTTTTACGTTCACAAAATCATGTGATTTATTTTATTTGCTTATCCACAACTTATTCAGAGCAGTTGTTTATTGAGTGTGTTCATTTATGAGAGGCTACAGCCAGTCCTTCCTTAGCGTTAGTCATCAGAACCAAAATGAATGAGAGCAGATGGGGAACATTCCGGAATGTTCTGAAAAAGCGACTGACACGTCCCTCTACGTAGTCCGACACGACCCGTCGCTTGCTCACCAGAAAATAACGTCAGAGATAAATAATGGCCAACTTGCAAATGCAAGTGTCTGGATTGAAGAAGAACCTTTATTTTCCAACAGGAAGACATGAAGAGGTCACCGCCAGACTCCGGTAGACTGAGAAATACTTGCGTACAAGTGCACGAACTTAAGTAACTTGAAGGCAACGTCCTCGCTCTTTGTTCGATTTCTACAGGGTCAAACTGCGCATAAAGCTTAGCTTACCTTCATACATGTTTGCTTTTTCTTATTTTAAAGGGATATTTATGAACGCAGGCGGTTGTTATGTAACTGTTTTGTGTGATGTAGCAGAAATGTAAGTTTCTGTCAGTTGAAGGCGTTGTAGATGTATAGCCGAGTCTGTAGATGAAGGTCTGCGCGTATGTGCCTCTTAGCATTAAAAGACTGCGTCGCCATGGTAACCGTTGCTAGGTAGCTGTTTGTTTGTCGCTGGATTTAAGCCATGGGCGCCATAAAATGACCTGTAGTGCCTCGTAAACATTCGCTCCAGCGATCTGTAATGGTTGTCTGACCATATGTTCCTGATGTAAAGTTCTGTTAATGCAGTATATTGTGTTGAACTCCTACACAAACAGAAACGTTTGGGAAAATAAAATGAAAGCTTTAAAAGGGAAGCTATAAAATCAGGTCTAATTGTACAGTAAACTCATAGTTTCCAACCGTTATCCTTTAAGCGAAGTCACTTAAATCGTACTGAAGGGAACGCGGAACGCAGCAGTGGGCTATAAAAGCACCTTTACCTTAAATCGTTGTGTGTGCACCGTGCCAAAAAAATAAAAGTGATTTTTTTATAAGCCGCTTACAGGTACCTACGATTAGGAGGCTCCCTATAAGGCAACAAACACAGGGAACGCCAAGCAGGGTCATTCACAGAAAGGTTTGCGCCCTTTTAAAAAAGACCGGAAAGGCTTCTGTCACCTGTCCGTCAAGGAGGGGGCAGTGCCGAAAAGGCCTGCTATTGGCTGACGGGGTTGGGGGGGGGGGGGTTCTGTTCTGCAGCTCCACTGTTGTCACGCAAAGACCTTTGGAGTGAGAAGTGATAAATTGTCCCAATTTATCCTGATTTGTTTAGCCTCTTAAAACAAGGATTCCTAAAGGTAGCCCCAGGGGACCAGTCGTCTACATCGCTAGCGTTGATCAAGGCTGGAAATAGCAGTTCGGAAATGGCAGTTTGAAAAATAACAGCTTCCTGCGTCTCGACAAGCTGCAAATTGAGCAGCGGTCTGTCGAGTGGCTGCGTTAGGTAAACTGAAGTGATTGACTGATTCATTGATTGGGTGACAAGGAAAACGAAAAAACAAAAACGAAAACAGGCACACGCACACACACACACACACTTGAGACCGAGCGTACGGACGGACACCTGCTGGCGGGAGAATGAAGCCGAAGGGGGGGGGGGTGAGTCAAACCCGCGTTCTGATTAACCGGAATCGAGGGGGCGTGTAGGCGCACCTTTTTTTTTCCCCCCCCAATTCCGTCCAGGAATGCCAAAGCCCTCGGCAGGCCCAGCTGGGAAAGGGCGTGGTTTTGGGGCATTGTTTATCAGTGTTTCACCAGCAGCCATACCTCCACGCACTCTGCTCCTGCCGAATGGCTGAAGCTAAGCAGGTGTGGGCTTGGTTAGTACTTGGATGGGAGGCCACCAGGGAATACTGAGTTGCTGCTGGAAGTGGTGTTGGGTGGGCCAGCAGGGGGCAATCTTCCCTCTGGTCAAATAAACCCCAATGTAGTTGAGTGCAGTGACGGGGACACTGTGCTGTAGGAAATGCTGTCTTTCGGATGAGACGTTAAACCGAGGTCCTGACTCACTTGTGGTCATTGTCACCCATGACATCCCAGATCTGGCTCTTGTAAACTTGTCACCAAATCATCCCCTGATTTAATTGGCTAAAAAAATGTCCTCTCCCTCTCCACCTTTGCTAATGTGTGGTGAGCTTTCTGGTGCAAAATGGCTGCCGTGCATCACCCAGGTGGGTGCTGCTCATTGGTGGTGGGTGAGGCTAGTTCCCCTTCATCGCTGTAAAGCACTTTGAGTGTTCGGAAAAGTGCGATATAAATGCAAGGATATTATTCATCGGTGGTGCCGTGCGGGAAACAAGGGCGGGATAACCTTCGCTAATTACCGGAAGCGGCTGGAAGAGGATGCAGTCGCCACCGCGGCTGAGAAGCCAACGACTGTGTCTGTGAAGCCTGTAAGGGCCGTTTCACAGACAGCTTAAGCCTAGTTTAGAGACTAAATCCAATTTTGCACAGAGATTCGCCATACAGAAGTCAAATTAGTCCAGGACTAAACTTAATCTGAGTCTATGGAACCCGCACATGAGGTCCACTGCCATGTGCTTAGCTGAAGTTTTAAGCCCGCAGGTTTAAAACCTCCAGACCACAGAACGGCATCCTGAAACGGGACAACAAATCCTTATTTTTTGGGTAGCTGTTCCTGTTGTGATGCAGTTCTGTGGTCTAGGGGTGTAAACCTGAGGTTTAAACTCCAGCTGAGCGCGCTGCAACTGACTCATATACCCATTACCTTTTGTGTCTGCTTTGGAGAGAACAGCCATTCCTGGCATTATAGGCGTTTGTTTGTGCATGGGCAAACTGCCCAAGTTATCATAAAATAGGGACTCATCCAGAAACAATTTGACAGTGTGTCAAGATCAAAGATAAATAACAAAAAGTCCTTCCTCCGACCTCCACGTTCACCTTGCCCTCCTTGACTCATCCCTCAAACCCCCGGGAGACATTTATCACTTTTTTTCCCAGAAGGCATGCCTCCACATAAAATGAAGGGCATGCAGAGTGGACCACCCGCTCATCTCTCTTACTGTCCGCTCACGGGTGATTTATTTGGCGCGATCTTCGGCTGGTGACGGTCCTCCGACCGTTCGGGCTTCCTCGAGTGAAGATAAATCATGTGGCCGCGTTCGTGTAAATAAGCAATGGGGAGGGCCGATCAGGGAACGCACTTATCCAAGTTATAATTAAACATTTAAACATGTTGGAGATTATATGCCTGGGTTATTAAACAAAGTAGAGTTGTACACTTAGAGTGTGTGGTAGAAACTTTGCGCTTTTGAATATATTGTGTTTCCAAATAGTTGGGGACCACAAGACACGTGACACAGCTAAAGGCTTGAGGTAAATGGTCACATGCCCCCCCCCTCCCCCCCCCCCCCCCCCCCCACCCCCCACTCCCCCCAGCCCACCAGGGCCGTTCATCCGAGTCGGACAGGAAGTCACTGTCTGCCCATCTGCCCAGAGTACACAAAGCGCTGAGTAAAAGTTGGGGGGGGGGGGGGGGGTAGTTCGCGGTAGTGTCCCGAGATGGAACCCCAGCACTCCTGCTATATTCGCCACCTCTCTCCTGTTGCCTGTTCGCACACAGGTGCGCTGAATTTTGTGAAGCCAGCTGTAATCACTGTGAGAGCTTGGCGTTGTTATCACACGTCTCCATGAGCGAAACCCACCCGGGAATTCGGGCAAAAGCTGCCACCGGGGGGGTGGGGGGGGGGAAAGGGTGGCGCCTCGGGGGATATGTCCTGGCACGGGGAGATTAGGAACGTGCCGGCCTGGTGAAGGGGTTCGGCCATTTCCTGTCTCTCAGGAACACAAGCCCATCCGGTGTGGTCGCAGCGGGCCGATGCGTTTTCTATTTAACAGACAAGCAATGTGATTATGAGCCGGTAATCATGTTATTGAGCCCTGTGAGGGAAGTGTGTGTGTGTGTGTGTGTGTGTGTGCGTCTGTGTGTGTGTGTGTGTATGTGTGTGCGTCTGTGTGTGTGTGTGTCTGTCTGTGTGTGTGCATCTGTGTGTGTGTGTGTGTGCATCTGTGTGTGTGTGTGTGTGTGTGTGTGTGTGTGTGTGTGTGTGTGTGTGTGTGTGTGTGTGTGTGTGTGTCTGTCTGTGTGCGTGTGTGTGTATGTTTGTGTTTGTCTGTCCCTCCCTGCTGTACTGTAATTTCATCTCCTGATCATTGGTAATATGCTTTTAAAGCAAACATTCCAACCAACACACACACACACACACACACACACATACTCACACACACGTACCACACACACACACATGTACCCCTGGCGGTGAACATGCATGAGCACACACACTCACTCACACACACACACACTCACTCATCACAGGCACACCTTTAGGAACACACCAGGACGCACTCAGACGCAATAAAAGGTGTGTCTGAACATGACATACTGCAATTTCGAAAACGAGCAGGTCCTCTCTGCGCCCCTCCTGGACCAGGGCTGAGGTCCCTGTCTCAGTGCCAGCCCAGGCAATGCCATGTTTCAGTCTCCCCCAGCACGTGCTGTACATGTGTTGTCTCATCGTGAATGGCTGGGAGTCTCTCCACCCCTGATCCCATTGGCCACTGCTCAGACTCTCTCCTTCTCTCCTCATCCCTGTCTCCCTCCCTCTCTCCTCTCTTCCCCTTTTTCCTTCTCTCCTTGGCTCTCCCTCATTTCCCTCTCTCCCCTTTCTCCCTTTGTCCCTCTCCATCCCCTTCTCCTCTGATTCTCTCCTCCCTGACTCCTTCTTCTGTCTTTCTTTCTCCCTCCTGTCTTTCTTTCTCCCTCCTCTGGCCCCCCCCCCCCCCCCCCCCGTCTCAGTGCAGCAGTGTTTTAAGGGTTCCCAGGTGTCTTATTAAAAAGCGGTGGGAACGTTGAAAGCGAATGTTGGTTGTTTCTGACAGGCATCCGGTTGTAGAACTCCTTGTTTGATTAAGACCAAGTGCAAACTTTTTTTTCCCCCCAAGATTTTTTTATTTTTTATTTTTTTATTTCGTAAATCGCAGACAATGAATAATTCATGATTGGTCACGGCTGTCTGATTTATAGAAAACGTAATCAGTATTTCCATAAAACATACAGGCCGGCGGAAAGCTGAAACTACAGAATGCAGGGTGATGTGAGCACAGACTGGCTGGGAAGGTGTTTATTTATGGGAAATGATGGGGTGATTAAGAAGCGTTTTGGACCGAAGAAAGAGCGCACATAGAGTGCAGTACAGGGGAAGAGTGCTTACGGACGCATCGCTTAAATCTAAAACTAGCAGCGCTGCCCTGAAACGGCCTGTCGCTAACCAGTCACACTGCCGTATGTGCATGGCACAGGCTAATTGGACCCAGGAACGCACATAGTGCTGCACATGCCTGTAAGTGCACACACACATATCACTGTACACACATACCTGTAAGTGCATACACACATACCTGTACACACATACCTGTAAGTGCACACACACATACCTGTACACACATACCTGTACACACATGCCTGTAAGTGCACACACACATACCCGTACGCACATACCTGTACGCACATACCTGTAAGTGCATACACACATACCTGTACACACATACCTGTAAGTGCACACACACATACCTGTACACACATACCTGTAAGTGCACACACACATACCTGTACACACATACCTGTAAGTGCATACACACATACCTGTACACACATGCCTGTAAGTGCACACACACACACCTGTACACACATACCTGTAAGTGCATACACACATACCTGTACACACATACCTGTGAGTGCATACACACACACCTGTACTCACATACCTGTACACACATGCCTGTAAGTGCATACACACATACCTGTATTCACATACCTGTACACACATGCCTGTAAGTGTGCACACACACATACCTGTACGCACATACCTGTAAGTGCACACACACATACCTGTACACACATACCTGTAAGTGCACACACACATACCTGTACACACATACCTGTAAGTGCACACACACATACCTGTACACACATACCTGTGAGTGCATACACACACACCTGTACACACATACCTGTAAGTGCACACACACACATACCTGTACGCACATACTTGTAAGTGCATACACACATATCTGTACTCACATACCTGTAAGTGTGCAAGCACACATACCTGTACACACATACCTGTGAGTGCATACACACACACCTGTACACACATACCTGTAAGTGCACACACACACATACCTGTACGCACATACTTGTAAGTGCATACACACATACCTGTACTCACATACCTGTAAGTGTGCAAGCACACATACCCGTACACACATATCCGGACGTGTGCGCGCACACACACTTACGATGTCCGCCCTGTTCATTGCAGGTGAATTTGTCTTAAAGCCCTGTGTGCTAGAGGTCCTCCTTAGGTCCTCACACAGTGCATTAGACAATATTTACAATCAAACAAACAAAGTTTTGTTTTTAGGTTGCCTTTCAGCACAGAGGTGAAAATTCACACTTTGACCTCAGCCTCTAATGTCCTACACCAATCACAAGCAGCACTGCTGATGTCCTAGAACAATCACAAGCAGCACTGCTGATGTCCTACACCAATAACAATCAGCGCTTCTGATGTTTATCTACCCTGAACCTCTGCTGTTCCCGCGGGAGATCAAAATCAATAGCTGCACTATTAACCTGAACCACTTCTTTCTCCTTCTTCTTCCTCTTTCTTCTTTCTCTAAAAAGAAAGGAAGATAATTGTGCAACCCCTTGGGATGAGATGCTGGAAGGAGAGCTCGTCTCATTTCATCTCCACAGGCCACTGCAGCGGGCTCTGAGTTTACATACAGCCAGAGCCTCAACACTCAGAGCTGGAAATCCATAAATTAGCTCTCCTGCTGCTCAACAGCACCCCCTGGTGCACAGACGCTGACACTGCAGGCGAGCTTCTCCTCATTGGACGTCCTGGCGCACTGGGGTGTGCAAGGGGTGCGAGCTTCGAAAGCGGACAAGCCAATCGCAGCGCAGCTCGGGACTGAGTCATGCTGTTGAGTGCTCTGCGCGAGCCACGGAGGGAGAGGGAAGGAGGGAATGAGGTGAGGGAGAGAGAGAGAGAGTGGGGAAAGGAGAGAAAGAGAGAGAGAGAGAGAGAGAAAGATGAGCGTGTCAGGAGACAAACAGTGATAAAAGACGAGGCGCTCTGGCGCGGGTGAGCTGACAGGGCGACGCGCTGCACCCAAGTCCCTGCGTAACGCAGGACCGCACCTGCACCTGAACATCAGCAAACAGAGCGACCGTTACTCTGCTGTCTGCCAACCGTTCACTTCTATCCGCCGCCCCCTGCAGCCATGGCCGCTGCCATTTTACCCCAACTGGTATGATGAGGTCTGAGGTGGGTGGGTGGGTGGTGGGGGGGGGGGGGGTCAAAGAACCCCCCAAAAAAAAACAAACATGTGTGGCTGAAGCACTGTCGAACCCCAGGCAGGAAGTTCGGGAAGCACAGGTGTGCCCTGGCTGCTCCAGCCTTAGTGAGCTAATGAATGTGTGGCTATACTGCCTGAACTGGGGTCTTCACAAGCCATTGTGCTGATTGGCTAGGGTTGTTTGCTGCTCGTCCTCCAAACTTTGTAATTTAACGGCTTCCTTGTTTCCTGTTTGGCTCTCTGACCTCAAAAAGGAGGGATAGAAACAGGGTCTGTCTGGCTGTGTCTATTATCCAGGGGGCGACATAGCTCAGGAGGTAAGACCGATTGTCTGGCAGTCGGAGGGTTGCTGGTTCAAACCCCGCCCTGGGTGTGTCGAAGTGTCCTTGAGCAAGACACCTAACCCCTAACCCCTAACTGCTCTGGCGAATGAGAGGCATCAATTGTAAAGCGCTTTGGATAAAAGCGCTATATAAATGCAGTCCATTTATCCAATCGCCACCCGGCACAGAGGTCGTGTCTGATGCTGTGCGTTTCATGGACACACAACAGGCCCAGTTAAGCACCATTCGCAGGAGGATGACATCATCATCATCCTCATCATCATCATCATCATCATCAACCCACCTGGGAAAGACAAGCTGAGACCTCCTGGATGAGGAGCTAACCTCCGCGGAGAAGGACGGTGTACGGTACACCGTCTGCCGCAGTAAAATGGACGCTGGGACGGGTGACGCTGTGGGACTCATCGGAGGCGAGATGGGGCTGTAATTAGGCGCGATGACTCCACTGACGCCGGCGAAGTGCCGTTGCTAATGTGCGCCGCCGGGAGCCGCGGGGAAGGTCGAGCTTCCGGAACGAGCTTCCCGGCGAGTTTCGGCGGCGTGCCGTCACGCGGGTTTCGCTGGGGCACTGAGCCGGCCGCGCTCACGATGCCAGTTACCCCGGGCTAAACCCGGGCTAAACGCGCACACATCCGTGACGCTAAAGCTAAACACTGACTATGTGTTCTCCCTTCCCCCCCTGACTTGGATTGACCAATCGCGATGATGGGCTTGTCCGATTGGACGTATGCTGAAGCGATTCGAGTTAATTACCTTGCTCAAGGGAGCAACGGCAGTGCCTTACCTGGGAATGGAACCTGCAAACCTTAGGTAACTAGGTAACCATTGTGCTACACTGCCACCCTAGTTAATGAGTAGCATAGCCCAGTCTTGACCTCACAACCATGGGGTCTAGCTTGCAGCTATGCTGAGTACCTTATATAGGCAACAACAAATACAGTACCTTATATATTGTGTTACGTAGCAATCCTGGGGGGGAAAAAACAAGAATTGCCTTCTTTAGAGAAAGAAAAACAAAAAAAAGATTGTTTGTAATATTCTCCTTGACAGTGAATTTTTGACTCCTCGTGAGTTTTTTACATTTGGTTTTGAGGTGGGGGAGAGGGGGGTGGGGTGAGGGTGGGGGGGGGGGGGGGTGTTTGCTTGCCTACATCTCAATTGCTCTGTGAGAAACAGAGATGGCTTCCTGGAAAAATTGTCCACTTTACCGTCTTTTTTTGTTGTTGTTTTTTTGTAGCTTCCTTTGCTTATGCGCCTGATGACACAGAGTGCTAAGTGGTCTGAGTGAAAACACAGAGTCATCGGGCGCCTCTGACGTGGAGCTCCTGACTGCGGGTCGTGTCTCCGCCCCCTAACCCCTCCACGCGCCGGACGGGCCGTGTCCCGGAGAAGAACCGCGCCCGTCAGGTCGGGGGGGGGGGGTGAGCTGGACAGCTCAGGTAAAGTAAATAATTAACGGGAGTTAAAAATAAACCGTGGAGAGCAGGGCTCGCATCGCGTAATGCCTTTGATCATCTGGGGTCTGGAAATGGACGTTATTGCAGAAGTACTTTTATCCATTTGTGTGTGTGTGTGTGTGTGTGTGAGTGAGTGAGTGAGAGAGTGTGTGTGTGAGTGTGTGAGTGAGAGTGTGTGTGTGAGTGAGTGAGTGAGTGAGAGTGTGTGTGTGTGTGGACCCAGGAGTACCGTGAACCTGGCGATGAAAACGAGGGACTGTGAAGCCGTCAGAAATTTCAGTGCTGAAATGAGAGAATGAGAGAAAGGCCTGAATGATCTGTGAGGTCTGTATGAGTAGCGGCTCTTTTCTGAGAGCTCGCTAATGTTTCTGTGCCTTTCCTGTTACTGCCACTTACGCCATTCCCCGTAATGTGAAATGCCTGATACCTAGTAGGGCCCACACACACACACACACACACACACACACACACTCACACACACACACGCTCACACTCACACTCACACACACACACAGACACGCACACGCACACTCACACACACACGCTACTCTACTCACACACACACACAGACACGCACACACACACGCACACTCACACACACACACACTCACACACACACACACACACACACACACACACACACACACACTCACACACACACACACACACACACACCGCACAGCACACACACACACACACACACACACACACACACACACACACACACACACACACACACACACGCACACACACACACACACACGCACACACACACACACACCCACTCACACACACTCACACACACACACACAGAGCTCATTCCTGCAGGGGCATTAATTACCCTTGCAGGTTCCCGTGGATGTGAGCTGGTCCACAGCGCTCTCAGAGCAGAGAAGCAGGGGCATTGTGGGAAAACTGGAGAGAGCAGCGTAGCTGTAATTAACACGAGGGCCGGCCGAACTCTGTGCTGTCCGGGGCGACGCTCTGGCCTGGGGTAATCGCCCAGGGGCACATGAGCGCAGGTAATAGTGCCCTTTAGTGCTGAGCATACTTACTGCATACATACTGCCTGTTATGTGACCGGGTCACATTTTGTGCAGGGTGTGTGTGTGTGTGTGTGTGTGTGTGGGGGGGGGTTGTGGGTAATGGGGTGTGGGGGGGGGTTGGATGGTCATTCAATCTGAGCACTGTCGGCCTTATCTGTTGTTTGCTTGAAATTAGAATGTGCTGTATGGTGAATTCAACGAATCACATCTGTGTTCTTTTCCAGCATTCCGAGGCTGCTGATGTCATAAAGGGGATGTTCAATGCCATTGTGTCCACCATCTGTAAAGGTACGGGTCTATTTCTAATCAAACAGCATACTCAGGTCAAAACAATAAAAGTGTAGAAGAAGCAAAAATAAATAAATGAACTAATTCATGGCAGAAGACGCAGCTCTTACAGGTTGCATAAAAAATGGCACAATCCTGCAAAATAAATATATTAAAAAAATGTGGTCAGTGCATCATAATTAGAGGAGTTCTAAAAGAAAACCCAGAACCTTACTTGGTGTTTGTGCCTGCGTGTGTGTATGTATGTATGTATGTGTGTTTGTTTGTGAGTGTGGTGAGTGTGAGTGTGAGTGTGTGCGTGTGCACCAGGGGAAGATGAGTAGAGAATTAACTAGCGCCACTCAGACACTGTACATTAAACACTGTCTCTGGGGGCGCTATTTTGTTTCAAACTAATTGTTTCCGACAAGTTGCAGATTTTTGTGTGTAACCATGGCTGGTCTTCATTATCATTGGGAGCTGCTGAAAATTGCCAGGCTGTTGTCACGTCCTTCATTTTGCCTCTTTAAAGGGCATTACTGTCACCACCGTTTCAATCCAGCCGGTAATGGGAAACATAAGAGATTACCCAGAAAGCTTTGCAAGCAGGTCACGCATGAAAAAACAGGATAAAATATGAAAATGTAACTGCAAAGGATGTTTATTTTTTTAATATAAAAAAATTTAAATGCTTAGAATTTTTAGAATGTAGAATTTTTTACCTAGCCTGTTCTACCTCAGGTGGACGGGTTGCTGTTGTCGAAACTGGGGCTGCAGATATATTTTCCCACTTGTCCCTTAGTGTTGGGGTGCAGAGAAGGGCGGGACAGGCAGGGGTGGTGGGGTGGGTTTTGGGTGGGCAGATGTGGGTGGTCTGCTTCCACTGGGGCACTGGGTCAAATCCAAAAATGGGGACAGTGCCTCTGTTTCTTCAGATTTACACTTGCTTGAATGACCCCCTCTTCACAAGTGTCCTCTGATACTTTTTTTTATCTGGGACATATAATCCACACCGGGCCTTACCATGTGACTGGTGAGTGGACCAATCGCCTGACAGTGCAGAGGACGACTCGGTCGGACGCCACAATGGCAGTATCGTCTAATGACCCCTTCAAGGTGTGAGGTCACAAATGTGTGGTTGGAATGTTCATAACGGAACATTCTAATGGCGATGTAACAGTCACTGCTGGCATCTGAAAGCAGTGGAGTTCTAGAACACTTGACTTTGAATTTTGAGAAACGTTCCGGAAAACCTGCCCTTCAAAGGGTCCTTAAGTACACAAATCCCTCATTCCAGCCTCTTGGTTTAGTCGTCTCCTCAGGGGCTTTCATTCCCAGCATCTGAAGGATGGATACGAAGACAAAAAAAAAAAAAAAAAAAAACCAACCAAAAAGATCAAAGTCTACCCGCGTTCCCTTTCGCGGTCACCCTTTCAGGGATGGCCGGATTTCTCTTGCAACAATGGCGGACAGACAAGTTCTCCTGGTTAAAAAAAAAACAACAAAAATTCTTCAATGAGACCAAAGTCTCGGCCTTGGTTACGCCATTCAAAGTCAGCGGGTTGATTGGCGGGATCTGGGGTGGGTGGCGGTGTGCGTGGCGGTGTGCGCTGTGTGTGTGCCTGATTACCTGCCACCTGCTGCATCCTCCACAGGCTCTGGATCGCTCTATTAGGGGAGGGATGAGGTGCAGTGCGGTGCAGCATTTCTCCTGTCAGGAGTGTGTTTGAGCCACAGTGTGCAGCGTGGTGTTTATTAAAATCACCCCCCCCCCCACTCCACCTGCAGGCTCTGTATTACATTCAAACCTCGTTATAATTTTGTTTAATTTTCCAAAATGAAAATGAGGCGAGAGAGAGAGAAAGAGAGAGAGAGAGGCATAGAGAGACAGTGAGAGATGGAGAGAGATAGCGAGAGATAGAGATAGATAAAGAGATAGCGATAGAGAGAGAGAGAGACCTCAACACCGTAATAACGACATGGGTGGAGGGTTTGAGGCCAGCGGGGAGCCGGGAGAGTTTATAACTCCTCTCTCAAAGGCGCACGGATTGTCACGATTCGCTCTCGCTGTCATTTTCCCTGCCACGCACGCGACAGAGAGACAGAGACCCTCTCCGCGGGCGCGTAGCGCAGCCTAGACCTGCCGCCGCTGCTGCTGCACCTCTGCGTTCAACAGGCTCCACACCGGTGCTGCAGCAGAGTGAGCCTGCGCCGTGCGCCGGCGCTGCTGTGCTGCCCTCTGGTGGTGATGGGGAGGACTGCAGGGAGAGGAGAGAGGGGGCGGAATCGTGACATCAGACTTTCTGAAACTCGAGGTGAGGGGGGGGGGCGGGAGTGTGTGGAAGGGGGTCTTTTCCTCTTAGATTTTCTCTTTTCCTCCCTTAGATTTAACCCCCAGATTATTTTAAGGAGGAATGCGCTGTGGAATATCTGCTTCACAGTCACGAGCTTCGAGTCTGAGGGCTCGCTAATGATGCGGCTGTTTCCATGTCTTTTGGTGCCCAAACCCGCCTTCCCAGGTGAGGCACAGGAATCTGGCAGAAAGACTGAGGCATTACCTTACATTACCGGCATTTAGCAGACGATCTTATCCAGAGCAACTGTTACGTCCCCTGCCTCTGCTTGCATGGGTAGTGCAGGTGGAGGTAGTTGCTTAATTACCAAATTGTCTGGTCGCCTCCACCTGCCTGTGGCCCAATATAAGCCCAGTAGTATGAGGCAGGGGAGATTTTCTTTTGGGGCTTGTGATTTGTGTGGAGAGCTTTGGTTTTGTGAACTTTGTGTGTTTTTGTTTGTAATTTAGATTAATAAATGTCTGGGTTTGTTTTTAGATCAGTTTCTGTCTTGTTTTTGGTGCATCTGGACTTGGTTTGTTGCGGCCAGTCGAGCCAGCCGTAACAGCAACGTACACAACTTTTTACACAGCAGTTACATTACGTTTGCATCCATTTAAACAGCTGGATACGTACTGAAGCAATGCAGTTTAATTGCCTGCTCAAGGGTACAACGGCAGTGTCCTGCCTGGGAATCGAACCTGTGAATCTTTAAGTCACAAGTCCAGCTCCTCACCCATTATACTGCACTGCCACCCAGCTTCTCCTCTCTCGTTTCTCGCACTCTGTTCCACGAAAACAAATGACTTTTAGCAGGTAATAAGTCACGGTTTGTTGCCGGCGTTGATAACACTCAGATCTAATTTTCCCCCAGAAGATCTCTATCTTTTCACCCGCTCGAGAGGTGGGGGAAGTCTGAATAAATTAACCGACGAGGTCATCCATCTGGAGATGACAGGCACAGGAAAAAACAACGGTCCAGGCTGTGGCAAGGCTTTCACCTGCAGGACCAAACGTGAGAAGGGAAAAAAAAAAGATCTAAATACAAATCCAAATACTCTTGTTTAATATGTTAAATACTATCTGGCCTGTGGGTAATCAGGGCAGTAGGTACAATTTAGTTGGTGAAAATGGTGAGAAATTCTGGGCTGAATGGCCTGTTCTCATCATTGTGTTATTTTGGCATTTGATCCGCCAGAGAATCGGATTGGTCTGGGCTGCGCCGGCTGGTGGGAGAGAGCTCACATACCTGTGTTGCGTTACCCAATCCGCCCAGGTGCTTAAAGGTGAGTTGCTCTCCACAGTTTGGGGCTAACCCCCCCCCCCCATCGATCAGTGCCCTTCTTGTACACAGGGGGTAATTGATTAGTTCCTGAGCACCGGAAATGGGGGGGGGGGGGGGGTTACTGGCTGGCTGACTGTATCTCCTGTGGGAGCACTGGCGACTGCAGGATGCTGCTCCTCTTCTGTGAACGTCCGCCGGGACGGTGAGCTGCTGAAGCAGGTCTGGCATCCGGTTACCCGCGACGGAGGCCGCCTCAGTGACTTTGATACTTTTTTTGGCGTCATTCGATAGCGAATCGATGAGCAGGAGCACATTTTCATTATGCCCTTTATGGCATGGAGAAATGAATTGAACTGAGCAGAGTAGACGTGTGTAGCCTCCATTGCAAGAAGTCTGATACGTCTTACAGTAAAAATAGCCAACAGGGGACATCCCCCATCTTTCACTTGCTATTATCCGTAGCAAATCACACCAACCAATGTAATCATTTCTATCGTTGCCCAACTGTTTCTTTGACCGTATCTCATGAATTTTGGTGTTGCATCAATAACTGATGGGTTGGAACTTGCTGGTCTCCCAGGGCAAATTATTAATGGACCAAGCAAGCCGTGTGTCATAATGAGCTTTCAGCTCTATGACATCATAGACGGATCAGTCGCGGATGCCTCTATGACATCACAGACGGAGCAGTCGCGGATGCCTCTATGACATCACAGACGGATCAGCTGCGGATGCCTCTATGACATCATAGACGGATCAGTCGCGGATGCCTCTATGACATCACAGACGGATCAGCTGCGGATGCCTCTATGACATCACAGATGGATCGGTCGCGGACATTCCCTGATCTGTGACATGGCAGTCAACGTTGCTGACATGTGAAAACACACCACATTATTCGGCTAGTTAAACGTTAAACAACACATCGTCTGAAGACTGCTGCAGTGGGGTGTGGGAGAGGGACAAAGAAATTGACTGCCATCTAGTGGTCACTGCCAGAACTGTCGATCAATCAATGGTATTTGAGAGAGCAGGGGAATCCTGGGAAAAAAAACGAAAAAAAAAAACGCGGCGTGCACAAGCATATGTGCAGCTGATGTGCAGTCGTATGCTGATATATATTCACGCGCTAAATGCAATAAAGCCATAAAACCGCAAAAGACAGTCGTGCATCTCATTTCATATGTCTATGTTTCATTCGTAATAAAAATAAACAATTAGATCATTATTTGCAAAACATGTCGGACTTTCAAAATGAGAAACGGTATGTTTCATTGCGTATATAAACTATGTATAATGGTTCTTCCTTCGTCCTCCTGCTAACAGATTGAGAGCAACAAGTCTTCTCCATTTCATCCAAACGTCACAATAGTGACAACAAAACATACCTAGCCTACTTTAGTGAAATGATCACGTGACCACAAGCAAGTAATTCCTGTTTGTATTATAAAGCCAGAGTGAAGTCATCGGAACAAGTTTCTTTTGCGGAAATGATTTTTTTATTAACATAATTGTTTACAGGAATGAATACAAATGCATTCTTTCATTATAAGCAAATGAAGAATAATAATTAAAAAAATACATGCAGTCAGATAATTCCACTGGAGACAGCA
This sequence comes from Anguilla japonica, assembly GCA_025169545.1. Classification (NCBI taxonomy): domain Eukaryota; kingdom Metazoa; phylum Chordata; class Actinopteri; order Anguilliformes; family Anguillidae; genus Anguilla; species Anguilla japonica. Next base: position 5,607,295 of record CM045888.1, on the reverse strand, counting down.
GTATAGACATTTTCCGATGTAAATAGGCTATGGATGGTCAAAGTCACCCTGTCCTTCATGGCATGATACGATCGATTTATAACAAAGATATGCACATCACCAAATGTGCATATTTAACTGTCACGAAATTGCTAAAAGTGAGTATTAAAAACACTAGGCTGTTCCAAATAGCTGGGACGTAGTCACAACCCTAAAATGTAGCGATCAGCCTCTGTACAACAGAGACAGACAATGGTGCGGACTTCCCCGTGTTGCCAGATGCCTTATTTTCATTCTTAGCCATTTCAACATTCCTCCGGATGATAGGATCGAATACTACAGTTGATTCTGTATGTATATATTTTAAAAAATTCCAAGAAGGTTGTCTTTTAAAACCCTTCAGGCATGATTAGGAATGCGGTACATGTTAATACGAAACGTGGAAAGGTCTCTCGTGATTTTTTTTTCCTTTTTAACTGGGACGAATCCCCAGTCTGGCAACCCTGCCGATGAACAAAAAGGTGTTCGAAGTAACGTAGGCTACACGACATTAGAACTACATATCCCTGCACAAGCCCTAACGTCAGAAGTGAACTTGAGCTAAAACATAGTCCGTAGCCAATCCCAGCGATAAAGTTCAATAAAGCAGGTGAGTGCCATCTAACACGAATAACAATTATGGGTGTGAGACTTTCAGAATCCCGAAAAACTAATTTAGCTAAATTATTGGCAAATTATCAACTTTCCGGGATCCAGTAGTACAGTGACGTCAGAATTAGGGACCTAAACACGCTCCGAGCTTGGTAGTTGTAGTTTTTTCTTTGGTTATGTTTTTACCCATTTTCCTCAAGGGTTTCTGAAGCTCGCGTGAGGTAGACTGCGCTCTGCAGAGAGAATTACATCACACAGACATGAAAATAGTGAACAGGTAATTCTTAATCAATGTCAGTTTTCAATCAAGCTGACCACGCGAATGAAGGACAGCGAATTGAGGCTATTTAAAACGCCCAGAACGACCCGTTTGCCTGTTGCGCACGCTACGGTAATGCCATGACAGTTATTGGGGATATCTTTAACGAATGCAAAACAATTATATAGAGGCTCATATGTGACGTAGTCCGCGGTGTTGTCCATGTTGCTATTTGATTATTAGCTTACGCTACTGATACTTCCGATCTGTAAGTCATATTTTTTGATGATCAAATGTATCGGCACGAGAACAATATTGTTGTACGCGCATGACACCTTTTGACTGGTTTATTCCGTGAATAAATAAAACAAAGCACCGCCACTTTTGCTCGAGAAGGGTGCGGTGGCTGGAGAATCCAGCGAATTAGGAATTTGCTTCAATAAAAAGGACGTGTTCCCAGCGTTGAATGGGAACATTGCATTCCCAGGCACTGCAGTATTTTATGAAGCAAGGTTATGCAATATGGAGGACGTTGTTATTGTTGATTTCCGGTTGTATCGAATGTGCTAGCTAAAGAACTATCGACATAAACAAATATTTGACATTGAAATGAGGTGTAGGCTTTGTGTGTTTCATAGCAGCTAACGAACCTAACCAGTCGGGTGGTAGTGGATATTGTTGCACTGGCAAGCTAGACAGCCATTTAGAGCATATTCTACTCGTTAGTCGTCTCGATAGATTTGCTTAGACTTCGGAGTTTTCGTGAATTCACGCGCAGCGCTGGCGTGTTTCGCAAAATTGTGTTTCGTCTATGCTACACGTTGACGTCCTGTGGCTACAGCCTCTTACGGTAAAACAGAAGACGAACAAGGAAAAAGATTACAGGAAGTTCGTCAACTCCCTTCGCTCAGACGTGCATCGTCATCATCGCCGCATTTGTATTATGGCGACGGGTTGATCAATAGCATTCTGTGTCTCGAAGTATTTTTCTGCATCTCTGCGATACTACCAGTCTAAAGGCATACCAGGGGATTTAAATATTTAAATGAACGCTGCTGTTTTTCTATTGCTGTAGTGGGCTATAGACAGGCCTGTAAGGTGTGGTGCATATTTCTTTTGATTTTCCGCCCAGAATAATATATATATTTTTTGTAAATTAAGGTGTTCAAAGGAACCTCCTGACGTAGTCTGTAGTCTAGGCGATTGTCATTACACACGGGGTACGTACATAGCCCACCGTTTGCCAGTGTAGGTAAGCCTGACGTAGCCTGTACACACTAGCCCGCAAATCCAGACTATTCATAGTGGATGCATTTCATAATGTCCCTGACGCGTTTTTAAGTATGCCAATGAGTCTGCCCAGTGACCATAAATAGAGGTCACTGGTAAAGTAAGCATAGCACACGTTTAGCGTGAGAATTGAAACAAATCTGTTTTCAGTGTAAAATATCCGCGATGATCTATAATTAATTGTAATAAATGCCACCATGGGCTGTTGACAAAAATGTATCATTAACGGAACTACCCATTTCTCCTTGCATTTAGCAGTTTGTGATGATTCATTTGACAGCAACCTGATACACTGTATCTCTCTTTCTCTCTCTCTTTCTTTGCAGTAGTGTCTGAATTTATGGGAACATGTCCAAGAAAAAGGGCAGGTAGGCTGACACGGTTTTAACCTTTCATTTTTTATCATGACCGCTTGTTTTTGCTTTCCCGCCGGTGCTAAGCCACCGTCTCCTCCGGCCACTCGGGGGGGTGTTCGGTGCCCCCCCCCCCCCCCCCCCCCCCCCCCGAAGTGGGCGTGGCAGGGAGAAATTCAATGCCGGCAGAACGATAGCGCTTCCGATCGCTAACAGCCAGCTTGCTAATTGGCAGGCTGTGCTGGTATCCTTGAGAAGCGAATGACACTCAGTTACATATTTGCATTGTGGCTGCGTTGCCATGGTTATCCACCGGAAGCCAGGTTTCGCAAAAACAAAAGGTAAGAGGTACGAATGAACCTCTTATCGTCCGTCATGCCAGCGTTTTACATGCTTCTGTAAAAAAAAAAAAAAAAAAAGCTTCTCAAACTGGAAAATAATTTAAAAATGAAGTATGAAATTTGAAACAATATTATTGTTTTTGACAGAGGTCTCCTAATGTGTTATTTATTTAACCTTATTTAGACAGGGTAACGGCATGTGAACGCCGAAGGTTGCAGGTTCAATAGGACACTGCTTGTGGGGGAAAAACTTTATCTGTACCATTTCAGTAAAGTATTTAAGATATTTAATTTCAGTGAAATGTCCTTCTTTGTAAATGGATGCTATGTAAACAGTTGGGTAAGTGGCTGTGGATAAGAGCGTCTGTTGAATGGCAGTGATGTAATGTAATGGTGGGAGAACCATGCAGCAGTAAGGAATCAGTCGCAATCCCCTGGCTGCACGGGGGGGATATAAATATGTGGTAAGTGTCTGTCACCAGGGCAGGAAGCTAACTGTTTTGTCCACTGACTGCAGTGGCAGATGCTTCCCAAAATGTACCTGCCAATTTCACTGTTTTACCAGACAGCTAGATATTTGACTAGACCTGGATGGGTACCTGCCAAATTTGAGACAAAGTTGCCAGCCACAGATGAAATTTACTTGCATTTGGCTGGTGGCTGGTGTTAATGTCTCGTACTGTTTGTCACGCTATGGACTCTGCCACGTGTCCCTCCCCTCCCCTGAATTTTTTGATGAGAGTTTATGGCAGTCATCTGAGATGCAGAATTATGTGTAAGTGATCGGAGGATTGCCGGTTCAAACCCCGCCCCTTTGAATCCTGCAAGACCACCTAACCCCTAACCTCAGAATCCTCTCACTTTGGATAAAAGCGCTATATCCTTACCAAGTGATATCCTTTGAATCCTGGATCAGAATCCTCTCACTCCTCAGAATGGTTGTGATTTGGATTTGGGGTGAAACGAATTGATCCTGGCACCGCGTATATAATTTTCAGGGGGCTTTAATTGCGATGTTTCAGTGAAGCTCAGCGTTAAGGTCCAACCGTACAGTTCTTATACGTCCTTGAGTTTTTACATTACAGGCCCTCTTATTCAGAGGTACTTGCACAACTTTATTACACAGCATCCATTTACACAGCTATATAAACGGATATAAACTGAAGCAATGCAGGTTAAGTACCTTGCTCAAGGGTACAACGGCAATGTCCCACCCGGGAATCGAACGTGAGACCTCCAGGTTACAAGACCAGTTCCTTACCCATTATACTACACTGCCCCCCGAGTTTGGGAGGAGTGGACCCTTCAAAAGGACTGCAGAAGCTCTGACATTGTAGGGAGAGGCAAGTTTGGGAACCTTGCTTGTGTTTTCAAAGCTAATGTGAGTGATAGGACCTTGCATTGCAGAGCTGGTTTGTGGGGAGGAGTTCAGCTTGCACACATGTGCGCTGCTTAATGTTGTCCCCTCTCGGAAGCATTGGACAAACTTAGTTCCTAGTGCCCAGTGTGCAGATTTTGGTTCCTCTTAATCAATGAGGTAGACTGAAAACAAGTTTATCCATTGTTTTTTCCTCAAACTTATTTTAGTGCAGTGTACATTTGGCGTTGCTGTATAGTAACCTTTTAATTTCTCTTCCAAGTCTGTAATTGAATTTTTTTTTTTAAAAGCAACCTCTTTGTAATTTAGTCGCTTGTTATGGAGCACTTTGCTCACAATGAAAGCATTTGACAGGATACAGGAATGTGAAAATGTGGCATTTATTTTTCAAAGTTGTGCACAGCTATTTCTGACAGAACAACGCCTTCCTTAAGAGGGGACATCATAATTTCATAATTCAGCTGACATTAAAAGCATCTAATTAACAGGCCTGTTAAATTTCGGAGGTTGGGCTGAGCACACAGGGGCCTCGCGAGCGAGCTCGGAAACTAACGTCGGCGGGAGCGCTCGGCTGACAGAAAGTGTGCGCGCCGCTTAATGTCCTGCACCCCTGGAACACGTAGGAGGTGTCTGACCACAGAACAGTTCTGTGCGTTCAGGAAACTGCGTCTTCCACCCAGGAAACGCAGGAGGGGTTTCAGCCTACAGACATGTCTGTGTGTGTGTGTGTGTATCTGTGTGTGTGTGTGTGTGTGTGTGTGTGTGTGTGTATGCGTATGTGTGCATGCGCTGTGCACACCTCACCTTTGACCCCCGCCCCCCCAGGAAGCGTAGTAGCGGGGAGCTGAGTGAAACTCTGACCCCTGACCCCAACAACCTCCTTGGCATGAGGATTCAGCACAGCTGGAGGGAGAAGGGGGCGCTGACCAAGTGGAAGGGGACCGTGCTCGACCGGCTGAGCGTCAACACCTCGCTCTACATGGTCAAGTACGACGGCTTCGACTGCGTCTACGGCATCGAGCTCTTCAACGACGAGCGGGTGTCCAACCTGCAGGTCCTCACAGAGAAAGTGGGTGAGTGGGGCGGCTGGAGCGGGCGCCATCTTCCTCCTGGCTTGCCTTAGCTGAAGGCCACCTGCAGTTACACTAACCTGCCATAGCATAGCATAGCATAGCATATCATACGTAGCACAGCATAACATAGCATAGCATAACAACATAGCATAACGTAGCATAGCATAACATGACATAGCATAACATAGCATTACATAGCATAGCATAACATAGCATTGCATAGCATAACAGCATAGCATAAGATAGCATAACATAGCATAGCATTGCACAGCATAGCATAACATAGCATAGCATAACATAATGACAAGAGCAGGCCATTCAACCCAACAGTGCTCGCCATTTTCCTGACTAAATTGTACCTAGTGCTCTGACTACCTACAGACTAGATGGTATCTAACACCGTATCAAGTCTGGTCTTGAAAACCCCCAGAGTTTCTGCCTCTGCTACATGACCCAGCAGGCTATTTTTTAGACTACATTTCCCAGAATTCTATTGGTCTCAAAGAATAACAGGGAGTTCTCAACTGCAGTTTCATATTTGAATATGCATCATGCTGGCTTTTCATAATGGGATGGGTCTGAGAAAACTCATTTGTGAGTTTGAGGGCTCTGAAAGTTTGGGAACCACTGGCATTGTCACCTCACTCAAGCAGAGTTGGTGGTCAGTTCATTTTCAATTCATCAAATAAGTTTAAATTTGAAACATTAAATTAATCGAATTTCATTTCATTTTCCAGTCAGGAAAACACTTCATACCTGATCCAATTATGTTAAGTTTTCATTTCTGCAGAAAGAGTCAACACCGTGCTAGAAAAAAAGATCATTCACAGTGATCCTTTATACCCTCTAAGAGTAACCGTGTGTGTGTGCACACGCATGTCGCGGTTGTGTGCATGTAAATGTGTGTGTGTAAGCGTGTGTGTGTACGTGTGCGTGTGAGCGTGTGTGTGTGCGAGTGTGTGTGTGTACGTGTATGTGTGTGTGTGTGTGTGCGCACGCATGTCGTGGTTGTGTACACGTGCATGCGTGTGTGCGAGCGTGTGTGTGTGTGTGTGCGCGCGTGTGTGTGTGAGCGTGTATGTGCGTGTGTGTGCGTGGACTGCACTGTTCTTGAGTTGACTGATTTGAAATTGCATTAATTAAGCCCTTCTCTTGACCTCCCGCTGACCCGCTCCCCACACACACATACACACACACACACACACACACACACACTCGCACACACACACACACACACACACACACACACACACTCGCACACACACACACACACACACACATGCACACACACACACACACTCGCACACGCACACACACACACACACATGCACACACACACACACACACACACACACACACGCAGTGAACAACAAGATCAAGGTTCCGCATGACGCGGAGGAGCTGGTGGGCAAGGCGGTGGAGCACCTGTTTGAGAAGGAGGATGGGGAGAAGAACGAGTGGCGGGGCATGGTGCTGTCCAGGGCGCCCATCATGACCAACTGGTACTACATCACCTACGAGAAGGACCCCGTCCTCTACATGTACCAGCTGTGGGACGACTACAAGGACGGGGACCTGCGCATCTTACCAGAAGCAGGTGAGTCTGTCTCAGTGACCCCTCTCATTCCACACCTGAGCAGGTGAGTCTGTCTCAGTGACCCCTCTCCTTCCACACCTGAAGCAGGTGAGTCTGTCTCAGTGACCCCTCTCATTCCACACCTGAAGCAGGTGAGTCTGTCTCAGTGACCCCTCTCATTCCACACCTGAGCAGGTGAGTCTGTCTCAGTGACCCCTCTCCTTCCACGCCTGAGCAGGTGAGTCTGTCTCAGTGACCCCTCTCCTTCCACACCTGAAGCAGGTGAGTCTGTCTCAGTGACCCCTCTCATTCCACACCTGAGCAGGTGAGTCTGTCTCAGTGACCCCTCTCATTCCACACCTGAAGCAGGTGAGTCTGTCTCAGTGACCCCTCTCATTCCACACCTGAGCAGGTGAGTCTGTCTCAGTGACCCCTCTCATTCCACACCTGAGCATTCTACCTCAGTAATTTAAGAACATTATTTATTTTTGGTACTTTTCTCCTTGTGTGGTATAACAATGGAATCTATAGCAGAGTTCAGTCTCGTTTTCTTGTGGAAGCCACGTCTAGCTGTCTATTACCGCAAAATGTGCCGCTTTTTTTTTTAGCTACTAGAAGTTTTGATATCTAATATCCGGGACAGGGTCAGTAATTGGAGAGGGGTCACTGTGGGGTTTTTTTTTACCCCGTGAGAGTGCTCCACTGGAATTACTTGCTTAATAAGTAAAAAATAAAATAAAAACACGTGACAAAACTTATCCCGACAAGGAATAGGGCTTCAGGAAGCTTCATTTGGTCTCATGTCTACCTCTCCATTTGCTCCTCAGAGAACAAGCACCTGCTACCAGCTGACAGGAAGCCAGGCGAGGAAACAGAGAGCCTTGTGGGTAAGCAGGTGGAGTACGTGACCGACAAGGGGGTGAAGAGAACCGGGCTGGTCATCTACCAGGTCCCCGCCAAGCCGTCCGTCTACTACATCAAATACGACGACGACTTTCACATCCACGTCTACGACCTGGTCAAGACGTCTTAAAAACGTCCTAAAAGGACCCGCCCACGCATCCCCATCGCTCACCCGCCATTGCCTGTCATTCTTCTCCGGTCCCCTTCCCAGTGCTTTATGGGAAATGTTGTCCAGCTGTGTAGTCCTCTGCGCAAACAGCGGCCCGCATTGGCTGTTTTACCACCGGTGGCCACCAGAGGGAGCCAGAGCCGCTGCTGGGTTGAAGTGGGTCAGCTTCATTAGCGGAGGTAGAAGTTTCCAATTTATGTAAGTGGAAAGACGGATATTTCAAGGGGGAAAGGCAAATTCAAAGATTTCTTGTGTGAATATATGTGATTAACTATATTTATTCCTGTCAGATGTTTCTAAACATTGGGATGGAGACTGGAGTCTGTTCCTAATCAGATTTGGCAGTCATTAAAACGAGATGCCGTAAACTTGGAATTAGGTCGTAATTGAATACAGCCCCATCATAAGAAGTCTCTATGGTTGTAAATTGAAGGTTCAGCTTTATTCAAAAGGTCAGTAATGCTTTGTAAATAGTGATGGAAAACAGTATTGTCGATTCCATGCAACCTGATTTATCGAGCGTAAAGGCTTTTTTTCCTGCACAGTAACAAGATACAGCCATGGTAATGCCGATAATGCCAGTCCATACATCCGCTCTTACCGGAAACTTCTACTGCTTCCGTTCAGATGCTGGAATCCAGCTTAAACAGGGGTGTAGGGATTCTCATTATCTCATTATCTTTAAGATCCTGTTCATTGTTTCTGAAGTTGTGCAAGTAATAGTAAAAATTCATGCTAGCTTAAATTCCACATTCAAGTTTTCACTGAATTCCAGCCGTAGACTGTTGTTGAGGCCCCCGTCGGTTAATAGGAGAACTTGGGTGAACAGTTGAGGACGCTGGCTTTTTAAACGTGGCTCCGAATCCGCGCCTTTTTGCGAAGATGGACCAGATGTGTCCAAAAAAAAAGAAAGAAAAAAAGTAAAAACTTATAGCCACACCTCACAACTCCACGATAAGGACTCGCCTTCAATACACAAGATTGCTTTACAGTCATAATCATTTCCCCTTGGAGTCATTTACTACTCACCGAGTTTCAAAATAAGCGTTCAAATCCCGTCGACTTTCATTCACTTGTAAGTGAACGCTAGTTTTGTCCTCATAGCTGTTCCAACTAAATACTTAATATCCCGAGCAATATAAATAAATAGTGGAGGCTTGTTTTGGTTACAGCTGAAGCTATAACTGGAAAATGTCACAAGAAACAAACAAGTCCGTCCCAGATTGATACAAAAACACTTATTTATTTGCCCGTGCTTAGATTCGTGAGTTGGGCTGCACTGGTTGTGCGCGGTGTTGAGGATCGTCCCCAAAGTAATCGAACATCTCCGCACGAAAGTTAGAAAACCGCATTCGACAAATTAACGGAGGAATGAATGTATATAAAGCTGCGTGAACTGGGAGCATTTTATACCGCCAGCTCTGGTTACTTGCTATATTAATGTGGGACGATTGTTTAGCTGTTATGCCATGCGAACGGCGAAAGCGGCTGCATCCTGTGTTGAGAACTGTAACACGGTGGCGGTAAAGGATAGTTAGATGGTAAAGGATAGTAGAACGTAGTTGAGCCCGAAATAAGACAAGATGGGACCACTGCGGTAGCTAGGGTCCAGCAGGCTGGACCTGGAACTGTTTCCAGTGCGAGTTATACTTCATTGGAAATGCCCAGGGTCCCTTTTTAACAAAAGTATTTTAAAAAATCTAGAACCGTTATGAATTTAAATCCGACGATGCCGACCGGAGACGCGCGCAGTACTGTAGCCATGGCAACACCGTTGGGTGGAAGACATTATTCCTCTCCCTTATTTAATGCACCCCCCCCCCCTCTCCAATCCACCCCAAGCACTTTGCCAACATTGAGACAAACAACCTCACATACTCACCAGATATTAAATTCTGCTAATCTCTTACAAGACAGGTCGCTGAAGCCAGGCAGAAAACACACACACACACACACACACACACACACACACGCGCACACATGCACAGGCGCACACACACACACAGACATACACACAGACATACTCACACACACACACACGTATGCCCACAGACATATACACACACATACATACTCTCTCTCTCACACACACATACACACTCACTAAACACACACACAATGTTAAAATGTCAGTACCACAGAGTTGTATATAAGTCTGAGTCATAATGGAAAAGGAGCGTATAGTTAGTATATTGTGAGCAATCATAATACAGAATCGGTCTTTTGTGCAAATGTACATTTAATTTAAGTGTTGTCCAGATGGTTAAGTTGACAGAAATTTGAAAAAGGAAAGAAAAAAAAAAAAGAAAAAAAAAAGAACGTCATGGTAACGAGCAAGTGTTGAGCTTTGAAACGTTGGGCTCTCGGGCACCGTTGATAAGCCAGGGAGTGATTGCTGAGCACAGAAAAATGCTGAGCACAGCAAAACGCAAAGTGCAGCTGGCCGGCCTTAACACACCGTTGGTGTCTGCGCCAGGCTGCAGCTTCACAGTTTGCCGATGTTTCCTGATTTTAAACTTAATCCTTATCGTTAGCACTGTATGTGTACTTGTTCTTATGAGAAAAAAAAAGAGTGGAATATTGCATATGTAGCTGTTTTTAAATGACCTATCAATAATCTCCATAAAAGGACATCATTTTTTTTTTTTTTTTTTTTTTTGCATGTAAAAAGTAAAAATGCATTCTCGCATATGATTTCTGGCTGTTGGATAATCCCATCGGCCAATAAACATGCTATCGGTTTTAGGGTCCGGACAATTTTTGGGGTTTTAGACTTTTTATTGTGTATTCTTGTAAATATTAAGTAGGACGGTGTGTAAAAGTGATTTTCACAACTAGCTCCAGACTCGTTTTACATGCCACATGTCATAACTCCGCCCCCATCCCATTTTCCACCAATGGCGCGCCCATCCGCGATAATCCCCGCCCCCCTCATGTTATTCAATGCTGTTATTTGGGATTTTCATTTTCTTTGTTTTAACCCCTAACTGTTCAGTAATTATGCTTCTTAATGTGTGGATATTGCATAAGAAGCCAGCTCTGGATTATTGGCAGTTTTAAGTATTAACCTTTTGGTGCAATTATGAATGATAATATTTTCAGGTGAGCTGGCAGACAGCATCCCCCCAGCCCCACCCCCCAACACGCGCACACACACACACACACACACACACACACCCCAAAACAGAATATTGCACAAAGATATTTATTGAAGTAACTGAAAGATATTTAATCGTTGATGTGTTGGCAACGTCTGGCCTGGTCATCACTGCAGACTACACATTACACTAAAACTGTTACTTCGCTTGAAGGAAAAGAGAAAAATAATAATAAATGAAAAGAATAATTTTGCTTTATTTGCAATTAAATTGCTGGCACAAGGAGCTTCTTGTATATACATATCTGCGCTGATGCTTGTTAATGTTGCACGTCTACTTCCCTTCTGTCGTAGGCTTTTTTTTTAACCATAGATATCCAGAACTTCAGTTCATTTACCATAGATATCCAGAACTTCAGTTCATTTACCATAGATATCCAGAAATTCAGTTTCTTTACCATAGATATCCAGAAATTCAGTTCCTTTACCATAGAAATCCAGAAATTCAGTTTCTTCACCATAGATATCCCGAAATTCAATTTCCTCTCCTTTTGTAATTTGATTCATTGCATATGCACTTTAGGTCTAATTTTATATCATTGTTGGTTTGAAAAGGCACTTCAGAATCAGGGTATTCATGCTTAATGTTCCAAGAACTTAAAATTTTGTTAAAATATTTGAATACAATTATTGAATAATGAGATGGACAAGGATTTGCTCTTGAATAAACATGAAAAAAAAAACTTATGTTAAAAAATAAAACCACAATTAATTAATTAATTAAAAATAAATTTTAAAAAAACTTAGCAGGCACAGGCATAGATCAATCGAAGATAACAACCACATATTTGTGTACCTTTCCAAAATTGTATGTCCAGATCTAGAAGATGTGTCAATAAAGGACTCCAGTGTCCCCCAGGTCCCAGATTTTTCTTTAACGGTGACATTTTTGAATCCACGCCGCTGAGCTTGCGTGCACTTGTGCCATCTCTCCGTGCACTTCTCCATTCGTGAAGTCTGCGCGCGCAGGGTGCGACGTTTCCGATCTCAGTTCATCCGTTTGGACTTTTCCTGAGGTTTTCAGTGTTTTTGCGCTTGTGTTCGGTTTTAGGAACCATTCTCAGCTGAACTGCAAAAGTCCAGATTTCAAAGCTTCCTCTGTGCAGACAGAAATGTAGGCAGGAATATCGTACAAGTGACCACGAAGAATTAAGACGTCCCCCCCCACATACCAGCTTGGAAAGTGTAGCTAGTTTGTTAGCACAGGAAGTAACAGTGTCACCCCGGCATCTTGGAACACCCTGAAAAACCCAAGCTTTGGCTGTGAGAAATTAAATAGCTTGTTGTTTTGTTTTTCTGGTGTTTGTGGATAAACTTTTAATTTTTAATTTTATTTTTTTGTCTGGTTTTTTTCCGTAATGTGCATTTGTGTTGGCTCTGCGAAGCCATCCAGGGAACTGGCTGAGATCTGCCCCCATGCAATACCGGTTTTATTGTGCTGCATTTTACCAAAGCTTACTTTGCATTAGCATCCATTAGCTGTAGCGTTCTCCATCTTGTTTGTGTAATGATGCTGTCATTAATAAAGAGATATTTTTTGCACTTTTTTGATGCTTTCTTTGGAGACTGTGTGTGTGTGTGTGTGTGTGTGTGAGAGAGATTCTCATTGGATCCGATTTTTAAACTCTGGAGACACCAGGCACTGGGGGAGTATACTATAAAAAGGAAATTTAACATACCCAGTTTTTATTTGCCGTTTGTCGGCATGCTCATTCTAGGGTTCCTAAACTGTACACTTCATACAGAAATATTGCCAGAAGCAATCACACCAAAGTGTATTCATATATATACAAACTCAATAATTATGGGACTTGAGCTATTGTCCTATGATATGATTAGAGGAAGATGTGGACGGTTCAAGAAGTTGGAAGCCTAACGCGCTCCGTTGAGAGTCTGTAATTTTCGTATACTCTTAATATCCACGGAGAAAGCCGCCGTATTAATCTGGTCTCAGAATAATCTCCGTCCTGCGAGAACGCCCCGAGCTCTGCGGGATCCTGCTGGAATGGAGACGTCCCTCCCGAGTTGATTGGTCAAAGGGCGGCGCTCTTATGTATTTCAAACTGATAGCGTGAACATGACCTTGCGGAACCGGTTAGTCGTGCAGTGTAAATTACCATGGCTACATACGCCGATTTAAAGTGAGCTAGCTTCACGATACGGAGAACCCAGGGTTAAATCTGAAGTTAGTTCACTAGCCCAACAATCTCGCTTCGTACTACACCCCTCAGTAAAAGGCGAAGTGTAAATTCCAGTGCTGATTTTTTTTTTCCTGTTGGGGAGTGATAAGAACTTAAGCGTGTGGGTTTCACAGCTCCAGCAACCGGAGGGCAACCCAAAAGCACTATATTTCTACACGCTGGCAGGTTGGTTCATTGATCCTGCATAACTCATCCACAGCGTCGTTCCACCGACAGAAACCACCTCGGACCCCGTTGTTTTTCTACAGTAATTACAATGAAGTTTCGTACTAAAATCCTGGCACTCGGCGTAGCCGCGGCGCTGATGGCGTTCAGTTGGAGAGACACGTTTGTCCCCGGTGAGTCACTTCTTTTTTGTTGTCTTCGTATCTTAATTAATCTCAGTACGTCGGCCAAGTAGGCAAGAGGAAGTTGAGGGTATGCCAAAAAAAAAAAAAAATCTGATGGATTTTTAAATATATAAATATTAAATATATAAATAATGAATACATAAATAGTGTATATATTTCTTATGAACATTGCGTAATAAACCGTGTATTGTGAAGTACACTTGTTGAGGATAATATAAAAATGCAAGTAGATAACCACTTGAAGGACGTTCAAAAGCGTGCAGAGCAAAAACTGAAAGTGAAAATGTACCGAAAATAGCCTATAAAAGATATTTGCCATGATAATGCTGTTTTTGGTTTCTGTTCCCTGTCACTTAGTTTCGCTAGGCGTTTCATGTGATACATCTTACATGCATTACATTACATTTATTGGGCAGACGCTTTTATCCAAAGCGACGTACAGTAAGTGCCGGAGTATTACTGACACAATAATCACAACCAAAGTAGGGCTATGGCATTCGTATGATCCTTGAAATGTTGAAAATATGAGCAAGAAGTTTAGCTGGCTCAATGATACAGTACAGTAATTAATTGCACGTCTTTTCAACGATCGGTTGCAGTTATCTTAAGATGTCGTTGGCAGCTTAAGCTTACTAAATCAATTTAATAATTTTGCCTTTCCCTCGCAAACAGACTTGTTCTAAACTAAATTCAAACTGTTCCTTTGAAATGTACCTGGTGTCGGGCAAACAGATCAGCTGAATTACGTTACTGATGATCTGTTCTGGGCTAATTGTTTTATCTTTAGGGCCCTAGATAACACGAGATGTGACACTACATGATAACATAACGTTTATTATGGTCATTGCAACAATGTGTTGACGAAGTCGAAATTGGTCACTTACTCGCGAATGTCTGCTGTCCAGACAACAGTTGGCCGTGCTTCTTTGTTTGGACAGGGACCTCGATATACCGTTTACCGTTCTGTCTGCGTGCATCTGTATCGGTCGCGTGCTTGCACTGTACTTTCGTCGGTGCGCGCGATAAATTTCGCGTCGGCTCGCAGACACGATCGCTGTCTTCACTTCAGCGCTTGAGTGCGAGCGCACAGGGAAACGCACACGTGATACAAGATATTGTCCTCTGAAGAACAGGCTCTCCAAGCACATTAATCGCGTTGCCACGCCTTGGGAGGGAGGTGCGCCCCCTCACCCCCCTTTATGAAGAGTTTTTTTGTTTGTTTGTTTGTTTGTTTTTTCTTCAAAATTCTAGGTGTTCTGGAATTCCTTTGCTCTCAGTTACCAGTAGGGATTGCTACACCCGTTTTAGAATGTTCAGTTAATTTTCTTTTTATTTTTTATCGTAATTATTTTGCGCATTTTCTGACCATGAAAGGGAAGCGCTGTGCGTGTCTTCCCCGGGTCACCGAACGGAGCTTTAATTTAGCGGCGTGGCGACGCTGAGGGGGCCGGCAGGGCGCTGAGCGACCGAGCGGAGCGTGTAATCCGGTGTAATGCGGCGGACGGGCGCCATTGTTTCTGAACTGGCGCGGTGGCACGGACAGCGTCCCGGGTTCGAAGCGCCATCGGTCTCATCGCCGGATTGCGTGACCCGCGGACTCGTGAGCTACGCCTGTCGTGAGGCCCCGGCGGCTCTTCATTTTCAGAAGGTGCAAGGGCTGTGAATCTTTTCCTATCTGTGGCAAGGGACTGTTAAGAATGAGGTGCAGGGTTCCGTGAAATCTTCCTGTACTTTTTGTAAGGGTGTCACGTGACCTTCACGTTTGACGGATGTCATCCGATCTGACCTGGGTGTCCCAGGTGTCATGTGATTGTTCGGCCCTGGATTGATCGTGTGGCTTTATTGATCTCTAGCTGTGGCGGTGGTGGTGGGTTTCCAGCCATATCAAATGCACTAACCTGCGATGGGTCAGTCCAGCTCTAATTGCTAATTGCTGGCTGTGTCTTGTGAACCTGATTTTTGGCAGAATCCCTTCGAGGGGCGAGGGTGCTGGTGACGGGGGCCAGCATGGGAATCGGAGAGCAGATGGCCTATCACTACGCCCGCTTTGGCGCCCAGATCGTCATTACCGCCAGGAGAGAGAACGTCTTGAAGAAAGTCAGCCATTTTTAACCGTGTTTTTCGCATGTGACAGCTTTTGTGATTGACATGCATCCTGTGTTAGCCTTTACACACTACTCTCCTGCCTACTGTGGTATTACATGGAGTGCAGTTTTTTTTTTTTTTTTTGCAGTGTTCGTCTGTTAACTGTGACTGTATACGTGCGACTGTTCCATCCTGCTGTGTGTCTGTTCCATTCCACTCTGTGACTCTTCCCTGTTCCATTGTGGCGTGTGAGTGTTCCATTCTGCGTTGTGACTGTTCCATTGTGGCATGTGACTGTTCCATTGTGCTGTCTGACTGTTCCATTCTACATTGTGACTGTATTCCGTTGTTCCATTGTGCTGTGTACCCGAAGAGCCTGCTGGCTGACTGTGACTGTTCTCCTGCGCTGTTCCTCCCCCTGGCAGGTAGCGGAGAAGTGCCTGGAGCTCGGGGCACAGAAGGCCTTGTACGTGCCTGCCGATATGGGCGATACCTCGGACCCTGAAAAGGTGGTGGAGTTTGCTGTGGAAGCGCTAGGTAAGTAACACAGCCGAGGCAGGTGCAGCAGTGTGAAATGACTCACCTGTAGGCCTTCCCTCTCTCCTGACATAGTTTCATACAGGGATACTCAGTTTCAACCACTTGAGTCAGCTGGCTGTTCATTATGCATATAGCACTATAATGTTAGCAACCAAGTTAGGATAAGAGCATCTGCTTCAGTAAACATTTGTCAATGCTATGTAATGTCTTTCTTAAGATAAAGATTGATATAAGAACAACTTATGTGTGTGTGTGTGTGTGTGTGTGTGTGTGTGCGTGCATGTGTGTGCGTGTGTGTGTGTGTGTGTGTGTGTGTGCGTGTGTGGACGTGCAGGGGGACTGGACTACCTGGTGCTGAACCACATTGGACCCAGCCCATTCGCAATGTGGGACCGTGACGTGGAGCACGTCCGGTGGCTAATGCAGGTACTGCACCTGACACAGCCACATATTGCCATCGTATAGGTAGAGAGAATCTGACGCCTGGTTTGTGCAAAGACTGATTTCATTTACAAAAAGAAAAAAATTCTAGGTCTAGGAGCACGCCTCAAATGCAAGCCTCTGTGTGCTCCCCAACAGGGGTACAGCAAAATAAGAAATCAGAAGAGAGAGAGATGTGTGCTATGCAAATAAAGATTGATTTGATTTGGTATGCTGAAAATAGCATTGCTTCTGAAGCAAGCCTTTCATTAGTGTACAAGGATAAAACATACCATTGTAGCATTTGGTACACAGGGAGTGAATTTTCTTTTTAATGCTAAAAAATATATAGTAAAAATGCATGCTTTTATAATGTGCAACTACAGACAAGTAGCAGGAAAGTGTGGTACGTTACATACATATACGGCATGTTCCATTCCATTGAGCAGTTTCAGAAAAGCTGCGAAAGATTTAAATACTTAAAAAACAGAAGAGAGGCAATATTGTTTGTTCGCAGGCAGCAACAGTGCTCAGACTCAGTGTCCTGTAAATATCAATAATGTTTTTTTATATGCAGAATGGTTGCAAAAATGTAAATGTGCAGGTTCAAAAGGTGTCTGCTGTAAGGTTTCATTAGTGCTGCTTAAGCAGCATGCTGTAAAAAAAAAAAAAAATATATATATATATATATATATATATATATGAAATAATTTACTCTGCACGTTATTCTAAATAAAGGAATGATGTCGCTCGGTAACGCGGTGAAATTAGGTTAAAGTGCGCTTTAATTTCGTTCCGGTTCCGTATTACTGTGCAGGAGCCCGAGGGCGACTTCATCACGCGCGCAAAAACCGTCACCCTCTCGCCTTTAATAACAACGTGTCGCTGGAGACGTGCAAATTTTAATGAGCCACTTCCTGCTAACAGCGAGCTGCTTGACCCATAATCCTTTGCCTGCATCACCCTTCCCAGGAGAAGGAAAGCAGGCAAACTCCTTTCATTGGTTCAAATTTCACATTGGCCAATAAGAGGATGGGTTTCCCATTAGCCAATCAAAGGACAGATTTCATATTAGCCATTCAAAGGATACGTTTGATTTCTGAGATAGCCCCAGGACTATATATATTTTATACTGTCTTCAGCTATTGATGGAAGGTTTCAATGTAAAAAAAGAGAATGAATGCTTATTTTAGTTTAAATTGAAGAGTGTAAATATGTCTTGGTTTAAATAAACAGTAAGAACAACGTAAGCTATTGCAAGTAAAACAATGTAGCAATATAAATATAAATGGTGTTCAATGTACGTTGTATAAATAAGTACATATTATTAGTAGTATAGTATATTATTAGTGTAAATATGTATAAAAATTTACAGTCAACCGCATACAATTTGAGGGTTTACCAGCACTTGCCATATTTTTGTTTTATGGTTTAAATAAACAGTATTAGTATAAACAGAATTGGTAATAAAGGCATATTCTGGTCTGGCAGGTGAACTTCCTTAGCTACGTGCAAATGACCTCCTCTGCCCTGCCCCACCTGGAGAAAAGCGGGGGAGTCATCGTTGTGGTTTCCTCCATGTTGGGTGAGTCTGATTGCATGTCCACCATGTTGGGTGAGTCTGATTGCATGTCCGCCATGTTGGGTGAGTCTGCTTGCATGTCCGCCATGTTGGGTGAGTCTGATTGCATGTCCGCCATGTTGGGTGAGTCTGATTGCATGTCCTCCATGTTGGGTGAGTCTGATTGCACGTCCGCCATGTTGGGTGAGTCTGATTGCATGTCCTCCATGTTGGGTGAGTCTGCTTGCACGTCCTCCATGTTGGGTGAGTCTGATTGCACGTCCTCCATGTTGGGTGAGTCTGATTGCACACCTCTGTCCTTTCGACAAGAGGAATTCGGCCTAGATGCTTTATTTCTTCACCTGGTGGGCCGCAGTGCCTGCAGGGCTACACAATCCTGGCCCAGGAGGGCCCCAGTGCATGCTGGGATACTCATGGCCCAGGAGGGCCCCAGTGCATGCAGGATACTCAATCCTGGCCTAGCAGGGCCACAGTGCATGCAGGGATGCCTAATCTGGGCCCAGGTGGGCTGCAATGCATGCTAGGATACTAAGTCCTGGCCCAGAAGGGCTGCAGTGCATGCTGGGGTACTCAGTCCTGGCCCAGGAGGGCTGCAGTGCATGCTGGGGTACTCAGTCCTGGCCCAGGAGGGCAGCAGTGCATGCTTGGATACTAAGTCCTGGCCCAGGAGGGCAGCAGTGCATGCTGGGGTACTCAGTCCTGGCCCAGGAGGGCTGTAATGCATACAGGGATGCCTAATCTGGGCCCAGGAGGGCTGCAATGCATGCTGGGATACTAAGTCCTGGCCAAGGAGGGCTGCAGTGCATGCTGGGGTACTCAGTCCTGGCCCAAGACCAGGGCCGCAGCACACTGGGGAGAGGCTGGGTACCCCTGCAATCTGCAGAGATACAGATGAAATCTGTGTTGGTCATAACATTACAGGCTCTTATCTGTACTTATCTGTACTTATCCTCTACACAACTTTTTTACAAGTACCTTGCTCAAGGGCACATCGACAGTGTCCTACCGGGGAATCAAACCTGTCACCTATAGGTCACAAGATCAGCTCCTGCTATACCGCACTGCCCCTTGGTTTTACGCGCGCATGCTTCCCTCCCTCAGGGAAGATGTGCAACCCGTTCGTGGCGCCCTATTCCGCCACCAAGTTCGCCCTGAGCGGCTTCTTCGGCACCATGCAGCACGAGCTGGCCATGCAGCGCAAGAACGTCACGGTAACCATCAGCATCCTGGGGCTGATCGACACGGAGTCCGCCATGGAAAAAATCAAGTGAGTCTCTCAGTGTGCACGTGCGATAACACTGTGCACCTGCCTATTACTTTTGACTGGGAGGACTGTCCATGTCCCATAAGGCCTATTGCATCTCTATGAAATCTTTAAAAAAGAAAAATATGTCTTGGAATGACAGTGTAGGCTCAATAAAAGTTGTTACGTTGCTGTGACTATGTGATGTTGTGTTGCTATGACTACCTCGCAACATCCAGTGCTGCTACACTCCTGCCGTGACCTTAAAGAACCTCACTTTTTTTTGTTTGTTTTTTGTTTGTTTGTGTGTTTGTTTATTTGTGTTTTGTTTGTTTGTTTGTTTTTGTTTGTGTGTTTGTTTGTTTGTTTGTGTTTGTTTGTTTGCTTGTTTGTTTGTTTGTGTTTTGTTTGTTTTTGTTTGTTTGTTTGTTTGTTTTTGTTTGCTCCCTTGCAGAGGGTACACCAACATGACGGCCTATCCCGCCGCCGACGCTGCGCTGCACGTGGTGAAAGCCGGTGCCACCCGGCAGAGGGAGTCCTTCTACCCCCTCTATGCCTATTTCGCCTGCCTCTTCCGCGACTGGTTCCCCTTCTTCAGGGACCTGACCATCCAGAACTTCTACACCTATGAGCCATAACTGTCCCACACGCACACACACACACACACACACACACATACACATGCTTGCACACACACACCCACAAGGATGAAATACGAACGCACAAAATATATTTAATATTTTCATTTTTAGTGGAAATTTAATACATATTAAAATTTATCTATAAAAATATTAAATATATTTTGTGCATTGACCAAATGGCCATTGCTAACGCTATTAAAGAGGGAAAGCATCTTTCACTCTCAGGCGATGATTGAATAAAATACTTTTATTACATGCTGGAATAAAACATTCCTGCTTCAGCATTGAATGCTTTATTTAGATTTTATGTCTTTGTTGTGCTGATATTCAGCTGAAGGGATTGATGCTGGGAAAAAGAGAGGCCTTGTGTGCTGTTTGGTTTGTCATTAATACAGATACCGTTGACCTTTGCCCTTTGCCCTCATCCAGGCATGTCGTGCTGACTGAGTCTGATAAGGAGATAATCTATTGGATGAAAGATATGCAACCTCTGCCTTAGTCAGATGTCAGTTGTAGTTCCCGTTGTATTGGCACACAAACAATTGCGAACGCAGTTTTCATATAGGCCAAGGTGTTACACTATGTGAACTTTTCTTACCTACTGTATTATCTACATAGAACACTGTTGTAAGCAACTATCCAGATGTGGAAATATTAAATGCCATTTTACATATATGTTTTATAACTAAGTGCTGGTTGTTGTTTTTTTTCTGTAGTCTGTTCCATGTTTTTTATTTTCTGCCTGTTTTTTTTTTTTTGTCTGCAAGTTGTAATATGACTGTTAGCCACAGGGTGGTGCTGTTATCCATCAAAGTGATTTAATGTTCTTCGGGTTTCCCAATGCCAGTCAATGAGATTTGTTTCTTCTCTGTTACATCAGAGCCCTGTTTTTACAGTTCCCCTATGGGGCACATTTGACAAGACTTCTTAAGCCTTTTGGTTGCACCCGGTCCTGCACAGTTAGGGGATTTTGGGGGAGACCAAGAAGCATGCGGGGTGTCAGGAGACTGGAGCCACAGTGAGACCTCTTTGGGGGGGGGGTTACAGCAAAAACACACCTGCAACAGATTACAGTGCCTAATATCTCCTCCTGAACCAACTCGCTCTCCCATAAAATCTCCACACAGGACGGACATCCCAGGACTGACTGGCTGGCTACAAATATCACACAATAAAAAGTTAATTTTGCAATGATCAAAAGAGTACCGAATTAAACAAGTCAGATAAAAATTTTAAAAACTAATTTTCTATTTTAAAAAATGATACCTTTTAAGGCCATAATTTAACCACCAAACCCCTCTACCCTTCTGCCGCTCTACCCCTTTGCCCCTTTACCTCTCTGCCCCCAGGGAGTTTTTCCTTGCCACTCTTGCCTTAGGCTTGCTCCTGAGGGGGTTTAGGCCTGGATTGGTTGTGAAACGTATTGTGACAGTTGTTTGTCAAATGCGCTATATAAATACATTTTGATTAGATTTGGCCCTCTAACCCCATGCCCCTCCGTCTGTGCCCCTCTGCCCCTCTGTCCGCCCCTCTATCTGCCCCTCTGTCTGTGCCCCTCTGCCCCTCTATCTGCCCCTCTATCCACCCCTCTGCCCCTCAATCTGACCCTCTTCCCCTCTATCTGCCCCTCTGCCCCTCTATCTGCCCCTCTGTCTGCCCCTCTGTGATGGTCAGGGTTCTGCGCCAGGCGGGGCCCAGATGTGAGGGGCAGTGAGGGGGGGGGGGGGGGACAGAGGGGGGGGGTTGTGGCCGGTAACTTGGTGCTCGTTGGGACAGCGCCGGGGGAGGGGTCAGGTGGGGGTCAGACGGGCTGCATTGCAAGAGAGCAAGGAGCGACTGGGGGGGGTGTTTAGGAATCTCCGGATTCCATCCATACTGAAGCCCCCCCCTTATCCCCTGGGTAAAATCTCTATAAATCCTCCACCTTTACAGTCCCAAGACTACAGTAGCTAGACCAGCCTTCCCCACCCCCACTAACCCTGTGTGTGTGTGTGTGTGTGTTTGTGTGTGAGTGCGTGTGTGTGTGTGTGTGTGCGTGAGAGAATATGTGTATGTGTGTGTGTGTGTGCATGTGTGTGTGTGTGTGTGAGTGTGTGTGTGTGTGTGTGTGAGAGAGTATGTGTGTGTGTGTGTGTGTGTGTGTGAGTGTGTGTGTGTGTGTGAGCGCGCGTGTGTTTGTGTGTGTGTGTGTGAGAGAGTATGTGTGTGTGTGAGTGTGTGTGTGTGTGCGCGCGCGTCTGTGTATGGCTTGAAATGGAGGCTGGAATTGTGTCTTGGAAGTGATCATTGCTCGTTTTCTTTTGTTTTGCTTCATTAATGAATGTGCCCAATTATCTGCACGATCTGTGTTTGCTGGTGATTCTCAGTTGTGTGATGTGGCAGCGTTCTTTCTCCTGACGCCACACTGGAGCATTTAAGTCACGCTGAAGAACAGGACCCGTTTAATCACTGCAAAACACGACACTTAAAGTTAAAAGGGCAAATGCTGCTGAAATTAGAACAAACTCAATTTAGCCCGAGCATTTACATGGGCCTCTGAACAGTGGAGAAAAAGATTGCGTGTTTCAATGAAAGCAACCATGCTGGCTTTTCAGCGGTGTAGATGGGGGGCGGGGACGGGGGGCAGGGACGGGGGGGGGGGGGGAAGCAGGGAAATTATGCATTTTCAAATAAGAATGTGTTGTGCAATCCCTTTGCATTGATAATTCAGTTTGGGACACTTGAGGCAGCAGGGAAGCCCAGACAGGTGTTATGGTAAACCACAATCAGAATGGAAGCTTTGGCTAATTTTTAGGTGGCACGAGGGAAGGAACCATACAAAAAGAAGCAAGAAACCTAAATTACGTATGGAATACATACATGGAAATACCTCATGTAAGTAGGGGTAGACCTTGGCGTAAAAAACACTGTTTTGGTATGTATTGATATCGCCCCCTCCTGGTGATTTGCGGTACTGAGCGATACTCGACACCAGCTTCCATCCAATCAGCGTATCCATGTAATAATGACGTCAGTTGTAGTGGTCACGGGAGACTCTGGTCGTTTGGCAAGCGCAACTCATATATATGGCTGGTAAACGCGTCGGTTGTGTTTTGTATTCCACGTCATTTAAAGACGCTTTAAAAGTCATCACGAAGTCTTCCAAGCCGCTGTGAGGTACAGCCTATATGATTTTTACTGTCAGTAACCATGTCCAGGCGCGTGGTGCGAAGTGACCGTTTAAAGATGTCAGACTCGCGCAAGTGTCAAAGCAAAAGTGTACTATTTAGCACGCGACTCCCTTGATTCCCCCCAACGGACTTGTCCTCCGACATCTAACAAGCGGCGTGAGCTCCTAGACATGTTTGTTTAACATATCGAATGAACGCTCTATGCGTCCTCTTCATTTTCACCTTGGCAATATGTTGACTGGGAACCCTTCTCCGAGTAGTCGGTGAATTAAGCGCAGAACGAGAAAGTAATATGGCGGATACGAGAAGGAAGTGGTAAGGATTGTTTGAAATTATTATTTGAAAATGTATGCGTTTCTGTCGTTGGTGGAGACGGAGACGGAGACGATGAATGTAACAGTCTCTCTTTTTTATAATAAGATAGATTAAATTCCGAGTCTGCTGTGGAAACGTAAGCGCGCTTGTGTGACGCTGACATCCTGTGGTTAATAATGGAAATGACACCTCATTTGTTTGATCGATTCGACTGGCTTCTTGTGTTTACATTGCAGGCCGGCGGCTCACGACCACGTCTCCTGTTTCTTAGGTGTGCTTTGCCCTAGCCAGACCGAGCCGTCACATAGCCGACCAAATAATGTCCGATTTTTTTGTTGTTGCTCTGGCTCGGAAATAATGCCTTGTGTAGTAGTGGAATTACAGATAAGTTTGTAATAGTGTTTCCATTTTCTACCTCTCTTGACTGTTTCTTGACGGGGTGCTGAAATGTTTTTTTTATTTTTTTTTTAACACGCATATTCGTTCTTCTCTAGATTAATAAAAGACACGTCTCTGTCGGTTGTGTTTCAGGAAACGGTGTGTAAAGCCAGACGCTGTCGGGCTCTTCGACAAATTTATGCAGGCCTACATTTCATCAGACCCGTCCGCCCCCCCCCCCTTCCCACGCGACTGCCCTGTGTTCTGCCTGACCAAAGTAAGGACCAATCGGGGGTGCTGGCGTTATCTGTTCTTAATGACGTCATATTGTGGAACGCGCTCAATTATTCAGACTGATCAGATGTGTGAGATATGCATGTGCTTTTATCGACTCGAACCCTGAGAATTTATTAAAATGATAATTTATCATTTATTAAATCATAAAACCCCTGGAGGGAGGGTTTTTTTTAAATGGGGGCGGGGAAGTGGTCGGTCTGCGTGGACCTTTCTGCGTTCTGCTTTTCTAAGTCTTGTGGCTTTTAGTGCGTCTGAGGAAGGAAACGCGCACAGGAAGGTGACTAATATTCAGACAGAATAAGGCTTGCGGAGAAAGAAAAGAAAAATAAAAAAAACAGAAGCCACCGGTGAGCTGAATGTTCAGCTCTTATCAGCCCAGCTGTTGCTCCAGCTATATCTCAGCTCTCTGGCGCTGGGCAAATTGGTTTCTGATTAGAACTAAGGAGCCCATTGACCCTCCTCCCTCCCCCCCCCCACCAGGTTTCTGGGACACATTACTTTTGTAGTGCCCTTCTTCTCTCTCTCTCTCTCTCTCTCTCTCTCTCTCTCTCTCTCTCTCTCTCTCTCTGCCTGCCGTAACCCTTCCAGCACCCACTGTGTGAGAAGGAGGTCAGAGGTCAGGTGTTTCAGACCTCACCCCCCCCCCTCGCGCTTTCTCTCAGTGGAGAAGGGGATTGTGGGTAATTATCTGTGGTTGGTGTAGCCCCCTTGCCCCCCCCCCCCCCGTCTCCACCATGCACATTGAAGCCCTGCACAGTCTAGCCCTGGGCACACACACACACACACACACACACACACACACACACACACACACACTCTCACACACAATCTCACACACACACAC
>CM045888.1:5522100-5577100 GCA_025169545.1 Anguilla japonica | reverse complement strand
AACAACAACAAAAGCCAAGCTCACATCGTTTACAGTCCATGTACAAAAACCGCGTTTAGCAAAAATGGCCCCCCCTTTTCAGCTGTTTCCCCCCTCGTTGGTGCGCTGCGAAGGTTCTGAGGTGTGAAACCTTGCCGTGGAAACGGCTGGAGGGTCAGGCAGGAGAAAAACGGCCCGGGTTCGTTACAGCTTTTCCCCGTCTGAAAAAATATTTTTCTTTGTTGCAGATTCTCGGGACGCACGACGCTGCCGCCAAGGCCTGTTAAACTGGCGGGCCGGTTTAAACTGGTTTTTTAACTGCGGCGGCGGTAAAAGTGCCCATTCATGCGAGGGGCCCAGAGCCTCCTGGCCTGGCTGGCCTGGCTAACCCCCCCCCCGTCAGGAACTGTCAACACAGCCGCTAATTGCGCAGTATCGCCTCACACCCGGGGTGTTGCGCAATTAATCCGCCAACCTGCCGCTAACGCTTTTAACAGCCGTTCCCCTCACCCCCCCTCACCCCCCCCCCCCCCACACACACCCCCCCTCCTGCTCGCCCCTTTTCGGGTCTGGTCTGGTCTGGTCTGGTCTTGGCCTGTGAATTTGCGGTCTGTTTCTCATTGCACTATGGCGACTATGATCTGCTCCTAATTTTTTTTTCTGACATTTGGAGCCATTACGTTTAAAAAATTATTTTTTTTATAGTGTGTGTTTCGGCAGAAATGATAAAGTTTGAAATTCCTTGTGAAGACCTGGGACAATTGCATTCATCTCTGGATATTTTTATGGTGTGTTTTTGGCTGGACCGCAACAGCGGGGCCAGCCCTACAAACGCGAATGTCTGTGACTGACTGACTGAGTGAGTGAGTGATCTGACAGTGATGAAGTTGCACCATTGGTCAGCCAGATGATGTGTGTTAGGTCCAGCCATATACTAGGTTTTGAAAAAAAAAGGGGGGGGGGTGGTTCTGTTTTTCTGGCTCTTGCAGCCCCCAGAAGGAGCCCTCAAACCTGACTAATGATCCCAAACCCCAAACTGCGCCCTCCTGCTCTGACACACTTGGCACATCTGGCAACGATTCGGCGCCGAGCCCCCCCCCCCTCCCCCCCCAACCAAGGAGCAGACAGGCCCTCCTCCGAGCCCCCCCCCCCCCCCACCAACCGGAGCGGTTCATCCCTCCATCCCTCTCCTCCCTCCGGGGGAGGGGGGGGGGGCTCGGCACACGTCTCTCTGGGACGCGGAGCTGGCCCCTCCATCCCCCCCCTTCCCCCCCCCCCCGACACATTTTTGGAAAGGCGTCAGCTTTTGATTGAGGGCCGCCGTGGTGAAAAAAGAGAGGGAGAGCTGCCCTGCCAGGCCTCGGGGGAAAGGCCTGCCAGCTTCTCAAATGGTTTGAGGAGAAGCAAAATTAAATCCATGGCATAAATTTACATACATTTTTTTATTTCTTAAAAATAAAAAAAAAAAAAGACATCTAAACCCCCCCTCTCCCCCCTCGTACCCCCTTCTCTCTGCCTGTACCCCTACCCCAGAAGGCGGAGTGAGAGTTTTAGAGCTGGTGGGGTGTTGCCGGGCTTCAGACCCTGTCCCTGTCCCGTGTCTGTGCCCCCCCGCGCCCCGCGCCCGTCAGACAGTGAATGATGGCCCTGTAGCCATCGGGAGCGCACCTCTGGGATCTCCAGACTGTAAATGCGATTTATGTAGCGCTCTGCGCTGATGGGGCGGGGGGGGGGGGGGGGGGGGGGGGGGGGGGGGGGGGGGGGGGGTGGGGGGGGGGTGTTGGGTGGGTGGGGGTGGGGGCGGGGTGGTTGGGGTGCAGGCCTGCTCCGTCTGGGTCCGCACAGACTCCACTCTCTCTCTCTACAGCACATGGGCCCACAACAAAGGACTGAGTCTGAGGAATTTCCCCCCCCCGCTGGGATTTGGAGTGGGGCACTGGGCTTTGATTTCTTTACCCCCCCCCCCCCTTCAAAAATAGAAGCTCTGGGGGGGCTCTGGGGAGCTCCAACCCCCCAACCCACCCATCCCGCGCTGCCCTAAATATTCTGAGTCCTGAAAAGGCTGTTAAACTGATTACATATCAGATGTATTATTCATACACACAGACATGCTCACTCCCTTCTGCTACCTCTTTACCTTTTTGTATTTCTTCTCTTTCTCTCTCTCTCCTTCTCTTTCTTCCTCTCCCTCCTCTCTAGCCGCGTTTCCACCAAATTACCCGGAACTTTTAGTCCCAGGAACTACTTTTCCAGGAACTAAAAGGTTCCTTCAAACAATGGTTGCCTGCGTTTCCACCGGGGTCTAAAGTTCCGCGAAGGTTAGGCAAATTAGTTCGCTGACGTGTAAAATAGCGACGTTGTCGTCGGTCCATCTGTCCTATGATTTATTCTGTAACCCCATACTACCACCGAAGTAGCCTGCATTATTTTCTAATAACCGGGACAGCCTGGAGGGGTTTATTCCACTTATATACAACGGGTTACCAACAATGACTATATATGGTTACTTTTGTATTTATTGATTTTTTTAAATCAATTTAATCACCTGGAATTGAAATATTCTTCTGCAGCCGTTTGGGCATATTTTACCGTTGTCAAGCAAAACTGTCGTTGGTAGTTGAACTTGGACCGTTGTTATGCAACAAAAAGGATATAACAGGCCAATAGTCAGATTGTAACTGTTTTATATATCCTCTCAAGCACATTCATTATGTTTTTTTTATGCGAACATTCACTTTCATGTCTTGACATCCGAAGCGACAGAATGCATTCACATTTCCAATATAACTGGCAACAACAGCAGAAAACATGCACACGTTGTAAACAATTTGCTGTTTGATTACTTTCTCATTGTCAATTCCATATAGGCTAATCGCAAAATGACAAGAATAGAACGAAAACTCGGACTTGCGTGAAAATTTAAATTAGCAGTGGTACAGCCAGTTTGCTTTCCTTCGAAGTTACTGCTAGCCGAGCAGCGAAGTGTGCCCTCCAGATGCGAACCATGCACCATAAATTAGTCCATAGTCTTCCTGGTCTTTTTGTGGAATTGAAGAATGGCAGAGTAAAATTACGGCAGTCAGAAAAAGCTAAAGCGACGATTACTAGAATTAACCTGTTATTTTTCTCTGACAAAAGTGCGGAAGGTGATTTCCAGTTTTGCTTTTACTGTATCAACAATGTGAATTACGCAGAACTACCGCATACCTCACATAACTGTATCAAACGTTTTGAGTCAATTACAACGGACTAACAAAGAAAATCCGGAAGATAATATTCAGCAACCGAATTAATCCGTTTGAATGTTTTGGTACGTAATATGCTGTCCCAGCACGAATGCGTAGCATTTTATAAAACGAATACTAAAGCAAGAAAAGAACAGAAGAGCACACGTTATAATTCCAAGACGTTGGCAGGCTATAACTAAAACTAGGCTACTGCGCCGCATAACATACAAGTTTGATTTGAAGTTATTATGAAAATAAATTGGTTTGCGGCTGCATATTTTCAAACATGGCGGTTGAAAATAAATACAAAAAAATGCTGCGTGTACTCGACCAATCAGAAATGTTCAGCGCTGCAAGCTCCACCCAAAAGGTTCCTGTACTTTCGGAAAGTACTACCCCCCGAGCAGGAACCTTTTGGAGGTAAAATAAAGCCCCCAGAACTAAATTTAGACCCTAGTTCCTGCGGTGGAAACGCACGTAGTTCCTCAAAAGGTTCCTAGTTCCGGGGTAAAGTTCCTGCGGTGGAAACGCGCCTTCTGACTTTGATTCTGTCCTTCTCCCACTTTCACACTCTCTCACTCTCTTTCTTCCCTATTTCTCTCTCCCTGTTTCTCACTTTTTCTCTCTCCCTTCTCTGTTTTCCCCCTCTCTTGGGGGGTGGGGGGGGGGTTTGATTTGAACACATTTTGTCTGGATGACTTTGGGACGTCCCAGGTCCAATACTTTTGGGCCCCATGAATCATGTGAACGAGGCCTTGCTGTTTCAGAGCTGGGGGTCTCCATGCTTTGTGTTTGGGGGCAATACAGGGAGCGTAACTATGGTCTTTTTTTTAACCCGTTAAAGAGTAGGTTTATTTGGAATGTTTTTTTTTTCTTCAACACTGTAAGTCAGCATTCTAGAACTCCCATTGCTTTCAGTCACCAGCAGCGATTGTGACATCAGCATTAGAATGTTTGGTTTAGAGACCGTTCTAATCACATACCTGTGACCTCATGCTGTAGAGGGTTAAATCAGAGACTCAGCTGTCGAATCAGGCTTGCGTTTTTCCCCCTTTCAGAAATGCTGTTTGCTAAGCTGTCAGGCCTGTAGTTTGTCATATTAGGACCACATAAGTTGTCGAGGTAAAAAAGATTTGGCAGTTGCACTTGTACAGTGCAACTGCCAACTGGGTGAGAAGTTTTTCTTTCTTTCCAACATCCTGTGCCAACTCTCAAAACCTGTGTACGACTCCCTGTGTAGTCTGGGGGTTCGATTCCTAGACATTGCGCTTTCCGCACAGTGATCTCTTTCTCTCTTTCTGTAACCCTCTCTCGCTTTGTCCCATCTGAATAACATTACAATATACAAAAAGGAGAGAAGGACTGCTTGCTCTTCTGAAAATAAACAAAAAAAAACAAAAAACTGCTTGAAGAACCAAAGTTTTTGTCGTCCACGGTGCTAACAGAAGGCCCATGCTAAAAAGACAAAGAGTTTGGTCGATGCTAAAGATTAAGCTTCTAATATTAACGCGATTACAAACACCAGGGATGGAGAGCAGCACAGATGTTGGCACAATGCGCACAGCCAGCCAGAACACGCTGCTCTTCGAGGGCTGGATGAACACCTTTTTTTTTTTTTTTTACAAATGGAAAAATGCTTTTCTTCAGTTCTAATAAATGGAGAAAATGGAGACAGCTGTTTGGATCCACATAACGTTCAGACAAATGTTCTGTTGTGTAAAGGCACGCCTCCTCCCCAGCAAATTGTAGCACTTACAGTGAATCTGTTAACAGGGTACTTGATTACGATTGATGGAATAGTCAATTATGCCAAAGTCAACTTCATTTGATTGCTTCTTGTTGCAAGCTTAATGCCTCCGCGAGTATTAGGCTTGGTGCAGTTACTGCTGCTCTTAAAAACCTGTTGGAGGAAATGGTTCTCACGTGCAGGAAATGGACCACCAACCTTGCACGCCCCACCCAATCCCACCCCCCAGGTCATTTTCCACAATAAAGTCCCATTCTGGGGAGGGAAAGTGCACTTAAATTCAGAACTCGTTGGGCACACCTGTGCACACACCTGCGGAGTGGGGCCCGGAGACCTCACACTGTCCCTCTTCCGCAGAGCAGAGCTCCAATTTGCAGGACTACTTTTTTTTTTTTGTTTAAGTTGGAACCATAACCTAGCTTGTTTCTAGGACAAGATCATACGCATTTGCCCTCTCCTTTCCCAATATAAAATGCCTTTGAATGCAGGACACACACTCACACACACACACTCACACACAGACACACATACACACACTCAAACACACACACACACACACACTCTCTGTCACACACACAGACACACACACACACACACTTACACACTCACACACACTCTGTCACACACAGAGACACACACACACACACACACACTCCCCGTGACGGCAGTAACACGGTGTGTATCGCCACACCGCCGCGCGCTTCTGAGGGCTGATGGGAAATCCTTCTGCGGCTTCGAGGCTTTAAAGCTGTCGGCCTTCTCCGAAGTACAGACAACTCGTGCTTGCTAACGGACCACCATAAAGCCTGTTATATTAAAAATTTGAGTTAAATACAATGGTTCGCAATAACGAACGCACGCACTACTTTGTGACGCTCATGAAAACACTGCATTAGTGTACTAGGAAATGTTTCTTAAGTGTTTTATATGCATAGAACGGTAAAATATATACTCTATACTAAGACAAACATTACTGATGCTAAGTAAGAACCGTACGTACCTGTCACGACTCACCTACAAATTCGACTTAAAGACAGACATAGGAACAGATCTCGTTTGTAACCCGGGGACTGCCACTCCCCCCGCCCCATAAATATTGGGCCATGGAGATGCCGGGGATTGAACCCGGGGCCTCATACATGCAAAGCATGCGCTCTACCACTGAGCTACATCCCCTGTGTGCCTGTGTGTCCATCCGAACGGCAGAGGTGTGTGTGGCTGGCAGGCGATGGTGGATCCGTTTCGGGTGTCAGTGTTACCCAGACAGAACCGAATGGGGTGTCTGAAATAATAACAATATTATTAATAATAATAATAATAATAATAATAATAATAATAATAATTTCAATGTTGATATGTGTTAATTTCA
Organism: Anguilla japonica; assembly: GCA_025169545.1. Classification (NCBI taxonomy): domain Eukaryota; kingdom Metazoa; phylum Chordata; class Actinopteri; order Anguilliformes; family Anguillidae; genus Anguilla; species Anguilla japonica. The sequence goes on along the minus strand of CM045888.1, from coordinate 5,570,778 downwards.
TCTTGGCGCGACACCATGCAACACCTTTACTTCAGCGCATTCTACGAACTGTAATCACAAAGGTTCAGCTTTTTTAAATAATATGTTCAGGCAGAAATGGCTGAGATAGGAGAACGGGCGGAATATGTCAGGAATGTCATATTTCGTTGATTATAGGAACAAACATTTGACATTTTCTGTGAAAATAGCTTATTTTACTGGGGTAAAGGAAGAGAAAAGGACGGAGAGGTCTTCCCTGTGGTGTTTGTGGCGAGGGCTTTTGTGGTCTGTGAGTTACGCGGAGGCATCGGAGCTCGGAAAGGTCACGGGAAATGCTTCATTGCAGTTGCTCTCCGAACCGCCATCTTTTTTTTATTGGCTAATGAAGCTGCCTCTGATCTCTGCAGGTGTTAAGTTGCTTTCCAGAGGTCAGAGAGTAGAGTGTGTGTGTGCGTGCCTGTGTGTGTGAGTGTGTGTATGTGTGTGTGTGTGTGTGAGAGTGTGTGTGTGTGTGTGTGTGTGGCGGGGGGTTTTGGTATCTTGTGGGCTTCAGTCTACCCAAATGCAGAGAGAGAGACTGCGTACCCAGAACGCAGACACAGAGGACCCAGTTGAGTGCCAGCTCTGAAAACGGGGGGTGGGGGGGGCTGGTTTTGGATCTGGGTTTAGGGTGTGTTTAGGGGCCAGTGTGATGAGCCTAATCACCAGCATGTGGATCTACTCAGACAGGGAAATACTATTCCTCCTTTTCTCTCTCCACCTCAGTCTGTCTCTCCCTCCAAATCCCTCTCTCCATCTCTGACTGTGTCTCTATTTCTCCCTCTCTCCATCTGACTCTGTCTCTCTGTCTCCCACTCCCTCTCTCTCCACCTCTCTCTTCCTCTGCCTGTCTCTCTCTCTCCACCTATGTTTGTCTGTCTCTCTCTCCACCTGTCTGTCTCTCTCTCTCTCCACCTGTCTCTCTGTCTCTCCACCTCCATCTCTCTCTATCCACCTCTGTCTATCTCTCTCTCTCCACCTCTGTCTGTCTCTCTCTACCTCTGTCTGTCTCTCCTCCACCCTCCTCCCCCTCTCTCCTGCCAAGCCACTCTCCAGCTCTGGCTCTGCCAAATATCTTTAGCGATGAAGAGGACGGGCGCGCAGGCTCGTGGTCGTCGAAGTTTCCATCGACTCCTCAGAAATGGAGCTCCTTGGATCGTTCCTCATTCCGAACGGCTACTCCCTTGTGTTTTGTACGGACTCCAAGTTAGCTGTTTCCTATTATTATTAATATTTATTTATTTATAAATATATATATATATTTTAGAAAAGATTAGATCATCCTTTTGTTCCATGTAAAACTTCATGTTCTGTTGTTCCTCACAGATCCAAATGCACTTTATTATTTTCCGCTATAGCGGTTCCATTCTCCTCTAAAACACCCCATCTTAAACCTCTGAAATAATTAATACCAGCACAGCATCAAATGTTTTCACATGCTGATGGGAGATGTAGTCCACAGTTTTGTGTTGAACTACAATTCTCATGACCGTCACTCAGTAACTTCAATCCACACAATCGACGAAAGCCGAATACACTTACCCAGGGACAGATAACGGACAGCAGGTTCTCGATTACTCTAACAATACAAAACAAAATACACTGTGGCTGCGGTTGATGTGTAGCCTGGTTAAGTTCACCCAATCCAAAGCACATTCTTTAACCGCCGAATCGCCCAAAATGGGCGTGCCCCCCCCCCCCCCCCCGTCTTACTGCAGCCGTTAGAATGCGGCTTAGGCAACGGTGAGTACGAGTTCGTCTCCGGCCAGCTGGCATCTCTTTGATACGGATCTGGGTCTCTGTTCCTCTGCCATGGTAACATAGCCCTCCTCAGATCTAGGGAAATGGGGGCGGGGTTGGGGTTGGGGTTGGGGGGGGGGGGGGGTACGTATGGTCGCTCTCCGGCCTCCTGTGATGTCAGCGCTGAGGAATTCCTCAGGATTTCGCTGAGCGCCCCTCACCTCCGGGGGCAGCGCTGAGCTCACACTCTCTGGGTCTCAGTGCAAAGCTGGAAAGGCCCTTCAACACCACTGCCCCCGATCCCACCTAGATGCTCTCTGAAATGCCAGGCATCCTGTACACAAACAAGTCTCTCTTTTCCACACACACAGGCACGCTTGCACGCACGCACACACGCAGGCATGCACATACGCGCACACAGGCACGCATGTACACATACACATATTAGTTAGGACTAATGTTCTCTTTGTTCATTTATGTTATGTTGTGTGATGTTAAGTACAGCGCAAGGTAATGGCAAGCCAGCCATGGCTGTCGTGTGTGTGTGTTTGTGTGTGTAACTTTATTGAACGTCATCCACACCATCCACCTGACCTCCTGGCTCCAATAGCAGTAAAACCAATAACAACACATCCTTGGCTTTACAGCGTACCTGAGCCGGACTCCTCGTGGTCTCGCGCCAAAGATCTACTCAGGCCTGGCCATCGTAAACTTTCTACTTCTCAAGCAGGTGGCGGAGAGTAATTTAAAGCTCTTGCTAGAAAAAACCGCAGGGGTTGTTTATATTCGGCCATTTGTTTTATCGCTCCCATTAAGCCCTGGCACGATCAAACGGCCGCGGAGCTGTGGCGGTTGGAAGCTCCATGTGTTAGCTAAACAAATCTTACAGACGATGACACTGTAGGACCACCTTTCCGAAGGAATTTGAATGGGGGGAGGGGGGCGTCTTTGTCCAAAAAGCGCAAGCATGTGCCGTCTCTCCCGGAGTTTGAGTAACAACTGCCAAAGCATCTATCGGAAAAGGTGACATCCTACTGCTTTGTTTCTTTTTTCCTTCTCAGTTCAACGGACTAAATTTTCCTTCCTCGTGGCCTTCTCAGTCTAACGGAAGAGGCCGACTTATACGCAAATCTAGGCTGTTTTTCTCTCGTTAACTTGCATAACTTTTCCCACCTCTTGCGCTCGCTTCCTTCAATTGCCTCCTCTAAAGGAGTTAAGTTAAAGACAAACAAAAAAATGTGTAAATATTCAATATTTAAGTTTTTGTTTAGCCTCTCATTGGCCGAATGCCCCCTCTCTTTTTCCCTGCTCCACCCTCTCCAGGGGCCAAGCTCCGCCCCAGTTAGGTTGCACAGACCCGGAGTTCCAGGACTGTTTTTGAATATAGGAGCGCCTTGTGACGAGATTTGGGTTTCTGTTCGCTTTCTCGGAGGAAAAGCATCGCGGAACAGTCGAGGAACTCCATTCGAACTGAATGGATTGGCATGGGGAAAAGCGGATCTCAAAACCTGGCTGACGGGCGGCTTTGGATCTCCATACATGTTATGATGTTTTTGGTTTCACTGTGGCCCGGACCAGGTAAGGCACAAAAACTAATAAATCTGCGCGTGCCCTTTTATGATTTGCGTGCGTCTTTTGCGCGCATGGAGTTGTGAACTTATTTTCTGTAAGTTCTGAAGCGAATCGTGCGTCGGAGATGTGAGAAAGGAAAGCTCCGTTTTTCTTCGAAGTGTTAACTTGCAGCTGTTATTTGGGTTCAGATTGTTTTCAAAAAGTTAAAATCTAGTTTTTCCCCCCACACCAAATACACCGCTTTTATTGCCATTCAAACCGCACTATCGAGGTGTTTTTTCCTTCTAACCAAACAGTTAATAAAAAAGCAACTTAGCTGTTTAAATTTCCACTAAAGTACAGATATACCGCAAATCACTGGCAGTGCCGTAAAACTCGTTTTCTGTGTTCACTCTTCACAGTTCCCCCTCGCGCCAGCGCAGTTTCTGATGTTATACCCTCGCAGCGTCCCGAGGAACAATTCGAACTTTGTTGTGGGCTATTGTGGTCTGTGAATATTTTGTAGCCAATTATGTATAAAAATTTAAAACAATGCACAGGAGCTGGCTGTCTTGGGCTGTAGCAGACGGCAAGAGCAGCACAGAGCGAGGGAAGTAGTTTATATCGTTTCTACGATTGTTATTGTTATTACCGTTTCATTTGAATTAATTCATTGATACCCCCTTAATTGTTCCGTTCTCGTATGTTATGGCAGAAAAATTCGTCGTAAATGTCATGCTAATAAAGATTTGTAAATAAAAATTTGAGAGAGAGAAAAAATATCTATCCAGTCCAAAATGATGGACAGGATTATTCACAATGGTATCCAGTTCCAGTAAGAATGTTTAATTTTTTATTTATTTATTTATTTATTTATTTATTTATTTATTAGATGGAAAAAATCCCTCTCCGCCCTCAACAGCAGCCTTTTACCGTGAGATTTTCCACTTTTGGTGTTTCATACTGTGTATACTCAGTGTTTTATACTAAATCATTTTAAAACCCAGAGTGTTGACAGAACAACCGACATATCAGTTGTCTCCCAAAATATAGGCTCATAATATGGCCGGCAGTGACCGTTACTAGACCGTTATTAACTGTTCACGTGCAGGCAGAATGCCTGGTCCAGGTGGGACCTAAAACAGGGGCATTCACATTTATGTGTGTCAAATATTCTGTTCTTTTTATTGAAAGAAGGATGAACGGATGATCCATTGGCTGTTCCTCCTTAGGGGGTAACTCGTTCCTAGATCAGCTGTCCTTGCTCTTATGAATAAAAAAAAGATCCTATTGAACTTTTTTTGTGGTGAAAATTCGGTTGAAACTGAATCTTATGGACTATATTATGGATAATTTGGCAATAGTACTATTTATGTATATATAAACTATCTGAGAATGGGAATGTGTGTATATGGCCATATATTGTGAAGTGATGCAATATTTTATATCATTTTATTTTTATATATTGGTTATATTATTTTTCTGCATTCTGGATTATTGCAGTAATTGGGCAGGATGAAGCAGAGGCTCTTTTTTCACGGTAAAGCTGTGCTGAGATACACACCTGTGGGAACAGCACGGTGGAGCAGCGGGTAGCACTATTGCCTCACGACAGGAAGGTCTTGGGTACGAATCCCGGCCTGGGCCTTTCTGTGTGGGGTCTGCGTGTTCTCCCCGTGTCTGCCTGGGTTTCCTAAATTGCCCCTAAAAGTATGGGTGTGAGTGAATGGTGCGTGTGCCCCTGCGATGGACTGGCAAACTGTCCAGGGTGTATTCCTGTCTCTCGCCCAGTGCATGCTGGGATTGGCTCCAGCACCACCTCCAGGCTCCACGGACCCTGGCCAGGAATAAGTGGGCATAGATAGGCATCTGTGCCAAGGCACAGTGGAGTGATTTGGGTGAGAGATGTGGCGTGAGCAGAGGGCAGCTGGCTTTGCCAGGACGCCAAGCTGTTCCCGGTGGCCTGGTAACGTCACTGCCAGGAATACAGAACAATTTCTTCTCTAACAAGGCAAAAAAAAAAAAAAGGTTTAAAAATTTTTTTTTTTTTAAAATAAGCACATTTGGTACATTTAACCGCCATTTAAGGTGCAAGATCACAAATAGGCAATGTGATTAGAGCGTTCTTAACTGAACATTCTAATGCTGATGTCACAATCACCACTGGCAATTTAAAGCAATGGAGTTCTAGAATGCTGACTTAGAATTTTGAAACAAAAACATTCCAGATAAAGGTTGAAGTGGTTAAAGGTTGAAGTGTTTGTTAAGCCGCAAGACAAAGCTGGACCGTCCTTCAGCAGTGGAGTGCCTTTATACTGGACAGGAACGGGCCTGGGGGGGCTCAGCAGGTGTAGCATGGGGGTCCTGGTAATTAGGCTGGATTTAGCGCCTGTATGACCCACACATTGTCATTGTGGGAGGGGGGCGTGTCCCAAGGGTTGTCATGACAAATGTCACTTAGCAACAATGGCTGCCTGTCACAACAGAGACTGGGCATGCTCAGTGCTGGAGAGAGGGTGACCAGTAACCACTCTGCTGTACCTCCCAGTACCCCCCCCCCCCCCCCCCCCCACTACCAGTGCACTGGGCCTAAAATCCTTTGCTAAAGGTGCTTTTTGAATGGAACCCCCTCGGTTGGTGTGAAGAGTTCATCGTTCCATGGAGTGAGTTAAAAATGTCACATTTAACACTACAGACTCCCAGCTGTATTTTTGAAAAACAATGGTTCGCCATTCGTGTTTTTGTGGTCTCTGATTGGTTGTTGAGGCTGTTTGGCAGTTGGTCGGAGCTGGGAAACATCAAGGTCAAACTTTCCCTCCAGATTCACTGTGATCCTGAAAAGCATCAGAGCATCCAGATACACTCTGATCCTGAAAAGCATCAAGCAGATCACAGCATCACAGCATCCAGATTCTGATCCTGCATCAGAGATCCAGATTCACCTGAGAAAATCAAGCATCACAGCATCAGAGCCAGATTCACTGTGATCCTGAGAAGCATCAGAGCATCCAGATCACCTGAATGCGCCTCGCCTGCTTCTGTCTGCAGTCTGTCTCCACGCCTGCATTTCCCCGCTTTGTATGATTTTTGAAGCCAGTGCTTTTACAGTCAGACAAATTCGTGTCCCAACTTGAGTTCCCGGACAAGGAACGTGGGACGTCTGTCCTGAAATTGAGTGAAAATCTGTTGGACTGAATTAGTCCGTGAATGCGGTCAGTGCCTGTGGCGGGCTTTGCCAGTGCACCTTGTTATTTTGACGTTCCTTTCTCAGTCAGCCTTTCTGTGGCTGGGTGTGTAACGTTGATCTCTGTCACCCCCCCCCCACCTCCCCTCCCCTCCCTCCCTCCCTCCCTCCCTCCCTCCCTCAGCTTGCTGCCAGGAGTGCCGCATCCAGCGCTGCAACGCGGAGTACGTGGCCTCCACGTCGCCCTCTGGAGGCCAGCCGCAGGAGGACGAGCCAGCGGCGGATGCGGCGGCCCGGGCGGGGTACTGCGCCGCCCTGCGCGCCTACTCCCGCTGCACCCGCCGCACCGCCCGCGGTTGCCGCGGCGACCTGGTCTACCACTCCGCCGTCTTCCGCGTCAAGGAGCTCTTCTCCCAGCACAACTGCTCCAGCGAGGGGCCCACGCCTCCCCCACCCCGGGCCGGGGGGACCCCCGCGGCCGCCCCCTACCCCGCTGGGGGGACCCCCCCCAGCGCCCCCGCCCCGCCCCAGCGCTGCGACTACGAGCGGCGGGCCCTGGCCGCCGGGGGCCCCCCCGTCAGCTACGCCCACTGCGCGTTATTCGGGGACCCCCACCTGCGCACGTTCCGGGACGAGGTGCAGACCTGCCGGGCGGAGGGCGCCTGGCCCCTCGTGGATAACCGCTACCTGTCCGTGCAGGTGACCAACGTGCCCGTGGCCCCGGGCGCCAGCGCCACCGCCGCCAGCAAGGTGAGCCGACACGCCCAGGACACGCCCCCAACACGCCCAGGACACGCCCCCGCGCCGCACGGGCCTCAGCGCGGCTCACTGCCGAGTATGAGCCTGCAAAGATGGCCGCCCTGCGGCATCAGCCTGTGATGTCATTCAGCAGTAGATTCAGAATCACGGGTTTACAAGCTGTCACTCAGCTGTGAAACAAACGGGCCCCGCCCATATATGTTATGACCTCACTCACAGCCCCCGCCTCTTTACTGGAAAAGGTAATGGAAGTTAGCCATCTGCTTTAAATCATTTAAGTGTCAGATTAGGTAAAAACGTGGCCTTGGTTTCCTGGCTTCACGGCTGTACAGAGCAGTGTGCAGTTTTCTATCCTTTAATTTAATTCAATTATTGATATAATATATATATATATATGAGAAACACATTCTAAAAAAGTGTTGTTTCACCATTATCTTCCCCTTCACCTTTATAATGAAGAATTATCACTACCCTTTATTAGATTGTCATGTTCGGTAAATGATCAGTTAGTGTTTTTTAATGGTCTCTCAGTGGATAACTGGCTGATATTCAGTCCATGCTGGCCTGCGTTCTGCCCCCAGTTTGCCTGATGAAAAGCCCTGAGCAACACATTACATTCTGCAGCGTTATTAATAACGGGGCGATATAACTCAGGAGGTAAGACCGATTGTCTGGCAGTCGGAGGGTTGATGTCGAAGTGTCCTTGAGCAGGCACCTAACCCCTAACCTCTAACTGCTCTGGCGAATGAGAGGCATCAATTGTAAAGCGCTTTGGATAAAAGCGCTATATAAATGCAGTCCATTTACCATTAATGCCATAAAGAATGCTGCTGCCTTTTAATTGCTTTGAAAAAGTTTAATTGTTGAAATAAACAAAGCCAATGTGGCAGATGTAAGTTAATGTAGAAAAAGTCTTTTTTTTGGGGGGGGGGGGGAATCAGCCAAATCTGAATCTGTGATCTTGTGCCAAAGTTGTGTTTACCCTTGTCATCGTGTGGGCTCCTCAGTGTTATACCGCCACCCTGTGGAGGTCTGTGGTACTACGGCCGTAAATTGCTTGCGGTCTGTCAGGTTCTGCTGCAGCTCCAAGACAATGAAGCGCTTGTGTGAATTGAGGTGAACTCGCCAAGTCAAGTGTTGTGCAATAAATGGCAAACAGAAATAATCCACAGTTTTCTTTTCTTTGGAAAAAAAACTGCACCCCGCCCAAGCAGCCCTTCGTTGGGGGGTAGTATGGGGGAGTGGAGGAAAGGAGGTGAGGAGTGAAGGGTAATGGGTGCTTGCAGGGTTCCTGTGTGCTCGCAGGTAAAGCCTAAAACAAACAAACCACCTCCGGATGAAGAATAAAGTCATATTCTGTTGTCCTCCTAATCTAATGACCCGGAGCTGCTGTTTTTACACGACTCCCCGATTGGCTCAAGCCAACTCTGCGTTACCGAATTTGGCAGACGGTCATATTCATTGCCCTATTTGGCAGACGTGCTAATTTTAAAATAGTGTCCGTTTATACACTGAATGAATTCAGGTCAAGTACCTTGCTCAAGGGTATGACAGCAGTGTCCTACCCAGGTGTCGAACCTGCAACCTTAAGGTTACAAGCCCAGTGCCCTGTTCATTACAGCCCTACCATTCAGTTTGTATAGCTGCAGTCCTGCAGCCAATCATCACACTCGGTCTTCTACATTAATTAAAGACAAACAGTTCAGTGGCAGAGAAACAACCGGATTGTTGACCACCATTTAAGCGTTCGACAGCAAAGTGGTGTGAACAGCCCGCGTCTATATCTTGTTTGAGCTTGCATTTATGTAAACCGGATTAACTAACACGGCGAGAAACATTAGCGTGCTATATCGTGACCTGAGAAAGCTAAGCTAACATTGCTAGGAATGACGATAGTCGAGCTGTGTCATTCGAGCGCGTTTATCCCGGTTTTTCTACCGAGTCTGAAAGTAGACTTTTGTCTTGCTGTGTTTAATTGGGATGAGAGTTTTGAAAGTGAGGGCCTGTCAGCTTTGACTGAATTTATTATCGGGGACTGCGATAAAACTGACGCTGGCACAGCCGGGCGCTTTCGGTATCGATAAAGCCGCTCGCGGAAAGTTATCAGAGCGGCGCAGTGCTTTCTCCCTTTTGACGGTTAGATTTTTCTCCTTGATGTGTTGTCAAGGTATCGGCGAAGAACAAAATGGACGAACTTTATAATGAATGGACTGTCTTGCTTGACAGTGGGTGGGAAAAAAGTATAATGGCAAAAACTACCAAAATTACAAAACTTTTTTTTTCTTTTTTTTGCAATCATACTTCTGATGTTTTTTTTTATTTGTTTGCCTGGGTTTCTAAAAAAACAAACGAAGCAAAAGTTATAAGAATTTGAATGTTTTTAAAAACCAGACAACTCTTATAGTGATAACATTTATTGAGATTATACTCTTTTTATTAATCAAATCTTACTTTTTTAAAGTCTTACACTTAAAGAAAAACATATTTTAGATATTAGATTTTGGTTTAGCTCAGAATTTTGGTCTGGTGTACTTTTACAGACAAATTAAAGTAATATCCCCTTTAGGGATTTTGACTCTTGAAACTTTTTTTTGGTGATTCCTCCTCCTCCCCCCCCCCCTCCTCCTCCTCCTCCCCCCCCCCCCCCCCCCAGATCACGGTGATCTTCAAGGCGTTTGGGGGCTGCACGGAGCCCAAGGTGTACCAGGCCACCAGCGAGGACCTGCCCTCCGTCTTCCTGGACGGGACGCGGGGCGGCGGGGAGGGGGGCAGCCTGTGGATCGCGGAGCGGGACGGCGAGGGGGCGGCGGGGCGGGGCGGGGCCCGGCGGGTGCGGATCGAGGCCCGCTACCTGGGGACGTCCGTGGTCGTCCGGCGGGTGGGGCGCTACCTCAGCCTCGCCGTCCGCACCCCCGAGGAGGTCCTGGGCTCGCCCCCCGAGGAGGGCGGGGGCCTCCAGCTCTGCCTGCACGGCTGCCCGCTCGGCCAGCTGATCGGCGACCACGCCCTGGCCCCGCCCCTGCCCCGCCCGCACCCCGGCCCCGCCCACGAGTGGGCGGAGGCCCGCTGCAGAGAGGCGCTGCGGGTGGAGGACGTGTACTTCCCCTCCTGCGTCTTCGACCTGCTCACCACGGGCGACCCCCAGTTCTCGCTGGCCGCTTTCGGGGCCCTGGAGGACCTCAAGGCCCTGCCCCCCAGCCGGCTGGAGCTGGGCTCCTCTGGGACGTCCCAGCTCTATAGAGGGGCCGCCCCGCACGGGGCAGGGGTCACCCCAACCTCGCTGCTCACCCTCCTCGGCTTGCTCCTGCTGCTCGTGTTGAACTGAATGATAATAGTAACAATAACAACAACAATAATGGTAACAGGTTGAGCTCAGCGTGTTTAACTCAAGGTGAGGAGTAAAGGTTTGGGAATGGGGTACCCCTGTCACATCAGCACATACAGATGCTGAGACAGACTGGGGCCACCGTCATCCCAACATTCCCAAAGCATCATCACACCCCCACCCTCTTCCACCACCACCTTAGATGAGTGCTCCTTTTTTGGGGTGTTTGAACGGGCATCCAGGCTCTTGTAATGTGAAACAGAGCACGGTGTGTTTTATCTCCTTTGGGAAAGATGGTGGGTGTCAGGGAAGCTAATCCACACAAGCCTTAGCAAACTGATACGGCTGTGCAGGAAATAACCTGCTGTAAACCTGTCGCCTGGAAACGGTGGTCTTGTCAACATCTGAGGCAAGGCCGAAGTCCTGCAGCAGTGTATGTGCATATTACGTGCAGTACCGGTAGAAAAAGAATTAAAAAAAAAAAATAAAATAAAAAGCCATTAATTTTCCTGGGAATGTATCTCGTGAATATTTAACGCTTCGGTAATGTTTAACGCTTTCTTGGATGAGTCTGTGATGTCATAATAAAGGTAATTTCTAATGTACAAGAATCCAACAACCACGTGAAAATACTACCTATCCATATTAACCGTTTTTTTTTTTTGACAGACAAAAAAAATCTTTATAGTACGCCGTAGTGGGGGGTAAAGATTTCGGGGGAAAGAGACTCATATAGGCTATCGTTAATGTAACTGTTGACAGTCTTCTTAATCTTGCTGTGCTGTGTAAAGAAACAGATCTTCTTAACAGTAATATATTAAAGCATTGTGTATAAATGTTCAATAATATGTAAATGTGTACATATTTTACTTATAATTTGACGTAAGCCATTGACGTTTGTTACCTGTAGCCTAGTTATTTTTATTTTGCATATTTTTAAGGGGAAAAATTAAAATGGAACGAATGTGCTCACATTTATTCTTTGTCAATTTCTGTATTAAAATATTGGAAACAGATCCCGAATGTACATTGATCTAATGCGGATTAGAATTTGGGAGTCAAATTTAGGTAAATATGGGGCTATAAATGAGGTATGAGGGAATAGGTTTTGAAAGTCGAACGAAGTAGGGGATTTTCATAAATATTTAGGGGAGGTAGGCTATTTTCATCTGTCAAAAGTGGTTACGTTTCCAAAATGAATAGAGCACCTTTTTCTATGCATTGCAGCACTAGTCGAGGTTCGTGAGATATTTCTCATCTAAGTTGTCCTTATTTACGGCGTGGGTTTTTACAGCCTTTAAGATTTGCGTCGCACAAGATTATATTGTTCTCTGAGACGCTCTGGGTAAAAACGTCTGCTGAATGAATTAGTATATAATACAGTATTTGGCAGTGCATATTTCCTGCCCCTTTTTATTAATAGCCCTGAAATACATCGATTTTTACACCACGGTGCAGATACGGGAGAAGTGATAGCTCGTTAAATTAGTGATTCAATATTAAACACCCCCGGCCTTGGCTGAGAGATGATTTCACTGAATGATGATGATGCGCGGGCCGTAGAATACACGGCTCGTGATTTTAATTAATGAAACTGCACTTTTTCTTCATTAAAACACACAACCGATCAGAAGACAAACCGTCTTGTAGTTTCAAGTTCTTTTCATGGGCATGGAGCCTTAACATAATTGCATGACGTTATTTAAACCTATGAAAAAAACGAGAGAACCACGGCCGTTTTTTTAAAGCTACTTTATTATTATTATTTTTTTACAACTTCTGTGAACTCTGATGTACGGTCCTCATAAGTCAGGGACTCCCAGAACTGGATGTCCATGCGTTTCCGTCTCTCAGTCACATTTAAACTCCATCCGGGATGTAGCTAGGATTCACGAAAAAGTGACTGCATAGTTGAGCGCCCGCGCTAATTGGCTGTACCTGTAGCTACAGATTTGGCCCCTATGCAAGAAAGGCCATTGAAGTGCTCCGAAAGCATCGCCCACTTGTTTAAATTTAGCTAGCTAGCAAGAACAGAGCCGGCTGCGGAGTAAATGTATAGAGCGGAACTAAAGACCGATGCAGCTGGACTACCTAAATAGTCCGCGTGTCAAACGCGGGGGCCCACCGCGTCACGTCATGTCACGTATTAATCACACACAGGTGTGTCAGAAGCCGTAGCCTACGCGAAATACGCTACAGAATGACAAACCAACGATGAGCGTGAGTATTATTTCAAGATACAACAGCACATGCCTACTTTAAAAAAAAAATAAATAAATGTACAGCAGAGACAGATTTACCCTTAATCCAAAGGGCCTCGACCTTCACTTGAGATATTTATGGACGAGGTGTACCATACAGATAAGGTAGGCGCACGAGAGTTCTGCTGTAAGGACTAATGCTGTAAAATTGACATATTTTACCCTTAGCCTCTGAAATGTTCTCGCCGTGGCGTTTGGCCATTAGGCTTCAAACAATTTGTAAAACAACCAGTGGAAAGACGCAGTATGTTTATTTTTGGTGTATGAACAAGCATTCAGAATTCAATGTTTACGACACATCGATGGGATCAGCAGTCGTTATTGTTGTATTTGGGTGCATTTTAAATAAGTTTTCAAAAAAATCGTACATTTTCACAAAAAATGTTAGCTTTGTGGTCACATTGTTTTTGTCTGCTTTAGATAAACGATCGAATGATATCCATTACAAATTGAGAAACAGTTGTAGGCCCTGTTCTGTTACAGAAACTGCCTATTTGTTACACACCAGTCATTGGTTGTCTTATTAGTTTTGAGTGTGCTAAAATGTGTGGCTCATGCTAAAGGTAAATTAGGCCCCAACTGTACTACTGACCTCTTTGGCCAGATTTGAGTGTCCCTGGCCTTTGGTTTTGGGAAGGAAACAATGGGCACCAAATTAATGGCTATTAACCAAATGAAGAGTAGGTTTTTTTTCCTCTAACAAAATTCTAAGTCAGTGTTCTAGAACTCTGTTGCTTTCAACGCTTTGGAATGTTCTTTTATATTGTGAAATTCTGTGTCCCATGTCAAAACACATTCAGAGAGATTGATGATCTCATTGGGGATGATCTTATTTTTTACTCTTCTGTAGCAAAAAAAAAAAAAAAAAAAAAGCAGTCAACAGCACCTCCAGCATCTCGGATCATCATTCTCTTTTGTTTTTCATGACGCATCTTTGTGTGGGACAAAACTTCCCGGCTCAGATTTATTGACGGATGAATCAGAGGCGTTCCTGCCTCGTTCGTCGTGGCTTGGCTTCGTCTGGCCTGACCGGGCCCCATTAATCCGGCCAGCCTTCCAGTCCGTCTGTGATCGCGCCTCTAAGAAAGATTGAAGGAAGTTGGCGCGCACCATTTTCATGGTTGTGCCCGTCTAACTTTCTTAACTTCCTTCTTCACACCTGTGTGTGCGTGTGCATGCGTGTGTGTGCCTGTGTGTGTGCGCCTGCGTGTGTGTTACATGGTGTGCGTGTATGTGAATGTTACATGGTGTGTGTGTGTGTGTTACATGGAAAAACAGCCCCTGCAGAATCTCACGCCTCCCATGTGTGCTGTATTTAGTGTACTCCTCAGTGTCTGCTGTAGCTGGACTGTGACCAAATTGCCCCCCAGGGAGATTGATTGGTTGATTGATTGATTGATTGATTGAGGTTAGGGCTACAGCTAGATGAATGTTCCATTCCACCTCCCCATTATGCAACTGCAATATACTGAAACAAAATATATGTGATGCAGTAATGCTACGCCCGTGCAGCCTTTATCAGTGATGCAGTAATGCTGCACCTGTGCAGCCTTTATCAGTGATGCAGTAATGCTACGCCCATGCAGCCTTTATCAGTGATGCAGTAATGCTGCACCCGTGCAGCCTTTATCAGTGATGCAGTAATGCTGCGCCCGTGCAGCCTTTATCAGTGATGCAGTAATGCTGCGCCCGTGCAGCCTTTATCAGTGATGCAGTAATGCTGCGCCCGTGCAGCCTTTATCAGTGATGCAGTAATGCTGCGCCCGTGCAGCCTTTATCAGTGATGCAGTAATGCTGCGTCCGTGCAGCCTTTATCAGTGATGCAGTAATGCTGCGTCCGTGCAGCCTTTATCAGTGATGCAGTAATGCTGCGCCCGTGCAGCCTTTATCAGTGATGCAGTAATGCTGCGCCCGTGCAGCCTTTATCAGTGATGCAGTAATGCTGCGCCCGTGCAGCCTTTATCAGTGATGCAGTAATGCTGCGTCCGTGCAGCCTTTATCAGTGATGCAGTAATGCTGCACCAGTGCAGCCTTTATCAGTGATGCAGTAATGCTGCGCCCGTGCAGCCTTTATCAGTGATGCAGTAATGCTGCGCCCGTGCAGCCTTTATCAGTGATGCAGTAATGCTGCGCCCGTGCAGCCTTTATCAGTGATGCAGTAATGCTGCGCCCGTGCAGCCTTTATCAGTGATGCAGTAATGCTGCGCCCGTGCAGCCTTTATCAGTGATGCAGTAATGCTGCGCCCATGCAGCCTTTATCAGTGATGCAGTAATGCTGCGCCCGTGCAGCCTTTATCAGTGATGCAGTAATGCTGCACCCATGCAGCCTTTATCAGTGATGCAGTAATGCTGCGCCCGTGCAGCCTTTATCAGTGATGCAGTAATGCTGCACCCGTGCAGCCTTTATCAGTGATGCAGTAATGCTGCGCCCGTGCAGCCTTTATCAGTGATGCAGTAATGCTGCGCCCGTGCAGCCTTTATCAGTGATGCAGTAATGCTGCGTCCGTGCAGCCTTTATCAGTGATGCAGTAATGCTGCACCCATGCAGCCTTTATCAGTGATGCAGTAATGCTGCGCCCGTGCAGCCTTTATCAGTGATGCAGTAATGCTGCACCCGTGCAGCCTTTATCAGTGATGCAGTAATGCTGCGCCCGTGCAGCCTTTATCAGTGATGCAGTAATGCTGCGCCCGTGCAGCCTTTATCAGTGATGCAGTAATGCTGCGCCCGTGCAGCCTTTATCAGTGATGCAGTAATGTGTGTGTGGTAATGCGGTTACGCGCGATGCGCACTTGCTCCACTGCAATGGGCTGCACTGCATCTGTCTCTCGCGCACACACGCACACACACGCGCACACACACATATGCACACACTCGCACTCACACACACACACACACACACACACACACACACATGCACACACACACACACACACCCTGGGATCTTCCTGCATATTCCGTTTAATGAGGCCCTGTCACGTAACTTTTTAACGAATGACATCACTGTCCCGTGAACTCTGGAAAGAGCCCCAGCTCCGATGTTAGGAGACCTTACGATGAAGACCTTAGGCGTAAATCTCTCTGCCTGATAATTGGCAATTCACAAAAGGCGGCATTACCCTAATTTATTATCGGGACACGCTGGGGTCACACACGGATGACAGGGATGGGAGTTTGTCGGGGGGGAGGGGGGGGAGGTGAGTATTGATTTTCATTAGCTGATTGTAATAAAGACGAAGCATCGGTTTCCGCGGCGACCGGCAGCCACACTTTACTGTAATTGGGTCAATTTATTTCATGAAGCCCTACAGGGCAGAGTTTTATTATTCAAAATAAGACTCGGTCATAAATACACAACAAATTTCAGTTTTTCTTTAACGGTGCGCCGGTGTCCTATGCATTCTGTGATGACTCCACGGAAGGTGTTAATTTGATTGGCTGATTAATGACCCTTGCGTGTCAGCTGGGTTAAGTTGCACCAATGAGAGTGACTGACAGTTGTGCTCAGTACTGTGTGAACTACTAAATTACTGTTTATTTTTGGAAGTAAACACTTGCTCAGGAGGTTATCGTACCGTTTGAAATTTTTTTATTGTAAAACTGAAAAAGGAGAGGAGAAAAGACCAGTAAGCATTTCAGACTTCTTTTAAAACAGAGCTGATCATACATACAGTACATCATAAATAAATTAATAAATATAAACAAAAGTCCTTCAGAATAAATTAATAAATAATGGCATAATCTCATAATCTAAAAACGAAACCCCTAGTAACTGTAAAACCTCTCAAAGCAGCAAGTGTAACAGATTTTAAAAGGGGGGAAAGCGTTTGGTTTTTCAGACTATTCCTGGAACGTTTTAATAACTTTTTTTAAAAGAAGTAAAACTGGAGGGCGCTCTGGTCTCATGGAAGAGAACAGGAGAACAGCACCCTCTCCTGGCTGGCTTTGCAATAACACATTTCTATCTGCCCCTCCCCCCCTTCCAAAAGTTTCATTCGTTTGTTAAACAGATCCAGTACTTGTCTGTAGTTCTTGTGCTGAAAGCCCTGAAGTACAATATAAATGAAAAACAAAACAAACATCCCAACCCATCCACCCCAATCAGCCACTCAACAGGTCCTGTGCTGACAAATTTTCCCTAAATATACAGATTTCATATTTGTAGTAAGCTATTTCTATCCTTTTCATAGCATTCAGATAATAGTCAAAGAACCGTATTATTCATAAGAGTATTATCAATATAATAACCTTTTATCCCCAATATACCCTCCCACTCCACCCAAACCCCACCCACCCCCCCCCACCCCCCCAAGTAACCCCCCAACTCAGCATGCGTAGAGACTGGGTTGGCATCAGGAATTGAGAAGTAGAACTGACAGAATGAAGGTAGAGAAAGAGGAGACTGAGAATTAAATGCTCTCCCAAATATACCCCCCCCCCCGACAACCCAAACAGAAGGTGAAATGCCTTTATTTTGTTTTTGAACTTGATGACCTTTGCCATAAGCAGAGAATTTATTTCTTTTCTTTTCTTTTTTTTGTTGCTTTTTTTAAAAAATATTTTTTTTTTGTTTGTTTTAAAGTGGTGAGCGCAAGGCTCGATACACACTGGGCTGGTTCTGTGGTCTAGCGCGACGCCTGTCTCTTAGTGCAACGAGAACTATTGCTGTTCGCTCAGAAAGTGGGACGGCCTGCAAGACGAGCCCGGCTGGTGTCACGTGACCACCCAGCTCCACCTTTGACCTTTGACCCCGAAGATGGCGTGTATGTGTGTGTGTACCGGATGGTCGAACGTGCGGTATTCCAGAGCTCCACCGGACGCTCGGCTCCGTAGTTTTGACACTGGATGTTCTGTCCCCGGCTCGATTGGAGGCGAAAGACAGGTGACCATGTGACCCGCCTCGTGAATATGTAAGTGCGTTGCTGTGGCAGTGGACGTTCTGAACCCTTCACGCAGCGCTGGGGGACTCCCGTTGCCAGCTGGAGCCAGCCTGGCGCCATGGCAACAGAGCCATGGCAACCTGTGCCAGTTTACAGCACAGGCGTCGATCTCCAGTGCTGGGGGGCCGCTGCGGTGTCTGCCGGTTTTTGGGGGTGTTACTGGCACAAGTTGTTTCACTTTAAGTCATTGATTGGCCAAGGAGTCTACACGCCTTGTTCCGAAGGCCTTAATTGGCAGCTGATTGAAGGAAGAGAAGAGAAAAAAAACCAAAAAAAAAAAAACGCAAAAACCTGCAGACACTGCGTGTGGCCCCTTTAGGGGTTCAGTCTGGGGGTTTACAGAGACACCCCTGGTTTACAGTTTATAGCAAATTTGAATGCAGTTTTAATAAAGAAAAAAAGGAAGTCCCTGTCAAGGTACTGCAGCATGAAAGACTAGTCTGAGCAGCTAAAGGGTCTCTGACTGTTTGTCGCGCTCCCCTCCAGTCCAATGGGAGAGCAGCAGGCTTTCCTCTCTCCTGATTGGTCAGCGAAGACCCATGTGACACCCATCCAGGTCAGCGGCTCCCAATCCCCCATATTGACATGCGGACTTGAAAGTGCACGTCCAAATGTTGAATCATGATTTTATTTTATTTTTTTTTTCCCAGTTTGTTAAAACACTTGAATGCACGCAGTATCTAGTGCATTGCAGTTTTAATTAGAGATGTCTACGCTGTGTGTGCACCATACACACGTGTCGTACTTAATTTTATCGTGGGTGTCTTGTGATCCTTCGCAACCCCCTCTGAATGACCCAAAGACAGGATGCGGTCCACAGTTTTTGGAAATCGCAGGTTTAGATTAACGGATTAACAGGAGCCCTGTTAGCTAACCGGCGACAAACCGGACCTTTTCCAAAGGGAATAATTTCCACTGCCCCTCTATCCTGTTTTTGCCTATGTTAACTAATATTTTTTGCTAGTTTTGGCAGGGGGATGTACTTTCCATCTTATTGAGTTTTTGTGACCCGCTTCCCGAAGGCCTCTGGAACACGTGGCGACCGTCGGCGGACGCTTAGCTCACCGACGCCAGGGAGCCGTGTGAACGTCAGTCTCCGTGTCTGTTTTTATCACTTTTAGAGTTCTGCAGCTTTGTGTGATGAGTGAGTGCGTTTTGTGAGCTCTGAAGACAGACAGGCGTTTGATCATTTGATAATCTCACTAGAGCATTGACCTGAATTTTGCAGCGTAATAACTAGATTTTTTTTGTTTGTGTTTTTTTTTTTTTTTTTCTTCAACAGAAAGTGCCACTGTTTGAAATCTTCATATAGCGACTGTGTAGATGTGCACTGGACACTACACCTGTAGTTTGGCAATATCTCCTTTTAAAGGCATTGATAATGTGTTTTCTTGTTGACTGCATGCCACAGCTGCCACCCTCTGAAGGACCCGGTAAACATCATTGGCACCAATAACGGCAACCGCTACTCCTAGAGGCTAGCACATAGCGGTTAGCACACATCGGCTAGCTAGCACATAGCGACTAGTGCATAGCGGCTAGCACATAGCAGCTAGCACATGGCGGCTAACACATAGTGGTTAGCGCACAGCAGCTAGCTCATAGCGGCAAGCACATAGCGGTTAGCGTACAGCGACTAGTGCATAGCGGCTAGCACGTAGTGGTTAGCGCACAGCAACTAGTGCATAGCGGCTAGTATATAGCGGTTAGCGCACAGCGACTAGTGCATAGCGGCTAGCGCTAAGCGGCTAGATCCACTCCAGGTGTCGCAAGAGGCAGGTTAGCTGCCTGAATATTTCTGTTGTTCTAAATCCTGGACTGCTGAGTGCTGCTACTGTGCCTATCTAGCGCTGTAACCTCTGAGGGGAAAAAGGGGTGACGTACAGTAAAAGATAAAATAAAAGGAATATATTTGAATACGTGTCAAAATGTAATGAATATCTAAAAAACTACTAATTGTCCTTTTGTTTTGTTTTTTACAGTAAGATCAAAGTAGTCATATGCATATATTGTAGAAGATTGGTCTAACAAGCTTGTACAATATATTCTATAATACATGCATGAATGTATGTATGAAAGTGGTAATAACTTCAATATTTTTTCATAGATGTTGTGGGTGTAAGAATATAGAATGTACACAGATATTGACTGGATAAGTCCTCGTATTTTTTTGGAGTTTGTATTACATGTTTTATATGTGATGGTTTTTTTTTGTCTTATGGTAGAAAGCTTGTGTGTTTTGGCAGGGTCTGGCTCAAAGTGCTCGATCATGTCCTGCTTGAGGTCGGACCCCATTACTGAAAATGGCTTGTTGTTCCTGGCGTGTAGAGAGGGAGGGAGGGAGAGAGAGAGAGAGAGAGAGAGTGAGAGGGAGAAAGCCAGAGAGTCGGAGAAGGAGAGAGAGCGAAAGAGAAAGCGAGAGAGAGAGAGAGGGAGGGAAAAAGCGAGAGAGAGCGAGACAGAGAGAGAGAGAGAGAGAGAGAGAGAGAGAAAGAGAGCACGAGAGAGAAAGAGAGAGAGAAGGGTGCTGGTGGCAAGTGGGCAGTGGGGGGGCAGAAGGCAAGGCAGTGGGCGGTGCCAAGGGTGTGACATCACACAGCAGGGGTCATGTGACCAAGTGCCCCACCCCACCAAAGGAAAAAAGGCAGCAATAATGTATTTCTTAGCAAAAAGACAAATCAATGCTGTCAGAAGTACACAATGTACTGATTAATCCCCCCCCCCCCAAAACTGAAGACTTTTCCTGTCCCAAGGACAACAGATGAATTTTAGCTTGATGCTCTGTGCTGTCCCCACCAAATTAGTAATAATAATAAAAAATATTAATCTAAATAATCTAAATGAGTTCAATTAATGCTCCTTTTCATTGGGAGGCTGCTGATGGGCTTTCAGCACAGATATGAGTATCTGGACTCACCAGATACTCAGCTCCAGATACTCAACTCCGGATACTCAACTCTAGATACTCAGCTCCAGATGCTCAACTCTAGATACTCAGATCCAGATACTCGACTCCGGGTCGTTAATGTAGAAAGTTCCACCTCCCTACTTGTCGGTGCTGAAGCAAGGTACTCTGGGAATTCATTAAGGGCCGTTTGGGGTCAGGTGTCATGGCGAAGGACAGTGTTGCCGTAGCGGAGGTTCTGCCAGAACCCGCTAGAGCAGCGAGGCCTGAAGGAGCTGAGTATCTGGTGAGTCTAGAGAATCTGTGGCTCTCTAGTGCTCTCTATGGCCGCCCCGCAGCGATGATTGCGCATTTTATTCCTCCCAGGATGCTTTTAGACCTGTCGCCTGCGGTAACTGCGCCGTATCCTGGCCCGCTGTGCCGTATCCAGGGCTGTGGCTGTTGCTAACGTGTTGTTAACCGTCTCAGTTCCTGTTCCCACTCCCCAAGCCCGTTTAATCACACAGCAGGGCTGCTCTCTGCCATAATACCAGTGGGTGCTTTGAGAACACTTATTATGTTCACCCATAAAAAAAGGCAGTAATGCTCTTTCAGAATTCCAAGTCAGCATTCTAGAACGCCACTGCTTTCAATCACCAGTGGCAGTAGTGATTGTGACATCAGCATTAGAATGTTCATTTGTGACCTCACACCTTAAAGGGTTGAGAGTGCTTATTACGTTCACCCATAGAAAGGCAGCAAGTATTTAGTTGTGTCCAACCAGTCGCCAACCCTGGGTTAACTACAGCCAGCCTGAGGCCTGCTTCAAAATGGGACCATCCTGCACGGCAAAGCAAGTTCACTCCTCTCTCTTTGCAGCAGGGAAAATTGTTCACGTGTGAAGTGTTCTGAAAGGGGAAAAGGTGTTTAGTGACACCCCGTTACAGTGGAGGGGAGGGGTTTAAACTGTTCAGAGAGGGTCGGATGGCCGTTGGAGATGGTTGCAAAGCCTGCTTTGAATAGTGGGAGGGGCTTTACTCCAGTGGAGGAGGGGCCAAACCTGACCATAGGTTGGCTAGCACTTGAGGAGCCTTAAAGCCACACCCCCCCCCCCTGTGAGTAGCAGTAGGGCTCTTATTACAGGGGGAGGAGCTTAGTAGCAGGAAGGGAGGGGCTAATCCCTTGACGTATGGACAACTTTGGCCAGCACGTACATTTAGGGAGTTCGGGGTAATTTGCATGTTTTATTAACCATCAGAAGATGAAGCACTTCTTTTAAAAAAAATAAAACATTTAAAAATAAATAATAATTTTACTGCCGAGGGTGAGCAAGGGAGCGGGTGGTACATTAACTTCCTGACTTTACTGCCAGATTATGTCTGTTATTGCTGATTCTAATGATGCAACCTTTGCTTTTCCTGGCCCATACAGGGGGGGGGGTGGGGGGGGGGTGGGGGTGGTGTTCAGCTGCTGCAGATAAGATCTGTAATGTGCAACAGCAGTGAATCACCTTCTGAAAGTACAATGGAAGTGAACTGGGTGCTGCCACCCCCGTTGGGGGCCAAGATGAGGGTGGGGGTGGGGGTGGGGGGGGGGATTTATAATCAATGCGGCATTTCATATTCAGCACAATTTCAGGGTCCAGCTTTCGGGCTGCGCTCCTGTGGAATGTTCGGGTTGCCTCCTTGAATTGCGCCCTCCCTCCATTTCCACCGATCCAATCCGTCAGCTTGTCCCGGGACGCGTTTGTAATACTCACAGGGAGAGAGAGACATGAGGAGTTTGCTGGTGCTGATTTTGGCTACTGGGATGGGATGGGGGGGGGGGGGGTGGGGTCACTTCTGCCTCGTTGAACTCTGGGAAGTGTTTTTTTGCGTTGCCGCGGGATCGTAGCTTGGCCTGTCGCGATTGGTACCCGCGCCAGTGAAAGGCTCCCTGTGGCGCTTCCCACACCTGAAGCCTGGCGTGTAAAACACCTTTTCAATTTTTTAAATTTAAAATTTGCCGCTCCATGCTGTTGTACCTCAACACAACTTTCCACAATGAAGTACTGGGCTGCATTATAAAGCTTACTGTTAAAAAAAAAAAACGATTTTACTGGGGTTGTCAAGTGGTGCGCCCTGCAAAAGCACTAGATTAACCGTCATATCTATGTTACAATGGCGTGTTATTTTATACAAAGTGGGTAAGCTATGGGTCGTCTTTCAGTGTAGTGACATGCACCAAGTTAGGGAATTAAGTCCTGACTTGTGATGGGTCTAGTTCTGGCCAGCGGCCTTGTGAGGTGGCATGTGATTGGCTGTAGTGTTTCCCAGGGAGGGAGGAGTTTAGACAGCAGTGTATTTCAATAGAAGCTGTGTCCGTTCCATTTCGGTTCAGCCTGTTCATGAAACAGTTTGGAAAATGGGCCAGGATAAAGCTCTGTGATGTTTTTTCCCAGTGAATTAATTTAAGTTAACTTTTGGAAAATGTTCAAATTGTTCTAGGACTTTTTTCAATTAATTCAATTAAGTTAAATAATTGGCACACAGCTCCGTGGCTGGACTACAGTATGACTGCGCAGCTCAGCCAGGGGACTGCAGAGTGACTGCGCAGCTCAGCTGGGGGACTGCAGAGTGACTGCACAGCTCAGCTGGGGGACTGCGGTATGACTGCGCAGCTCAGCTGGGGGACTGCAGATTGACTGTGCAGCTCAGCCAGGGGACTGCGGTATGTCTGCGCAGCTCAGCTGGGGGACTGCGGTATGACTGCGCAGCTCAGCTGGGGGGACTGCGGTATGACTGCGCAGCTCAGCTGGGGGACTACAGAGTGACTGTGCAGCTCAGCCAGGGGACTGCGGTATGACTGCGCAGATCAGCCGGTGTTGCTCTGAGGGATGGAAATGTCACGACTGCCTTGCACGTTCTCTTGCAAACTGACAGAGGATGTCGCTGCGATGCGGCTGGCCCGTGGGTCTGAATGGCCATTTCAAACGGAGACTTAAACAACAACATTTGTGGATAAAAGGCAGTTCAGGAAAACTGACAGCATGGTGAACTGTGACACAAAAACAGGAACCGCCATGTTGAATTCTCCAAAGATCCATGGCTTCACCCGACAGAAATGCAATATACTTTCGATGTGTTTACGTGAGCTGTATTACCGAGATGTTGCAAAGTAAGTACAGGATATGCATGGGCGAATATAGGAATTATTGCAACTTTCATATATTGCAGTAAATATACAGATTTATGTGTTTTAAGATGCATTGCTGTGAAATATATTTATCAATATATTTTCAAAAAGTCCTCACGTCCGCTGCATGTTGCATTTCTGTCCGGGCGGGATATCGAGGGAAAGAGAGAAAGGAATTCAGTGGTCTCAGAGGTCCTGGGGGGGGGGGGACTGTACGCTTGTCCTGGACACTCAAGCTCCTCCCCCCCCCCCCCCCCCCGCCGCCCCCCCCCCCCCAGATGAAGACTGGCCTCGGAAAAACATCCAAACCACGTCCGCAGCTAAAACCGTTTCAGACTTTCTCCTGTTATAACTTTTTAAAAATCCTTGTGTCCATTTTCTCAACACCCAGCCCCCCTGCCCCCCTGCCCCCCCGCCCCCCCGCCCCAACATCCCATAGTGGTTAAGCCATAAAAACTCAAAACAGGAACTAAAATCAAAAACTCTTTGTCCGTTTGCCCTGACGCTTGTTCTTCCTTTTTCTTTTTTTTCTTTTCTTTTTTTTTTTTTTACTGGTAACGTTGTCAGCAGGTTGCAGTAGTAATATCGTTATTCATATTTATATAATACATAAAGGTTGATAAGAATAAAAATGTTTGGTCCTTTGGTCCCTAAAGGGGTGTGTGTGAGAGAGAGAGAGAGAGAGAGAGAGAGAGAGAGAGAGAAAGAGAGGAGGGATTCAGTTTGTAGTGTTGCCGTGGAAACCTCCGTCTTGACCTCAGAAAGTGGAGGCTTTGCGCTTGCCGGAGGAGTGCGAGAGAGGGAGGAATCTCCAGTCTGTTGGCAGGACAGAAAAGCGTTCTCTCTTTTTTCCCCCCACCATAATTCCTCCTCCTTCAAGTTTTAACCCTCATTTTCCAGTTTGGTACAATGCCACAAGCGCCTCTTAGATATTTGTGTTGATATTTATATATGATTATTTCTCTAGTGTATACGTGTGTGAGTGTGTGTGTGTGTGCGTGTGTACATATATATATATATATTTATATATATAAATCTATTTGTTGCTGCTTCATTTTTTGTTGCTTTGTTAACAGTTCAAGTCTCGATGAGAAAAAAGCTGCATTGTTCAAAGTTTTCCCCTTTTTTCCCCCCAGATCTTTTTTGTTGTCATCATTCTTATTTTCCCATTGCGGTTGTGGGTGTTGCCAGTTCCAATCCCATCCAGTCTCCATAAAATAAAGCTGATATGTATTCAGAAATCCCTTTTACTGACGCAGTTGCTTCTTTTTTTGTTCAGTTTTTATATCCAACTTCTTTAAAGGAAAAAAAGGTTTTAACTCCTTACAGATATCTTTGTTTTCAGGCCCCAGACCTAAGGCAGAAAAAATGGAAGAGAATTAGACTTTTTTTTTTTTTTTTAAAGAATGTTTTAAAGACCTGTCAAAACACAGGTGTGCCGGGTGCCAGTTTCGTGGTAATGGTCCAGTCCGACTGCCTGTGCGCAAGTTTGTATTTTGACCCGAAATAAAATCCAGTCTGGTTAATAGTTTTCGGAATGCAGCATGGCATGTTCCATATGTGATGCATGTGATCAGGGTTAAGTGTGGTTCGGCACGGCGGACTGGTGGGCTGTGTTGGTTAGTGGCTCCCCCTGGTGGCTGGAGGCCTGACCTGTGCTGTCGCTGAGAGCTCTGCAGGGGCGTGTCCGGTTCCATCAGTAGGGGCGGCTGGCGTCCTTGGGCCGTTTTAACTGCACTTTCAAACGCTTCATCCCGATCTGGAAGCCGTTCATGGCCTGGATGGCAGCCTGGGCGCTGGACGGGGTTGTCAAAGCTCACAAAACCTGTGAGGAGGAGACATGAGACACTGTGACATCACAGAGGGACAGAACATGCATGCTGTGACATCACAGAGACAGAACATGCACACCGTGACATCAGAGGGGCAGAACAGGCACTATGACATCACAGAGGGACAGAACAGGCACACCGTGACATCACAGAGAGACCGAATATGCACACCGTGACATCAGAGGGGCAGAACAGGCACTATGACATCGCAGAGGCACAGAACAGACACTGTGACATCAGAGGGACAGAACACTCACTATGACATCACAGAGGCACAGAACAGACACTGCCAGTGGCCCTTTCCCCCCATTTCACAGAGGTTCTGCTGTTAGAATGGCACATGCTTTCTTTGTGCACAGCTGGGGGGGTTTGCATGATATGTTATGGACCTCCTGCTGCCTGAAATCCCTCCCTTCCCTGGGTGATGCTTTGGCCAATTATGCCAAACCTGGCCTTTCAGACAGTCATACATATACACACACACACACACACACACACACACACGTACTCCACACTCTCTCACATGCACACTCACACACTCACACACTCAAGCACACTCCCACACACTCTCTCTCTCACACACACACACACTCACACTCCCACACACACTCACACTCACAGACACACACGCAGAAATCGTGCCTAAACTAGAGACAGGCGATCCAGCGTCCCGGTCCGAGCCCCAGCCCAAATAAACAGGATGAATAAGTGAAGAGCCGGATATAAATAAATTAGGCCTCGGGGCCCAGAGTTATTTCTGCATGTGAATCCCGCTGAGATAGAAATCTCCCTTTCAAAGGAGCGGCTCGCTGCTTCTCTAACCCGGGGGGGGGGGTATCGCACGAGCCCCTGCGTCCCCCGCCCCCCACCCCGCGCAGGCTGAGCTCTGGAACACTCAGCTGCAGCGCTGCAGCGCATGCCCTTGGCGCATGCCATCGCATGCTCGCTGACCGTGTGAAATGCAGCGGACTGCACTTTAGCTGCAGAGGCCTGCAGGCCTTGGGCAACCCCCCCCATCCCTCCCCCCTCACCATCCCCCCCCCCCTTAGTTTCATTACATAATGACTCTCAAATCCAATACAGCATGCATGCAGACTTCACATTCAGCAGCCATGCCGTATAAAATACTGCTTTAATTTATGCTTTTCTCTGGGAGTTGGGAGCGTTTGACTCATTTTCTTGACTCAGTGAAAGCAGTGCTGTTAAATGCAGTGTTTGACTCACCAGAGTACTCTTCAACACACGGCTTCTCTCAGTGAACACTTTAAACTCAGTGAGGCACTGACACTCTGCTTGACTCTCCCCCGCAGAGTTAAAGACTCTGTGCGTGCGTTCGTTCGCTCGCTCGCTTCGTTCGTTCGTTTGTTTGTTCGTTCGTTCGTTCGCTCGCTCGCTCGCTCGTTCGTTCGTTCGTTCGTTCGTTCGTTCATTCGACTCACCAAAGCACTTGCTCTGGTTGGTGGCTCGGTCCATGAACACCTTGGAGGAGATGACTGTACCAAACGGCAGGAACATGTGCATGAGCTCGCTGTCCCCAAACTCCTGCGGCAGGTGGTAGATGAACAGGTTACAGCCCTCAGGCCCTGCAACACAGAGCACACACACGTATGTGCACGCACACACACACACACACACACGCACGCATGCGCACACACACACACAGGGACAGACAGGGGGCGCTGGTGTGGACAGTCTGATTTGATACCAGATCGCAGGGCACATCCACACCCTGTAGCACAGTGCATTGCCACCCCCCCTCCTCCCCAGTACATCCCCTCCTCTGTCATTGGCTCACTGCAGCCCAGCTGTCCTCAGTCAGCCAATCGGAGCCGGTCTCACCTTCCCTCTGCTGCGGTTGCTGGATGACCTGAGGCGGCTGTGCCATCGTCTGGCCAATAGGGGTCAGTGTGGTTGCTGGGTAAATAGCTGCAGAGAGAGAGAGGGAAGGGGGAGAGGGGGGAGACAGATCTTGTAACATTTAATGCGTTCTTGCATCAGAATCGATTAAGACTCTTTTTTTTTTTTTTTTTTTCTTTCCTCAGCCAAACTCCCGTTCGCTCAGCGACGCGACGCAGATTCAGAGTAATCATCGTACGCGGTTATTTATTTCGCCGTGGAGAATCGATCGGCGTGTCTCTCTGCGTTTGTGTTGTACGTGGGCTCCGGCCTGCTCGTGTGTGTGCCTCACCCCGTGCCTCCTGAAGGGGACGTTAGAGTCCGTTAAAAAAGGCGATCAGTGCCGCAGGACCTCTGGGCTTGTGCAAACGAACGAGGGCGGTGGTACCCCCCTCCCCCGAGTGGTACCCTGGTTACGGTTACACACTTTGTTTGCACGTCGCTCTGGATGAGAGCGTCTGCCGAATGCCTGTAATGTGATGTGATGTGATGTGATGGTACGACAGCATTCAAAGCAGAGCAGCAAGAGCAGGACGGGGGAGAACCCTGAGTCTGTGACCCTTGACCTTACGGAGCCTCCGTGACCTTTGCCCTGGCGTGACTCCGCGCTCTCGCTGTTATAACACGTGCCTGCGATTGAGTGCCCTCACACGAGACGAGACCCGCACACTCAGGTTTACAGTAGAGTCGCGCCTTGGAACCGGCGGGTGGGCGTGGGGTTCGAACCCGCGACCTCCCGGTGGGAGGCGCACAGCGTGGCGGCCAGTTTACCGGTGTACTGCTGGATGCCGGTGAAGGCCTGCTGGAGCGTGTCGGCCGCCGTGGGGCTCTGGGCGGAGTAGGGCGGCAGGCCGTTGGTGTAGACGGCCTCCACCGCCTGCGCCGGGTGGCCGTTGGGCTGGTGGGGGATGCCGGTGAAGCCGTTGACGATGGGCGCGACGATGCTGGGCACGGCGGACGTGGCGATGTTGGCGGGCGGAGAGGTGAGGCCTGGAGGGGGGTGCGGGGTGGGGTGGGGGGGGGGGGATAGAGAGTTTCAGCACGAGGCTGGACTGTTTACACCGGCGGAATTCACCGCTACACAAACCGTGCAGTTGCTTGAGGCCCCAGAGACTTGGAGGCCCCTTGCTGGCTGCAAGCAGTAGCCTCTATATTAACCTGGAATACTGGTAAATACATAGTATAAAAATAACTCTACAAATTTCACATTTGGTTAATATCGCACTGTAGCTCTTGTAAAACAAACAGCTTTGTCGGCACACTGTCAGATGGAGTTTTGGGCCCCTAAACTGAGCTTTGATTGGTCCCCTAAACTGAGCTTTGATTGAGTCCCCTAAACTGAGCTTTGATTGACACCAACATTGACAAATCCACCACTTCACAGTTTACACCAAGTTTCCACCTCCACTGATGTCCCATCTACAGCCTTTTTACCCAGAATGCACACTGCCCCTGTCTCCCTGTCTGCGAGCTGAATAACGGAGGGGGGGGGGAGGGGGGGGGAATGATGCAACCGGGCTGCAACCACGCCGCAGTCTCCCCGCATGGTGAACGTGCTCTGCCCCCCCCCTCCCTCGGGCGTTTTCGGCGGCGCACTGCCCCGCCCGCGGGACAGCAGGAGGCCCCGATGCCCCCCCCCCCGACACACAGAGAGGGGGTTACCTTCAAAAGCCGAACGTTATCTCAGCTCGACGAGCGTGCGGCTGCTCGGCGGTAAGCTGTGAGCGCTAAACGGGGGAGGCGGTCACGGGCGGGGTCTGGGCCGCTGCTGTCGTCAACCTTCGCATAGCAACCACAGAGCCGCTCCACCAATCACGGAGGAGTGCGTTGGTGACGACAGCTTGAGTAAAGCTGAGGTGATTGGTGGATTCCTTCTATCAGTACCACCACTTTATCAATATGCTCTGTGATTGGAGGAGCTCCTCCAGTTTCTTTCTCCCCAAATATATTTAATTCATTCAGTCAGTCAGTGCGTATGTGTGTGCGTGTGTGTGTGTGTGAGTGGGCGTGTGTGTGTGTGTGTGTGTGTGTGAGTGGGCGTGCGTGCGTGCGCGCGCGTGTGAGTGGGCGTGCATGCATGTGTGCATGTGTGCATGTGTGCATGTGTGTGTGTGTGTGTGTGTGTGCGTGCGCGTGTGTGTGAGTGGGCGTGTGGGTGTGTGTGTGTGTGTGTGGGTGTGTGTGAGAGGGCGTGTGTGTGTGTGTGTGTGTGTGTGTGCGCGCGTGCGTGCGTGCATGTGTGTGTGTGCGCGTGTGTGTGTGCGACTCACCGGAAACGGGGGTGGAGGGCAGGCCGTTGATGTTGAGCGCCCCCACCTGGTGAATCTGAGTGGCGGGGAAGGCCATGCTGGGCGTTAGGTATCCTCCGTGGGAGGCGGCCATGATGGCGGCCTGCTGCTGCATCAGCTGGGGGGAGAGACAGGGGGGGGGGGGGGGGGGGGTATTTCATTATTTAGTCCAATAACCACATCAGTTTCTTTTATTTTTGCTTGCCAAAAATTTTTTTTTGACAAAATACCCAGAGAGAGAGAGAGAGAGCGCATGCTGTAACTCCCAGGCGTACTCATGCAGTTATTATAACATATTCATACTTTTTACTACTCTATTCATTTGGAAAGTCTGTTTAGAATTTCTAGTTTTGTCAGGAGAGTGCACATACAGGAGGAATGTCATTGCTGCAAAAGGGACAGAAATTATGGCGAGAGCACCGTCGTATTCACACTGGCCCCTTCCCTTCGGGTTCAGCCGAGCTCATTAATAAGTAAATAAATAATCCGGGGCCTTCGGCCGCCGTACTGCTAACGACGTTAACAATGCTAACAATGCTAACGGCGCTAGCGACGCTAACGGCGCAGTCCCACGGCCTCGTTAGCATCGAGCGACCGGACGACAAAAAGGAAAAAGAGTAATTATTTACCCTGAAATAGCCCTCATAAGGGGTGCCCTGGTAACCGCCCCCCCCCCCCACCCCCCCTAGAACCGGAGGGGTGCTGGCACCTCATTTATTAGCCGGGGGCAGTGCCACCGGTGTGTGCTTAACTCCCGTTCTCATTTGCATAATTGTATCAACCTGACAAATGGGGGACCATCCATTTTACTCAGAGTGGACTAAACCCAGCGTTTAATGGGAGAGGGGGGGAGGGAGGGAGGAACGTACTAAGGGGAAAAAGGAGCAAGAATTAAACCGATGCATGCTGGGAAATGAAGGGCCGTGCCACACCCCATGCATCCAGCGCTGTGTGATTGGTTGGTGGGTGAGGGGCGTGGCCTATCGTTATGGAAACGGTGATGATGTCTACAGGCTCTGTTTAGGTGTTTGGACCTCTTGCTTATGACAGGGTTCAATTTTTTGGCTTTCATTTCTTAATTTTTTTTTTTTTTTTTTTTAAGTAACTATTCATTGCTGTCATGCAAATTCAAGACACCTGGTTAGAGTTCTTTGAGATTGTAGTTCCAGGTCAGTGTGTAGGTACCGTTCCTGGTCGGTTAAAGGTTATGGCTTGGGGTTAGGACGTAGAGTTGGGCTGAATTACGGTTCAGGTAAAGGGCTTGGGGTTGGGCTGAAGGCAGGGTTCAGTGTTGGGTCAAGGGCATCCCATCCAGTTTATGTGGTCATTTTTATTGTTCCAGTGAGCAAAATGGTTTCCTTGTCTGTGAATGCAGCCCTTGTCGTCACGTGAGTAGTGCAAGTGCACCGAACCTGTGTGTGTGTGTGTGAGTGTGTGAGAGAGAGTGTGTGTGTGTGTGTGTGTGTGGGGGTGTGTGAGAGAGAGAGTGTGTAAGTGTGTGAGTGTGTGTGTGCGTGGGAGGGAGGGAGGGAGGGAGGGTTAGGGGTGAGGACATGAGCAGGATTCACAGACCAGTGAAATGCATTAAAGGATGTGTGCACATGCAGTAATAACACTCATTTTCAAGCCACATTTTTGGTTATGTAATGAATGTTTTTGTGCCACTTTTGTGGTGGAGATATATTGGAAGCATGTAACACAAATGTAATAATGGCAGTAATGCAGAGCAGCATTTGATTACATGCAACAGCCGGGCAGGAGAAAAAAAATGTACGTATTCGCTAGTATCTCTGTGATGCTACAAAAAAAAATCTACAATTCAGGCTGAGGTTCTGGTACCATGATGTCAGGATGCAGTTCCCCCATTGTCCAACAGAGGGCGTTTCAGTCCGCCGGTCGTCCATCTGAACACACCCACTCGGGTGTAGACTGTATTAACGCCGCGTTAAAAACACGGCAGCCATTTGTCTCTCTCGTTTTCGTTTGATGCGCCCTCGTTTGGACACGTGATCACTGACGCCCAAGGTCTTCCTTCGGCGTTTAGTCCCAAAATCGGGAGATACTGTAGCAATCTGTAGCTGTACTCAACGCCTATGACATCGTTTAAAATAAACAAAATGGATGCAGACAAAGTGAATTTTCTGATTGAAAATATAAATCGTCTGCATTTGTTTGTACTCGGGTGTTTTTTTTTTTTTTGTACTTTTTTTGCTGCTCGTTATAACATTACATGATGTTATTCGTTTGCTTTGATGCCCTTATTTAGAGATACTGCACATTTTACCCACAATTCTACATCTACAGGCCAGGTACTAAGTGAAGTGTTTGAAGTTAGTACCTTATTTTAGAGTACAGTGGCAGCACCCCCAGGACGGTTCCTGAATCACTCCTCTACACGGCCCATCTCCCTGCCTCCTGCCGTCCTTATTTGCGCGATTCCTCACAACAAGCTACTGTTAAACATGATTTTCATTGCAGTGAAAATCGCAGTTTAAATAAGGTTACATCTGACTGCTCCTAAGTGCTATTACCTGGGATGATGTTCTCCCCCCCCTTACCTCACCCCTTTCATGTCGTCTCCACGGTAACTACGGCATTGTGCAAGGTGAAATGGGCGCTTCGTGATTACTCCTTTTGTCGAGGACGAGGTCTTCCTACATCACGCCCTGCCTGTGCTGTGCATTCCCTGAAAAGTTGCGTTCCCGCTACTGTTGAATCGAAGGCCCTAATCTTTAGAACTCTTCAGTGGTGACCATAGTCACAGTCTCCATGGTGATAATTTCCTGGGAGACGACTGCGGCGGCGGCAGCCGTAGCAGTGGTCAGTCGGAGACTCGGATGCATCGACTGACTATGAAGTCGACTGAACCAACATTCTGACTATTAACGCGTACCGGATTTGAGTCAAAAGGGGGTGGCTCTAGTTCGACAATAACGGTCATGGTTTTTTTTTTTTTTAAAAGAAAATAATCATTTAAAAATCTGGGTCTGACACTCAGGATGCTGTCCTTGTCAAAATGGGCGTTCTCGTCCTGCCACTTGTCGTCAGCGTGTCCTTCTCCTCTCTCGTTCGTGATCAGAGCCCTCCTATCTGGTTCGACTAAAATCCAATTTACTGCATGTCAGCTCAACCGTATAATCCTATCCAATACCGTATCTCTGAAGCGGCGCTTTAGATTCCCTTCTTACTGGCCCTGTACTCCGTAAAAAAAAAAACACGCTACGTGCACGGTCATACGTCATATAATAATAACACGTGGTCCCGTGTGACATTTCACCCATTCCTGACAATGTTATCGCTAGTAATAAATCAATAAATATATATTCAATAGAAAGCTCGTGGTTTATGCGTTCTAGTACATCAGAGCATCGCTGGGACATGTGGCTCCGAGTAGAGTTAGAGGTGCCTTTATGAATGGTGTTGACATTCATTGCACATTGGCTGTTTTGCGGGACTACTGCGTACCGAAGCCTGATATTATAAAATAAACGGTGTACAATTCCCTGCGCTGGAGTGTTCTCAGATGTACGTTTACTCTTGGCTACTTAGAGAAACCTTTGCTGAGGAAGTAGGTCTTTAGGATACTAAGGGATATTAAAAGGTATTTAATTGTAGCACCGTCGCATATTTTTGAGATTTAGAAGAGACCGCGAGGTGGAGAGAATCGCGAGGGCCAGGCAGTGTTTAAGCATTTCTTTACGCGGTTAGCATCGAGCCCGTAGCGCTATGCGATAGCGGCGTCTTTCCCTTGTCAAATGCAGCTCGTGTAGCCAAATTTGGCTCGGCGCAAGGTCACTGACGTTGGGATTCCCGTGGGCTCGCCGTCTGTTCGGCTCCGGCCGGACGACGTCACACGGGGATTTCCAGCCTCGCGCAATTAAATCTGGATTTTAAACCGCCACAACGAGCGCGGTTCGGACTCCAGAGCCTACATAATAAGACACAATCAGTTAAAAAAAAAAAAAACGGTCGCTTGCTATGAGCTGACTTGTGTAAAATAAGCATTTTAATCATAATTGTTGTTTTAAAATATATCCCTCAGTAACCTTCCCTCAGATTAGTGATAGTTTTGTAAGAAACATGTTTTCGCTTGTGTTCAGAAGAAAATTACTCTCGTTTTTGCTGGGTGACACATTTCACTGGGAACTCTAAAGGGTTTACCCGACTAATGAGTTACACCCAGCTCTGGTTGTCAGTCAACTGTTTAGCTGTGAGAAAACCAAGCCTTTTAATTGGTTCAGAGGATTCCGTGATTGGCAGCACACAGTAGCTCCCCCAATGACAGTACGGGCACGAGGAGATCTCGGCTGTCTCATCACAAGTGGATCTTCTGGGAGATCCCTCCCGTTCACCGGCCAGGAATGCACTGAGAATATCCGAGAGCTGATTGGGTAGGCAGGGACAAGGCTCCGCCTCTTCCTGGACCATCATTCCTCCATTTCTTCTTCTTCTGCAAATCCCAGCATGCCTTGCAAACGCGCGGGTCGCGCTCGGTGTGTTGGCGGGCATCGGCTAGCCTGTGTCGGTGGGCACTGTGGGCTCTCCCGCGGTTGCTGGTCATTGATTGAGTGATGATGAAACGTTCCGCACAGGAACGATGTGCGCCAAAAGAGAGCGGGAGAGAAGGAGAGCAGGTATAGATTTTGATATAGATTACCGATATAGATTTTTTTGATAGATTTTTCATATACCGATATAGATTTTGCTGGGTTGGTGCCCTCGATGTCTCCCGGTGACACATCGGCAGCCGCAACCGATTTTTGCGGACGTTTCCCGGCCGTCTTTTTAACGTTCGATCTCAAAATCACCTGTGGCTGGCCTTTAAGCGTCCGTCCAAACAAAACGTCCCACTCCCCACAGATGAAGATGACCTCTCGGTTGTGATCGCAGCTGGCCGCGCAGGCTGAGCGTGGCGCTCGCTCGTGAGTATTCACGAAACGAGTCTGGTAATTACACTAATGAATAATTCACCCGCTTCCAGAAGGGAAACGCCGACGACAAGGACAGTGTGCAGCGCAGTGCAGCCCGCTGCGGTACGCGGTCGAGCTGCGTGCGCGTACTACCGCTACGGTTTTTTTGCCCTCTTTCACTGTGCGTTGGAACGGGCTATAAACAGGCCGTGTGATTTCCCGTGTGATTTCCCGTGTGATTTCCCAGGAGTTTGCATGGCACAGGCCCGCGCCGCAGCAACAGGACCCCCTTAGCCCAAATGAGACAGAACCCCCCACCCCCCCCAGGCACACACTTCCTCCCACACACACACGCATACCCCCCACACACACGCATCCTGCACACACACACACACACACACACCGTCCTGCTCACACACCATCTCCCCTGCACACACCCCCATCTTGTACACGCGCACTCACACGCCCCCTATGGGGAGGGGCTCCTTGTAGGTGGGTTGGGGGGGTAGGAGAGGGCAGGAGGTGGGTTGGGGGGGGTAGGAGGGTAGGAGAGGGCAGGAGGTGGGTTGAGGGTAGGAGGGTAGGAGGTGGGTTTGGGGTGGGAGGGTAGGAGAGGGCAGGAGGTGGGTTGGGGTGGGAGGGTAGGAGAGGGCAGGAGGTGGGTTGGGGGTGGGAGGGTAGGAGAGGGCAGGAGGTGGGGTTGAGAGGGTAGGAGAGGGCAGGAGGTGGGTTGGGGGGGGGGGGTAGGAGAGGGCAGGAGGTGGGTTGGGGGTGGGGGGGTAGGAGAGGGCAGGAGGTGGGTTGGGGGGGGGGTAGGAGGGCGGGAGGTGGGTTGTGGGGGGGGGAGGAGGGCGGGAGCTCACCGCGTGTGCGTAGGTGCTGTAGGAGCTGAAGGGGAGGGCGACGGTGGGGTTGAAGATGCCGAACTGGCCCACCATCTGCTGCATGCGCCGGATGGTGCGCTCCTTGTCGGTGTCGGCGAACTTCACCACCAGGCTGGAGGAGGCGCCCTGGGGGGGGAGAGAACGGGAGCCGGGCTGAGGAGAGAGGTGCAGCAGGCTTAACCCAAAATGACCCAAAATACCGTATGCACGCATGCACACACACATACGCACGCACACACGCACGCACTCTCACGCACACACACACACACACACACACACACGCACGCATGTACACACACACGCACACACACGTGCACACACACACACACACACACATACGCATGCACGCACACACACCATACACACACGCACGCACGAACGCACATATACATACGGACACACACACACATACATACATATGCACGCACACATGCACGCACGAACGCACACACATATACATACGCACGCACGGATGCACACACACACATGCACGCACGCGCACACACACACACACACACACATGCATGCTCACACACACACACACACACACAGACATACACACATTCGCATGGATGCACACACACAGATAGACACATAAAGACAGGCTAGAGAGAGTGAGAGTTTGAGAGAGGGATGTTTTTTCCCCTATGTCTGTGTGTGTGAGATTGCTGAATGTTGATTGGACACGTGTGTGCCATGCCTGTAAGTTCTCGATCATGTGACCTTTGAACAGTTGATACTCCGCAGGCAGAGTGTGTGTTTATATCGCACCTGGATCACACACCTGGCTGATCTCTGTCAGGCACCTGAGTCTCTATGTCTGGAACACACAAGGCTAAAAGTGTCGTGGAAACGACTTCTAGCCACGAAGCGGAAAAGGGAAGTAGACCATTAATCTCTCGGTTTTTAAACGACTTTTCCAGAGCAGAAATATTACAGTGAGGTTAGCAAAGCTTTATCTCGGGTGATGTTTTTATTTTTTTTTTTTTATTCCTGCCAGGTTCCTCCTCTGGCACCCAATTTGGCCTTTCGGTATTTCAGCCGCCATTGTGTGCCTCTGTCTTTACGCAGCGGCCATTGTGTGCCTGGCTTTGCCTTTACGCAGCAGCCATTGTGTGCCTTTGTCTTTACGCAGCGGCCATTGTGTGCCTGGCTGTGCCTTTACTCAGCAGCCATTGTGTTTCTTTGCTGTCGCTCAGCAGCCATTGTGTGCCTGGCTTTGCCTTTACTCAGCAGCCATTGTGTTTCTTTGCTGTCACTCAGCGGCCATTGTGTGCCTGGCTGTGCCTTTCCTCTGTCCGGAATGCCAAAGGGCAGTAAACGGCAAGAATTCTTCAGCCTGCGTGAGAACGTGGACCACCAGTGGTTGCGTTCTGACCTTGGTCAAGGTGCCTACAGTAGCCGGGGGGGGGGGGGGGGGGGGGACCTTTGTGTGCCCCCCACCCTGCTCATCCCTGTCCGTCTAAATCCCTCATATCTCTCTCTTTCCCTCCACAGCTCAATAATGAAACCCATATCTGATAGGACCCGCTGACCACTTGCATCCTTAAGTATGTTCTCTGAAGATTTAGCCCAACACCTGACCTTTCCTGTGTTCACCCCCCCCCCTCCACACACACTACCCCGCCTGAAGCGGGCCATCGATTGAGATCCCTGTGGCCTGTCAGTGGGGACAGGTCCTGAGCGATAACACACTCTGCTCTGAAAGGCCTGTCAGATTGTTACAGATAGCCGCGGATGGCCGGACACCGTGAGATGTACCCAGTGTCTGTGGCTCTCAGTGTCTGTGGCTCCGAGTTGCTCTGTGTCTGTGCATCTGTCAGTGTCTGTGGCTCCGAGTTGCTCTGTGTCTGTGCCTCTGTCAGTGTCTGTGGCTCCGAGTTGCTCTGTGTCTGTGCCTCTGTCAGTGTCTATGGCTCCGAGTTGCTCTGTGTCTGTGCCTCTGTCAGTGTCTGTGGCTCTCTGTGTCTGTGTTTCTCGATGTCTGTGGCTCTGTCACTGTCTGTGGCTCTGTTTCTCGTGTGTGTGTGTTTCTGTCAATGTCTGCTCTGTGTTTCTCTGTGTCTGTGGCTCTGTGTTTCTCTGTGTCTGTGCCTCTGTGTTTCTCTGTGTTTCTTTGTGTCTGTGGCTCTGTCAGTGTGTGTTTTTGTATTTCCATATTGAGAATGTCCAGTCATATTTGTAGGCCCCTCACCGCAAAGACCATCTGCCAATCAGGACGAGTGACTTGAGCCTTCAGGCCACTCTGAAGTGCACACAGTCTATTCCGTCTTTAAACAAGAAAAAGAAAACTTAACTTTTTAAAATTACATTTGGGTATAACTTTTGTGTGAAGCCCGGGACGTAAATCTGATTGAGTTCACAATGAACTGTGCTCGTGCTGAATTTAAATAAAATAGCTATCAAAAGACAGTGCTTTCGGGATAACGAGGCGCTCCTTAAGTTCTTCCGCTCCCGGTCCTCAGAGCTCCTCCGGGGCGCCGGAACGCCCTAACGCATAATCCCACCGTATTAAAACCGTTTGCGAGGCTGAGATCTTCCCGCAATTTAAAAAAAAGAAAAAAAGAAATACAATTACTTTCACTCTTGTGAAAACTGGGTTTGAGCATGCAAATTGTGCTCATTTTATTAGCTTTTGATTGGCCGTTAATTATGTTTTTTTTTTTTTTTTTTTTTTTAAATGCGCTACGGTCTGCTTGGTTGGTTCCCGCGCTCAGTTCCCATGGGCGCGCGCACGGGACTTTCCCTGCGCGGCGGCTCCCGGAGCTCGTCGTCTCCGGTCGATCTTCAAAGGCTGTCAGAACGAATCAGCGCTTCCCTGCAGTGTGCGCGCGCCGATCGGTTTGGGCTGTGCTGTGAACTGCGGGCCGTTAAAAGGAGGAGTTATTTTAGGACTCGCGGTTATAAAGCGCTGTACGGTGTGTTTTATACGCGGGTGTTTTATTTGTATATAAATCACCTCTGTGGTCTTCGCACCGTATTCTCCATGGTGCACTTGAATTTAGAAATGCTGCATAACTCACCTGTGTGATAAAAAAGATACCTGTGTGATAACATAAAAACGTATATTAGAAAATCAATACAACTATCACTGCCAGTACTGGCTACCACTGTTGCTACTACTTAATCTAATACGGCTTCTACTAGTATACCGCAGTGCTGCTACGGTACTCCTACAGCGGTTGTTGTTGTTTTTATTTATGTAAGTCATAATTGTTAGTCAAATGTATGATGACATTGTCTAATAATGGACAGAAAAAACGAAACGCTTAATGGTGGAACTGCAAAAGCAGCGCGGCTTACAACCCCTGTGATGCGGTGATGCTCAGCGAGGCTCGTGCAGCGCAGTCCAGTCATTTTTGACATCGCCTATCTGCGCGTGAGTGCTACAGTCACGTAGCGCAAAGCGTACCGGCACCCTCTTGGCGCTCGTGTTCGGGCAGATGTTGCGTGGCGACTCTTAAGATAATTCTTTCTGTCTTGTTAATGGTACCGGCGGCCCATCCTCATCGCCCCGTGTCTCGTTTAAATAAAAAAAAGTTAATATTCATTCGCATCATATTGTTGCTGTTGTACAAAGTAATGAAACACGTTGCCGCGAGGCAGCAAAGGAATGCTTGAATGAAATAAGGGTCTTAATAAGCGCCGCTTCCTGTGCGGAATAACCGATGAATTCATTAGAGAAAGTCTGTTTATCATGGAAATTACCGGGGATCTGACTGCTCTCGGGCAAAATAAGGCGAGGGTTCGCTGGGAAAGCGCACAAACAAGGGACGGTGGCCCCAAATTGAAATAGAAATGATTATCGCGTGCATGGAATTACATCGCGTGAAATAATACGGTGCCGGCAACCGTGGACGTCAGATTACATTCATTTTATTGGCATAAAAATGCTAAACAAATGAACTTTGAAGCGCGCACGTGCGAAGCGAAAACGACGGCTTAATTCCTGACTGGAATAATGCAATCTGTTGTGGATCTCAATGACCAAAATAAGAATAATGATACAAAGAAATATTTCGACAGTTTGGACGTTGTGTGTGTGTGTGTGTACATGTGTGTACATGTGTGTGCTGTTTGTGTATGTGCAGTAGTGTGCAGTTAAAATGACAAAGTCCTCTGCACATCGCTGAAATGAAAGAAAAAAAGTGGCCCTTTGTTGCATATTTAACTGTGGTCTCAGATATTGAGCATGTGTGCATGCATGCATGTGTGATTGTTACTGTGTGTGTGGGAAACGGTGTACTCTAGAATGTATGTGTGTGAGAGATGAGAGAGAGGGAGAGAGAGAGAGAGAGAGAGGGGAGAGGAGGGAGGAGAGAGAGAGAGAGAGAGAGCGAGAGAGAGAGAGGAGAGAGAGAGAGAGGAGAGAGAGAGAGAGAGAGAGAGAGAGAGAGAGAGAGAGACAGAGAGACAGAGAGACAGAGAGAGAGAGAGAGAGAGAGCTGTAGTGTTTTGGTGAGGAGCTGTACTCACTGGCATGGTCTGGCTGCCATGGAGGGTGCTGATTGCAGACTGGGCTTCACCGTGCGTGGAGAACTTTACAAAGGCACAGCCTGGAAGAGACGCATGCACACACACACATACGCCCACGCATACACACACACACACACACACGTGCATACACGCACACGCACACACGCACGCGCGCACACACACACACACACACACACGCATGCACGCACGTACACACAGGCATACATGCATGCACACACACACACACACACACACGCATGCACGCACGCACACACACACACACGCTGCTTTATTAAACAGTTAAAAGCTGGACATTCTACTGTACATCCTTCATTCTACAGTCACACACATTCTAAATTCTGTGTTCCACGTTCTACAGTCATAGACATTCTACATTCTAGTAATTGACATTTTACATCCTACTTTGTACAGACATACACATTCTACATCCGACTTTGTACAGACATAGATGTTCTACATCCTACGATCATATTCATAAAGGCCGGCTATGCAAGACATGAAACTAAGCACCCTTGCTGTGCGGTTCGGTTCTGTTCTGTTCTGTGTATCATGTGATATTGGCGTCCTGCGTACAGCTGTCTTAGAGGATCCAATTAAACAGGGACTGGAGCCTTTTCACAGCCAATGATGTGGGTGGAGCCTTGGGTCTTCCCCCTAGGGCATAGCTCACCGTACCTTAACGATTTCATACGCATCGAGTTCATGTCAAATAAATGCATGTGAAACATATCAATGTAAAAATGTCACTTTTTACAGTTTATTTATTTATTTATTTATTTTTGAAGCACTTAGACATTGACCCCAGGGAAAGGGATTGTTGTTTGGACGCGCTGCAGTGTGCCAGGCACTCGCACATCAAAACCGATGGGCCTCTCGGGGCAGATTAATATGAGCTTTTGGACGTCCGGCCAGATGCGATGTTTGAGCGGGACTGTCCCGCAGGCCGGCCCAAGGTGCTCTTCAGTCAGCGCGACGGGACAGTGTGACAGACAGAACGAGCGTGTGTGTCCCCCCCCCGACCCCTCCCGGAGCAGATCTGGGGTTGTTTTTTCTGCCGTAGCTCTGGCTGAAGCCCAGGAGCGCTCACAGCGCACTCCTGAGGGGTGGGGCTGCAGCCCTGAGGGGCGGGGCTGCAGTCCTGAGGGGCGGGGCTACAGTCCTGAGGGGCGGGGCTGCGGTCCTGAGGGGCGGGGCTGCAGTCCTGAGGGGGGGCTGCGGTCCTGGGGGGCGGGGCTGCAGTCCTGGGGGGCGGGGCTGCGGTCCTGAGGGGCGGGGCTGCGGTCCTGAGGGGCGGGGCTGCGGTCCTGAGGGGCGGGGCTGCGGTCCTGAGGGGCGGGGCTGTCGGCTCAACTTTATTCATTTTTACGGCGGCTTTCGTACGTGTCCCACGCAAAGTGCCGCACCGAAACAGAGCCATAAAATGTAAATGAAACGCGACGGCGACACATAAACCCTCATAAAGGACTGAGAGCCGCCCGTAAAGAGGGTAAAACAAATAAATCAAATAAAAACAGAACGGCAATAAAAAATAGGATTATTAAATAAATAAATGCTGAACCGCCCAGAAGACACGTTAGGACACAGAGGAACATTGTGCTGTACCGAAAAGTAAAACCAACCTTTGCTGTTTCCGTCCGGACCTCTTAGTACGGTGCACTCCTCGATGACTCCGTAGGGCTCAAAGAGGCGGTACACGTCCTCCTCTGTCTGCTGCTTGTTCAGCATCCCCACAAACAGCTTCCTGTCTTCTGGAACGAAACGAAAAACAGATGGGGGCATTAAATGGCTGTTCAATTCCACCCCCCCCCCCACCCCCACCCCCCAATTCCACTCGTTGTAGTTGCTCTTTATTTATTTATTTATTTATTTATTTAGCTGGAGTTCTGTTCTGGGCCTGGGCCTGGTGCGGCTGTTGGCCTGAATGTGTTTTTTATACGGTGTGTGTTTTTTATATGGTGTGTGTTTTTTATATGGTGTGTTTTTTTTGTGATCTTGCTGTTGAGTCGCGACACGTGCCCCTGTAACCGGGGCGATGGGCAGGCGCTGCCGCTGGTTTTAATTTGGGGGGATAATTGGGTTTGTAGGCCCACCTGTTTCTGGCGCACTGAGAGGGGAGCATAACGCTCACCCCTACACCTAACGGTCTGAGCTGAAGAGCTTTCTCTCTCTCTCTCTCTCTCTCCCCCTCTCTCCCTCCCTAGGTCTCTGTCTCACTCTCTCTCGCTCTCACGCTCTGTCTCCCTCCTGCACTCTCTCTCTCGCCCACTCATTCTCTCTGGCTCTTGCTCT
Organism: Anguilla japonica; assembly: GCA_025169545.1. Classification (NCBI taxonomy): domain Eukaryota; kingdom Metazoa; phylum Chordata; class Actinopteri; order Anguilliformes; family Anguillidae; genus Anguilla; species Anguilla japonica. The sequence continues at coordinate 5,528,348 of CM045888.1, read as the reverse complement.
CACTCTCTCTGGAGCTCTCTGTTACTCACTTGCTCTCCTGCTCCCTCTCCTCTCTCTCTCTCTCGTGCTCCCTCTCTCTCTCTCTCTCTCTCTCTCTCTCTCTCTCCTGCTCCCTCTCTCTCTCTCTCTCCTGCTCCCTCTCTCCCTCTCTCTCTCTCTCGTGATCTCTCTCTCTGATATGAAACTGGCTTTAGGCAGTCACGTTAAGCCACAACTGCTGACATACAACATTAATGAATATGGCCTACTGAATTCTGAATCTCTTCTTTTAATTTTTTTTTTTTTAAACACAAACCCGGCTTCATTGCTGCTGATCCGGTGTTTTTTCTGCTCGCACAAAGCAATCAAACGCCTCCGCGTGCCTTTGCCGAGCCAGCGAGTTGCTCTTGTTATAGGATCGTTTTCTGTGAAACGGCACGTGTGCGCAGTCCTCGTGAAACGTGTGGACTAAACTTGGCTGCTTTCATGCTGTTTGTGCACTTTTGTGAGTTTTTACAAGACGGAGGATCACAAGGATAGAATGTAACGGCATGTGAGGATGATGATGATGATGGGTACAGGCCATTCAGGCAGAATTATAGGCGCTACTATACAGACTGGAGTATCCAGCGCTGCGTCTGGCCTGGACTTCAACGCTCTACATGGGCTTCTGTCTTTGCTACATGACCTGTGTGTGTGTGTGTGTGTGTGTGTGTCTCTCTCTCTCTCTTTCTGTGTGTGTGTGTGTGTGTGTGTGTGTGTCTCTCTCTCTCTTTCTGTAATGCAGGTACAGGCAGAACAAAAACCTTATGCACAAAAAAGCAACATACCAGCAGAAAATAACAATCCTTGGAACCTTTGCAAGGATTTATAAAAATAAAAAAAAGGAAAAGAATGTGTGTGTGTATGTGTGTGTGTGTGTGTGTGTCAGGGTGAGGGTTGGGGGGGTTGGTGGGTTATAGGGGGGGTTAAAGGGGTTGTTGGGGGGGGGGGGGTTTGTTGGTGGGTTATGGGGGGGTTAAAGGGGTTGTTGGGGGGGGGGGTTTGTGGTGGGGGGGGGGTTAAAGGGGTTGTTTGGGGGGGGGGGTTTGGGGGGGGGTTTGGGGGGGTTGGTTTATGGGGGGGTTTAAAGGGGTTGTTGGGGGGGGGGGGGTTGGGGGTTATGGGGGGGTTAAAGGGGTTGTTGGGGGGGGGGGGGTTTGGTGGGTTATGGGGGGGTTAAAGGGGTTGTTGGGGGGGGGGGGGGGTCCTGCGTGAGACTCAGATCTGCAGCCGGAGTGGTGCAGATGATCACAGAGCAAACAGCCCGAGAGAATCCGGCGCTTCTGTCACGAGGAGAAACGGAGAGCCCGGTCTTATCTCCTCATGTTAACAAGCATGTATGATGAGAGGGGGGAGGAGGGCAGGGGGGGAGAGTGGGAGGGAGGGAGGGAGAGAGAGAGGGCAGGGGGGAGAGAGGGAGGGGAGCAGAGGGAGGGAGGGAGGGAGAGAGAGGTGGAGTTGGATGTGGGTGCAGGCGGGGGGGTGGGGGGGGCTGTATCAGGCAGCTTGCTGTGACAACCACTTAGCCGGCATGCTGCCAGTCACCCCGCTCTCACACCCCCACCCCCCCGCCCCCCCCCCCCCACCACCCAATCACGCTTCAGCTGTCATATGCAGAAATGGATCACAGGACCACAGCGTCTGGGGGTCCTGTAAATTCCAGTTGAGTTCTGCCAATTCAGGGAATACCATTCCAATTCATTTCGTGATGGAAAAACAAAAACGACCATGATGTTCCTTGAGGATCTATTTTTAATTTTTTTGTCTTGTGAATTTTGATTCCTCAGTTAATTTCCTGAATGTTCTTAACTGAACATTCTAATGCTGATGTCACAATCGCTACTGGTGAACCGAAGCAATGCAGTTCTAGAACACTAGCTTCAAAGGGTTAATGTTTGGCCCACAAACCCTACAGTTCTGCCCCTCAGAACCCTCTCTCATCACTGTGGCAACAGACAACCCCCCCCCTCGTGCGGTTACCTGGGCTGAATTCACGAAAAGAAGCAAACGGGGAGCGAGCGTGTTGCGTACCGGTACCGCTTGTAGGTGCGTGTGCACACATCTACATTCCAGCATGACGATGGGGGAGGTGAGGGGGTCACATCTACATCCCAGCATGATGATGGGGGAGGTGAGGGGGGGTGGGAGGGGGTCACATCTACATTCCAGCATGATGATGGGGGAGGTGAGGGGGTCACATCTACATCCCAGCATGATGATGGGGGAGGTGAGGGGGGGTGTGAGGGGGTCACATCTACATTCCAGCATGATGATGGGGGAGGTGAGAGGGGGGTGAGAGGGGGGTTAGAGTGGGGGGGGGGGGCATTGATATACGGCTGCGTGCCTTTCATTGGCTCCGCTGTATTACTCTGCCACTCATAAATCCTGAGAGTGCTGCAGCGTGTGTGTGTGTGTGTGTGTGTGTGTGCGTGCGTACGTGTTGCTCGCGCCCGATAGGCCAGCGGCCCTGCTGCCGCACTGCTATTTATACCGCCTTCACATTACATACAGGAGTGTGTGCGCGTGTGTGTGTGTGTGTGTGTGCATGCGAGAGTGAGTGAGCGAGTGAGCATACGTGTGCCTGACTTGTACTTTAATTCTGTGCGGTGTGTGGAATCCTGAACCAGTGAAGTTCGCCAGTAATTTTCTCTTCCATGGTGGGTCACAGATGTAGAGTACAGGCAGACTGTCTCACCATCTGTATCTTTAACCCCTCCCCCTGTCCCCCTGCTGTCTGCTGTCTCCGCCCACTTTTACATAATTTCCCCTGACCTTCCTGCCTTGACTCTTGACTCCGCCCCACTCTCTTAAACTCTGCCTCCTCTCATGATTTGGTGGGCTAATGGTTGTTACCCCTTCAGGCTGCGGTTGGCCTCTTCCCACTTGCAATAATTATCTGTCTTTTCTGATGAAGAAAGCTGAGTGTAGCCTGGGGGGGGTAAGGTTTAGGGTTTGGGCGGGGGTAAGGTTTAGGGTTTGGGGGGGGCGAGGTATGACATAAGAGGAAGGGTGAGAAAGCAAGTGATGGAGAGAGAGAGAGAGAGGGATGGAGAGAGGGATGCCAGGCATATTGTACGGAGAGAGACTGAGGTGAGTGTAAGGTAGAAATCGAGCGATTTATGTCAGAGAGTGATTGAAGTGAGAGGGAAAGAGAGAGAGAGGTGAGAGAGAATGGAGTGAGAGAGAGAGAAAGAGAGATCGATGTGAGAAAATAGGATGAGAGAGATACTGAGGTGAGAAAGAGATTGAGGTGAGACAACTGGGTGAGAGAGAATGGGATGAGAGAGAGAAAAGGGTGAGAGAATGGGAAGAGAGAGAGAGAGAAAGAGAACAGCAGAGAACAGGGTGAGAGAGAATGGGATGAGAGAGAAAGAGAGAGAGAGAAAGAGAACAGGGTGAGAGAGAATGGGATGAGAGAGAAAGAGAGAGAGAGAAAGAGAACAGGGTGAGAGAGAATGGGATGAGAGAGAGAAAAGGGTGAGAGAATGGGATGAGAGAGAAAGAGAGAGAGAGAAAGAGAACAGGGTGAGAGAGAATGGGATGAGAGAGAGAGAGAGAACAGAGAGAGGTGTAGCTGGTGAAAGTGAGAAGCTGAGTGAATAATCAGCCTCGTGCAGATCAGAAGCTGAGGCCTCTCAGGTCTCAGACAGTTAGTGGGGGGAACCCCTCCCACAGGCGTATTTTCGGGGGTGAGAAGCCAAGCCCCGGTCTACACCGTCCTCCAGGTGATCAGTTTTCTGCGGGAAATCGATGAAGGCGCCGTGCCCCCCCCCCCCCCCCCGCCCCCCAACACCAGGGCCAATCAGAGCATCCGCTCCTCTTAAGCAGTTATGGCTCCCCATTCTCCCATAGCCGCGGCGAGGGAGCGGGGTGATGGACAGCTCCGCCGGCCAATCGGGGCTCCCCCGAGAGCATTTGGGACCTCCCACCTGCGCTATAAATAAAGCCCCCCCCCCCCCCCCCGCGCTTGCTGGTTCGGGGGCCTGTGAGCTGTCGGCCAGGTTATTTTCCGCGGTTACCGGTCGCCATGGGGATCAGCGCGAGCGATTGGGGAGCTCTACGCTCCTGCAGATCAACACTCAACACTGCTTATTAACTTCAGAACACTAACAGACAAGTAGAACATTCCCTCTCTCTCTCTCTCTCTCTCTCTCCCTCTCTCTCTCCCTCTGTCTCTCTCTCTCTCCCTCTCTCTCTCTACTTTCTCCCTCTCCCCCTCTCTTTTCTTTTCCTCCTGCTTTCTTTCCGCCCTGCACCCCCTTTCTCTCTGTCTTTCCCTGCTCCCTGTCTCTCTCTCTCTCTCTCTCTCCCTCTATATATATATATATATATACACACACTATATATATGCATAATATCAAGGGGAACATCTGTGAATTGTTTAGTTATTAGATCATTATACCCTCATCAGTGTTTAATTACGGTGATCATTACTTCCAGAACTTCATCATTTCCCCCCCCCCCCCCCCCTCATTTTGTTACGGTCCTAGTCTTACTTTAAGATGAAACTGAACCCGTCTCGAACCCGTTTCCTAATTCTGCTGTGATAGACGTTTGCACGCGCTCCAGGGGGGAGGTGGCGGAACAGAACGAGATGTTCTGGAACGTTGCCTTGCGGAAGGTTCTGGAACGTTGCCCTGCGGAAGGTTCTGGAACGTTGCCCTGCGGAAGGTTCCGGAACGTTGCCCTGCGGAAGGTTCGGAACGTTGCCCTGCGGAAGGTTCCGGAACGTTGCGTGACACCAACCGTCCTCAGTTCCAGAACATTCTCACACCACAGTCATTAACCGTGTAACTGTGACTGCTGCTACCCTAATGAGTTAATGAAATTCTATAGCATTAAATCCTTTCCTTGCTGGGGGGTGGAGGGGGGTGGTGGGTCTGGTTCTCTCTCTCTCTCTCTCTCTCTCTCTCTCTCTCTCAGCCCTGTCCTGCGAACTATAAACGGAATTGCAAATGCTACACGAGAAGCACATGCAACTGCAAACTTCAAAAAAAAGGGGGAGGGGGTCACATTTAAATATTAATGCTTAGAATTCAAGTGAGATCCCCCAACTCTCCACCCCCACCCTCCACTGCCACCATCCCGCTTTCTCCTACTCCTCCCCCATTTATCCTTTCATCCTCCACTTGCCCAAAATACAGGCTAATCCATTGGAGAGTCCCTGCAGAGCAATGCTTAGCATTAGCTTTAATTGCTAGCCCTCATCCTCCTCAGTGTTTTTTTGTCAGTTATTTCAGTTATTTTTCTCTTTTCTTTCTCAGTCCCCCCGACAAAAATGAACCATCGCTGACAGTCTGAAGAGCAGAGGAGACCTAATTCTCCTTGTGAGGCAAACCGGCTCAATTCAGGCGAAAAGCCGTTTTCTGGCGTCTTTGTGTGACTCTCGGTTTCTCCAGGAGCGCGGAGGCTTCAACCGCGCGGTCAGATCGGCTTGGTTCCCGTCGCGTCGCCAGGAAACGAGAGCCCAGACCAGCCCCCCCGCCCCCTCTAAGGGTCCTCCAGTGCCCGCTCCTCTCCGTAAGCCAGTCTCTCTCCTCTCAAAACGCTCAGGAGGAGGACAGTTGGGAAATCTCCCAGTTTCCCAGAGCTTCACGGGTGAGGGAAATCTCCCAGTTTCCCAGTGCTTCACGGGTGAGGGAAATCTCCCATTTTCCCAGTGCTTCACAGGTGAGGGAAATCTCCCAGTTTCCCAGTGCTTCACAGGCGAGGGAAATCATACCGTTTTCTAGTGCTTCACAGGTGAGAGAAGTCTCACAGTTTTCACTTTTAAAAGGTTTCCAGCTTTCCTGCTTCCTTATTTTTATTCTCGTCTCTGAGTCGTACCTGTTTTATTTTCTGTTCGTCATTGCTATGAACCGGTTGGGTGGAGACGCCGGGTCAGCCGATGGCGTTACCCAATCGCTCTTTGCGCGCGCGTAGCGTCCTCCGCGTTCCCCCCGGCGTACTCCGCTGCTGACCCAGAACCGCCGGTCCACAGCGGCACCGTTCCAGCGGCGGCCCAGAACTCCTCCTTAGCCGGACCGCTGCGTCGTCGCCGTGGTGATGAATGGCCCGTTGGGGTGGGGGGGAGGAGGTGCGAGCAAACAACCCCAATAAGCGTTTTTTTGTGCGGGAAGGGAGAGCAGATGCATCGTGGGTAAGCGATGGGGTTCGGGGGAGGCGGAGCGGCTCCCTGGTCCCCGCGGCTCCCGGCCCGCCCGCCAGCGACGCCCCATTCGGGTCGG